>OX030957.1:2809594-3258100 GCA_943735955.1 Piscicola geometra | reverse complement strand
GCTTTTACCGCTTCCACTGGAACAACGATGAAGCTGTCGAAGCCAACTACAAAGACCTTGATTACACCGTTTCTGAGACTGCATCCCTCAACAAGCAGCCACCCAGCCAGCCCTCCCATTCATCCCATTCTTCCCGTTCCTCTCATTTCCTTTCCCAGCCACTCACCAAACACAATGTCTCATCGCCTCCAATCCCCTCAAACTTCTACCAAATGCTCTTTCAGCCACCACCTTCTTCATCGTCGTCATTGTCGCTTAAAGCCTCAAAAGCTAACATTTAAGCACTGTATCATTGCGTAGTTAAGCTCTCTTACCTGCTCTCTTAACATTTAAGCATCAATCATTCCAGATTTTAAATAAAACTTTTTTCGTTTAGAAAAATTATTTGACTGGATTGGGAACCATGAAACTTATTCCATTGTCCATCTATTTTGAAATGAAATAAAAAATAAATTCACACCATTATGAAGCGTTTTGTCTTGACTTTAAAAGAAACCGCTGATTAGAACGGTTTTAAACCCATAAAAGAAATCTTTGTCATCTACATTTTGGCGTCTGCGATAAAAGATCATATGAAAAAAAAACGAGTTTAAAATAATGTGAAAGGACAAAAGCAGTAGGCTCTAGAGATATTTCCAAAGACACTCACGCCTACAAGCAGAACGAAAAAGTGATGAAAAAGGATACTAACAAGCCTAAGTGCTGTTGCTTGTCGTACAATCGCCAGCAATTTGGCAGCGTCTCAGCTTTCATAACCTAATTGCCCTCAACCCACTTAGCCACTCCGTCATTCTAAACGATCTTTTTAATACTTGAATCTTTATTTATTTTAATTATTATTTTTTAAAATATGTATAAAAATATTAATTAAAAACGTGTTTGATGATTAATAAGATCAATTAAAAAGCGAAGCATGAAGATTTTAAAGGTATTTCATCGCGAAATCTGGCATGTATTTTTCGTGTCGATAGCATTGGCTGTCGTGTTAAGGACTTGAATCGGGGCAGTTTAACAAGGCGCATAATTGCAATACCTCTTGGTCACCCTCAGGCTCATTAAAGATTGCCAGCAAATATTATAAAGCACTTTAATTGATTCAATCATTAATTTTATATTTGTTTCAAATAAATTTTAAAGAACAAAAGTTCAGTTTGTATTTTTATTTCCACCAATCTGGATCTCTTTCACGACAAATGAGGTTCTAAAGACGATTTTTAATCACAAAATGTTGCCCTTTTTGGCCACCAGCTCCGACTGACAGGTCTTCTCTGGTTACGTCTTGGCGGCTTCGGCGGTGGATGTGGCTTAGCGATGTCACAAAGACGCTTAAGAAGGCACCTGACGCTGCTGACATGCAGGCTCAGATTCGCTTTTCTCGCGACTTTATCCACGCCTTGCTTGCTCACCCCTGACAGTTTTTGCTTGAATTTGACGTTGAGTTCTTCATTTTCGACGATTGAAGACGATCGAAGAATCCTTATATTGTGCGATGAAACGACCAATTGCAAAAGTTAAAAAAATAAGAAGTTGATAACAAGATGAAAGCATCAAGAAATTGACATCAAGTGGGTGAGGAGAGTGCAGAAAGAAGTAGATCACTGGGAGGGTCTCTTCTGATGGCCTCTCCTCTTACACAATTAACGCGGAAGGCAATTAGAGCAGCGGAGCATTAATAATCTGCGTCCTGATCATGCTCTGATTAAGAAGATTTTTATTTTTAGGCGCTTGAGAACGTCTTGCTTAGTTAAGTAGTTTAAATATTCTTTTATTTATTATTCATTTGTTTATTCAATTTGTTTAAATAAATTAATTTTTCTATCTGAACCACGATCTTGTTATGGCAAAATCCTGTTTTGTTTGCCACATTTTATAATTTCAAACAAAAACTTTAATGTGGATTTTAATTATTCACTTGAAGATGCGAAGGAGGGCCTATCAAAGCGTTCCTCGTACAAAGCACGCTGGCCTGGAGAGATCTCAAGAAGGAGCGACAAAGAATTTAATTTAGCGCTTCGGAAGAAAATCGATGCTAACTTCACATTCTGTAACTTTTAATAACCTTCAAGGAAGAGCTTAATAAAAAGTTGATTAACTCAAGATGAGCGAATTGCATCTTAGATTTAATTGCGTCTTCAGAGGCCCCCAGAGCGGATTTGCATCGTTGGTGGTGGTGTGAGATTGTGGTGTCAGTGGGAATCTGATGAAACGATGGGGTGGGAGGTAACGGTGCAAGTGGGTCGGATCGAGCTGTATTAGAGATTTGCTAGAAAATGTGTATTTTTTAATCTTTAAAAAAATATGGGTCAAATCGAATTTAAAGTATTGAATGATTTTCAATTGAATTAATTTTTAATTTATATTAATAGGAGTGGGCAAATTTGATGATATTTTAAAGCAAAGATTTAAAGAATAACAGAAAGACATGTTGGCGCCTGGTTTAATCTTCCAAGCAGTCCATAAGAGAAATTTGAAGCAGGGAAATTATCTTTTTAATTAAGTAAAAATGCTTTCTAATTAATCTCTGAATGATCTCTCGAACCGTTTGAAGATTTTTATTTCCAATTTGAAGGAATGCCATTCAACGACAAGTCGTCAACGAGTCAATTAGCCTAATGAACGGTGTGGTGCATGGCGTGGTTAATCATTTATTCTGGGACATTTACTCTTTGACTTGATGCTGAGAATGCAAAAAAATCATTAAAAATTCATCATTAATCAACAATTATTTCTCACTATAAAAACTTATTTCGAAAGTAAAAATAATTTTTCTTTGATGAATCAATTAAAAATGCTCATGCGTTAAGTATTAAAAAGGTAGAAAAACCACAATAAACTCCACTTTAAAATTACTTTTTTTTGTCCAATTTGAGCTTTTCAATATTTAAAATATTAAAAAAAATTTTTTTCGATCTTGTTCAATCTACGAAGAACAAGTCTTGTTTCCGGTACCCACCTTATTATTCAAGCAGCGTAATCCAGGCGTTCTTCGCAGGTCCCAACACCAGCTCACACGGTCTCTGTAGTCTTTTGCATATATCATTTAAATTCAAATGATTTATTTTTTGATTATTAGCGGTGCTTTTAGTAATTGAAATACGGTTATTTTTAAAAAGATGTTAAAATATTATTTTAAATCTATAAATATTTTGGACAAAAAAATACCACCACTACTAACACTAATATACCTATGATCACGATCAAAATCATCTTCAACACCACCATCACTATCACTATCATCATCAAAACCACCATCAACACCATCATCAACACCATCATCAACACCATCATCAACACCATCATCATCAACACTACCATCATCATCAACAACAACACCATCATCATCAACATCGCCATCATCATCATCAGCACCACCACCACTCTTATTATTGCAGTTTTAACACCTGGGTGAGCTCTTCTATTAGACCCTGTTGAATCGTCCTCAAGAGTGGTAGCATTGTCGTCGTTTACATTTCATTTCAAGTTCAAATATTTAAATTATTTTTAGAATATTTACAATATTTCTTGAATAGATTTTTGAATGTTTAATATAAATTTTGATACAATTGATGGTGTGTCATTCGTCTTCGTATTTTATTTATCAATTCAAAATAATAATAAAATTAATAATAATACGCGTAAAAGCCGTATTAATAAATTTAAAGTATTTCTAAATAAAAATTAATTATTTAAATCCACAAAAAGACCAACATATTCCGTTTTAAACAACTGTTCGCAGTCCACGAACCAACACAAAAGGAATGAATGGGCTCCTGATGACAAATCCGACAAAGCTGACAAAGCGATCGAGGAGAGAGGCTCTGATACACGGCAATTACCCGCTCTAATGCGGCGTGAAGCTATTACTTCTTGTAGTATCTTCTCGGATGTGAGTTTCCTGCGAGGTCTTTGTTACCACACTCTCCCTCACGCTTCAATGGTATCTTTCTTGAATGTTGTGTGCGTAACGGAAGAGGGGTTGAGTAGGAGGAAGAGAGAATTTGCAATGTAAATATCAATCTTATTAATTGCGTTTTAACATTTTCAATCGCCGACTGAAAGCAATCAGAAAAGGTAGTTTAGAGACACCTGCTTGCGTCGAGACGGATTAATTCCTGAATACCTCCCATTAGCACCCTGCCGATCAATCAATACATCCCCGCTAGTCCTACTTTAATTCCTTTTAAATTAAATTTAAAATCAATAATTTTCGAATGATAGTGTATTTATAAAGTGTTATCGACTTTAAAATAGTTATCTAATTGATCTGTTCGAAACATGGTTTCATAACAGACAGATTCATAACGCTGGAGACACAACTCAAAAAACTTAAACTTTCAAATTGATCATAAGACAAACAAAAGAATGGAAATTTCAATTCTCATCAAAGAGCTCTTCTCAGACGATGCCTGATAGAGCATTGCGTGTCCAGGAATGTCGTTCGATGGTGGATGCGACGTGTTTAAGCTGCGTTCATCAGAGGTAGGTGCAGAAGAATGATTAGAAAGTAAAGTAATTGTCGCTCTTAATTACTCCAAGCCAAACAAGATTCGATTTTATGTTCCTTTTGATCATCTTTGTTTGTCTTTCCTTTTGATTGAAATTATAAAATTCTCAAAAATTCACCAGATTCTCTGGTGAAATTTTGAAAATTTTAACTAATTAATTAACTCCAACTTCAAGATGGCAGTCAAAATCATTTCACTTATTAGTTCAAAACTAGAGAAATGAATTTTCACCGGCAATACCTCTTCTTCCAATTAGAGACAGTGGTCGTGCTGTGAGCTCTTAAAACTGCATGCCGATCGATAGTGCTTTTGATAATCTCCAAGCCATCTTTGATTTATCGATTTCCATAAGAGAATGCTGCAACTTCGAGATCGTTTCTCATGCAGCAACGAAGTCTCATTGCAAGAGAGCTGCTCTCACGTCATTTATCGATCATTTTGACGCTTAGATGACCGCGAAGATAAAGATGTGTAATCAAATTGGAAGATCAAAAAGATCTATCGGCAGTCGTGGCATGATAAACTGACGAAGGCTCCATCTGCGCACCCTGCAGACGTTTCATTACGGCATATTTGGGCAGTTCTTCTGAGGCAGCAACGCCTGAGCTTGCATGCGTGTTAAGTGCCAGCCAGTAATTAAAAGTTTGATGACTGGCCTCCAGATGAAGCGTCTAGTGGAACTTACTCACGGAATCAAGAAGGCAAAACAATCGGAGATTTAATAGAAACCTATAATTTCAAAAAGTAAACTGAGGTAGAGCCCAATTGGATCAACAGGATGTTTTTTTGATTAGCGAGATAAATCTTTTTATAGCTGAGTGTGTGTGTGACGAAGCCTCCAGCTAATGGCTGATTAATCCACACAAAAAGCTATCATGCAATCTGCATTGAGATTTTTCATACTACATTCCTTGGTTAACTTCTCATTTTATTTTTACAGCTACAACTTCTGTTGGGTTTGAAAAAAAATCAATTTTATTGTGTTTTAAGAATTCAATTATCTTTTTAGAAACGAGTTAAATTGAACTTTTAAACTATTTGTTAAGGTTTAAAATGTTCCAAGTCTATTATTAGTAGCGCTAATCTACAGAGGTTTGTTCGTCTATTTCTGGCAAAGGGTGAAGAGGTTAAGAATGATATATGAGACGAGAGTCAGTTAGTTAGCGGTTTCATGTCACCGCAGAAATGCTCAAATCCCCGAAGTTATGTGGATAAGCACCAAGTCTGTAATGAGGCAAGGGGTAGAATGTTTAAAAATAGTACAAAAATAAAATGTAAATAATAAATAAATCCATGAATTCATAAAAAAGAATTAAAAAACTAAAATTTAAATAATAAATAAATCCATAAATTCACAAAAAAGAATTAAAAAACTATTAAATTAATTATCTATCTTATAATGTTTCTTTTAATGGTTTGTCGAGCAGAAGGTGGCATGAATGGAAGAGCTGTGCTGGCAAGTGCACAATCGATCGAGGGTGCAGAGAGAGGCAATTAAGACGATCATACGGGCGCTTGCAGCGAACAAGAGCTGCATCCGAGGCGCCAAGGAGAACTTAATGTCTCTGCTCAAGCACCTCTCAAGCAGTGCAATTAGGCGTCTTAATGCACCTTAGTGGGTGGAAAAAAAGTCGCTGCGTTGGATTATTTAATATACCTAGATTTATTCCAGATAGACCATATGTTAATTCTAGACATCCATGGTCGGTAGAATCAAGTGTTGGTTTTCCCAAAGTACGCTTGTAACAATACTTGTGTGGCAGTGTTTTAGAAAAATGAAAGTTTGTCTTTGCGTCTTTGGGTGTCATAAGTAATCCTGCAACACTTCAAATCATGGAGACTTGAGCGAAGAAGATGTCTTGTAGGCTTTTAAAAGTGCGCAATTAATCTCACTTTACGCCACTATTCCAGTCAATAGATCCTCTTGTCTCGAGATTGTCGCAGTTTCTTCTAATAAACCTCGGCTTTCCAGACACGCATTAACAAATTACTCGCGTCCATTAAAGTGTAACGAAGGCTGAATCAGTAAATACGCGGCAGTCAAATCACACTTTGGCTTTTACACTCAATTTGCTCGCACGTCAAATTGAATCATTGTGGGCGCTCTTCATTGAGATGATGCCGTTGTTGTTGTTGTCGTTGGTGGACATGAACGACGTGTGTAAAAGGCCACTTCAGCGCCATTATAAATTCCAAGACGTTTCCTGCTCTTCGCTGACAATGAAGAAGACTATCATGCAGGCAGGCAAGGAGGACATTATGGGAAGGTGGAAGATGAATTGGAGGAGTTAAAAGCACTTTGACAGAGAGTGTCGCAGTGTGGTGGTGTTGATGCAGTGTGGTGGTGTTGATGCAGTGACGGCATTAAATAGACTCGCTTGATTTATTCACTCTTTAATCAAAGCACCCCTCTGAAGTCTCCCACTCGACGCACGTGTCCGCCTAATTTGAGTTACGCAAACGCTGAAATTACTGCGTTTATCTGCGCACAATTATTAGCGACAAAATGCATTCGCCCCTGATGACAAAGGAGGGAAGCAATGACTCGAAGATGATTGAGACGATTTGATGAAAATAAAGATTTTTTCAATGAAAAGCGCCTCGGATTGTGTTGAGTTTCCTAAGCAAGAGACTTTTCACACCTTTCGAACATGAGAAATTAATTTTGACACGTCAAGATAACATTTATTTATTTCTATAAAAACGTTCGCAAAAATATGATATTTCTAAAAATATTCATGAAATAGTTTAAAAAATATATATTTGAAAGTACGTCAAAAGCAAAAATAGTGTGAACTTTCAAGTTTAGATCATGCATTGAAGGAACAAGTTATGGAAGGCACTGTGTTTAGTTAACGTAGCTTTGTGAATATGCCCCTGAAAGTCTGATTAATAAAGCAGCATCCCTGCAAGAGCATCAGTGAAGAAGGTAGCTTCAAGTAGTCGTCCACTGTGGTATCACAGTGTTTCGAGACAACAGATACATAAGAAGAATTATAAATACTAACAATTAAAAATGCAATTACGGTAACAATGCCTTTAATAGGTGAGAATGTATTATTTAGTGTGTGTATGTGTGTCATGGAACGTCATGGAAGGTGTCATGTTGGTGCAAGATGACAAACAACATGGAATACTAGGGGCTTATAGAGAAGAGTGAGCAGAAGGAGGTGCCTGACAAGAGGTAGCCTGTCACTGCCAAAAGGTTCTGAGAGGGGTCGAAGTGGAGGTTGTAGGGGGAGGTGATGTTGCGGATGAGGTGTCTCAGGAACACGCCATCTGGCGAAAAGATTGAAACTCTGTTGTTGTTAGAGTCGGTGACGATGATGTTGTTCGCTGAGTCAACAGTGACCCCTTTGGGCCAGCTCAGTTGACCGTCTTCAGAGCCCTTCTCACCGAACTTGCCGACAAACTTGCCGTCAGAGTCGAAGACTTTGATGCAGTGGTTACCAGAGTCAGCGATGATGATGCGGTCGTTGCCGTCGACAGCAAGAAAGTCAGCCATGCAGAGCTGGTGTTTGTTGCTGCCGTACGAACCGAACTCGGTGTGGATCTCTCCATCGGCACTGACCACACTCACCTTGCAGCGAGACCTGTCTAGCACGCACAGCCTGCCGCTCGATAGGACGCCGATGCCAGACATCCACTCAACACTCGTCTTCTCCCACTGCTCCACGTCGCTGCCGAACTTGTCGAACACTCTGACACTCTTGCTCCTGCGGTCTCCAACGAACATCTTGTCGCCTTTGGAGGCAGCCAAGCAGAAGGGTTTGACGCCTTCGATTTGATGCTCGAAGTTGCCTCTGATGTCGTAGTAGTCGAGGCACGAGCGTCCGTAATCCGCCACCACCACCACGTCCTGCAGCACCAGCGCAGAGGTCGGTATGCCGAAGTCTTCCCTCTCCACCCTCCACTCCAACACCACCCCCTCTGAAAGCACCATAGCCGGCTTCTCCCTCAGTTTTCCTTCTCTATTCATAACTTCCAGCTCCCTGATTTTCTCATCAAAATCTAGCTTTCTTTTCTTTTTGCTTTTTGCAAACTTTATTTCTTGCAGCTCAGTTTTTCTTTCATTCTCTTCAACATGGTTAGCGTTTTGATTGATATTTTCTTCCTCTAAAACTTCTTCATTTTGCGCTTCTTCCAGCCCATTCTCCCCTTCGTCCTTCTCCTCCTCCCTCTCCCTCTCCCCCACATCCTCCTCCTTCTCTCTCTCCTCCTCCTCCTCCTCCTCCTCCTCCTCCTCCTCTTGCATGTACACAGCATACTTCTGCCTGGCAGCGGTTATGACATCTTTGAGACTTCTGCCGTTGACCTTCAGTTCCTCGTCAGTCAACTGCGACTTTGTCTTCCTTTCTCTGCCGCTGCCTGCATTCACATTCGGATCAATATTCTCCACGTTTTCTTCCTCTTCAGACTTTCCATCAGCATCAGCTTTTCCTCCAGCGCCTTCTCTCACCTCCTCCACCTCCTCCTTCTCATCCTCACTCAGGAGGAGGGCCTCATCCAACTCCTCATCCCTCATGATCTTCTCGTACCTCGTTCGACTGATCCTCATTCTGAGCACCCTACTGTTGAAGAGGTCAGCGTCATTGAAGCGGTCCAGAAAGTTCCTCGAGGTCCTCCTGGTCACGTGCTCCTGTTCATCCACCTCATAATTCTTGCCCTTCGATTTGTGCCTGCTCCCACTCAAATGCTCGGAAGAGAAGGACTTTGGACTGGTGTGGATGTTAAAGACACCAGACTGACCTCCCCTAAGGAAGGATGTAGTGGTGGGTCTCTCAGGCAGCTCCCGCTGTACCTTGCTCCTAAAAGTTTTCATCTTGTCTCCATCTTCACTAAGCTTGTCTGACTGAGAGAACGAGGATTTGTTGACACGATCGCCTTTCTGCCTTTCTTTTTCGACATCCTCTTCTTTTGCTTCGTCAGCAATCTTATCTTCTTGGAAATCAGATTTTTCGCGCGAGTAAGAAAACGTGCGAGATTCTTTTCCTTTAGTGCCAGTATTTTCGTTTTTGTTGGAATCACTTTTGTAATCGTGAGACGGTGTGTGCTGACTCCTGCCAAAGCATGTGTGTGGTCCCTGTGTTGTGTGTGGAGTGTTCGTCCATGCTGGCTTGGCATCGTGCGAATAATTGATCTTGGGAGACGCAGAACTGTAGTTGAGGTTGCTGTCACTGTACTTGAACTCATTCCTTCCTCCATTCAAGAAGTTGAGACGACTCTGGAAAGTGTCATCATCATCGTTTATTTTGTTGCCAGTGGGGAAATTCTTGAAGGAAGTCCTGCCTCTGATGTTGTCTCTGGTGATGGAGGCACTGGGGGAAGAGGAGACATCATCAAGCCTCTCCCCCCTCTGAACATCTTCAGGTATCTGTGAGTGATGAGGAAACTCATACGAGGTCTTGGGCCTCTCCCTTGCAAGCCTCTCCGAAGACCTTTTCGAGAGGATGTCCGACAACATGCTCTTCGGTTCGATCTTCTCAGCATCCGCCTTGTGGTTGAGGTTCTTCAACCTGGCAGAAAGATTGCTCGAGTGTCGTGTGGGAGACTTTCTGGCTCGTTTGACATACCTCACTGTGGTCGGAGTGGTCTCGGGCTGACTGTACTTGGCGTACCTCTGGTACACTGGATCTTCTTGCATCTTTGAAGCATAACTTGAAGACTTTGGTCTTTCGGAAGAAGTTTTTGGGCTTGCCAAGTTTGGATCTGATGCATAAAATTTATCCTTTTTGTCATCGTTTAGTTTGGAATATAATCTTTCCCTCAAAAGCTCCGCCCCAGAAACTGACTCAAAGCCAAGGATGCCTTGTGCAGGAATTGTGAATCTTTCATTACAAGAATAGCAAGCGATTTTATTGTCAATGATCTTGTCAGAGTTTTTCAAGCAGTTGAAGCAGAATGTGTGTCCACAAGGCAACTTGTATGAGTTGACCAAAATGTGTGTGCACATGGAACACAACAATGCTGACTTGGGTCTTGGTGATTTTTCCATTCTATCTAATTTTGTCTAAAAAACTAAAAAATATAAAAATATGTTTAAATTAATCAAATACTGTTGATTCAAATATAGTATTAAAACAATATAAAATATCTTAGTTACATTTGACAGTGCTTTAGGATTTTACTAATCATTTGAAATATTTATAAAAAATAATTAAGTATTGATAACTAATCGGAAATAAATTAATGAACTACTGACTTGATCTTTCTTTAAATACGTTAGTCATAGCCTTAAGATTCTTAAGTTAAGAATCTTATAGTATAGAATCTATAGTTAAGGAGCTATAGAAGCTAAATACAGCTATTAAAAAACCAACATTTCCCTAGCTCTGAATAGCTAAATTTCTTAAATACTTTAAATATATATATTCATCTAACTATTGTGGTACATCAGATATTATAAGCTACGCCTTTCATAAAAAGTTCACAAGCATAATTATTAGATTACTATTGAGTAAAAGTGAAAATTACCTGTTGCTCTAAGTAAACTTAATCTCTAATCGAATATTAAATTATTCTAAATGTTTTTTGTAAATATAATTTTAATCTTTATTTGAAAAAATTTATAAAAATAATTCTATAAATTCATAAAATCTTATCGTTTTCTAGTTTTCTTTAAACATTATATTAATGATGAATATAAAAGAATAAAAAACAAATTATTCAATCTTTTTTGTTATTAATCATACATTTTTACAAAATATTACAATGCATTTTACTCTGATAACGAATATTTTTTTAAACTTTAAAGTTGTTTTATAAACTTGTCTTTTTCCATTTCTAACATGGTTTTCCCGATTCCACTTTACATAGCCTATAAAGACTATAGTATAGACTATAGTAGAGGCTGCACTGTATAATCTTCAAATCACTAAAACTTTAAAATTTGCTGCTCTTTTGAACTTCAAAACTCATAACTTCAAAGCGTTTTTCACTGGTTATCTTTTGAATAAACCAAACATAAATTTGAATATTTCATATTTAAAAAGCGGATTAATTACTTTTTATTTAATTTTTTTCACATTTTATATTTTAGCGTTCTAAAAATAGTTAGATTAGATTATATGAAAACTTTCTGGAAATTATCAATTGACTTTCTTACACACATTTAAATTCTTACTTCTCTAAAAATAGTCTTTTAGTTTGGAATTTTTGTTTTATATTTTTAAACTAAAAATACGCGAAACGATAAGATAAGCAAGCTTATTTAACAAATGCTAGAAGTTTTTTTCTTTTCTTTGTGCTATATTTTTATGCGAAATACAATTATTTCAAAGTGTAAGTCTTACACTGTAAGAGAATGTAACGGTCAATGATTAACGAAATGAAGGCTTAGTGGATGGGTGATTACAAAATATATTAATGAAATAATACAAATTTATACAATTTTATTGATGGAAACGCATTTTAAAGATTAAACACGTGCTCTAAAATTGTGTACTAGCTTTTGAGTACGAACTGCTGGGAGAAAAGTTCAAGATAAATTATAGTTTGCTTTATCTAACCTTGGGAGCAGCAAAATGAGGCTCATATCGTTGTTTTGATTAAAGATTTTGGTGTATTTTCCAAAGCCTTGAATAAAAAAATTCAAAGCCGAGAATTGTTCTTTCATGGTCGAAAAAGGTTTGCTTGAATGTCTTAGTTTTTATTTTATTGGGCTGATTTCATAGCTTTCTACATGAAAGAGCTTGCTATTTATAAGCTGAAAAAATATAAGTGTATTTCTGTTTTTTGAGGCTTAATTAAGAAGAATGACTCATTGCATTTCAAAAACCAGCATCTTCTTTCTTCGTTGAGTTTCTCAACAAACCTAATCATCATTAAATGAATCATAGTTGATACAAATGCAACTAAGTCAAACTAGATTTAAAAATTAATTTACGCTTTAATAAATGTTGAAATTGTTTAAAACAAATTTCTAAAAAGTTTATTCGGATTTGTGGTTTAAAAGACTCTCATTTTTTATGAATATAGTATAAAATACTAATGACACTTGACCTCTTTAAAAAGGAAACCTTCCAATATACCGGCCGATGCATCATCCAGAGAGAAGTCTGGCGAGTATATAAAGCAGTTTGTAAGCCATCATCCAGTTGTTTACCAGTCGTTTAAGCTTTCGCTCCTAGTTTTTCAGTTTTATTTTAATTCCTTATTTGTTATTAGATTCGTAAAATTACATTTCTAGAGTAACTCTTATAACTGTTATAGACCATTCATTTGCTGTGAAGAGGTTTTTTTCGTTTCCCAGGCTCTTGAAGTTCGTGGTGGTTAGTCATTAGCTTGTTTTCTTGAACCTTTGCTGAGAAAACTGCCTGCCATTGAAACTTGATACTTTTTAAATTCTAGAAACCTGTTCCTTACAACGTCATCTCAAATTGAAGTTTATTAAAGTATGAAAAAAATATTTTGCTACCAAAGATAAAATCCTTGAACATTTATAGGAAAGTTTTATAAATTAGAATAAACGTCATGAATTGTAGACTATAATTTGTAGTTTCCAGAGTAGCAAAACATTCACTCGATTATGCCACCTTTTAAAAACAACGCATGCAAGCAACATCCCACAGAGCTTTAAAGGCTGTAAAAGCTTTAAAATGCATCAGAAGCCAGCTTCGTGAGAGCTTCAATACTATTTAGATTTTAAAATTCTATTCGAAATTAAAAATAATTAATACCAAAAATTGGGATTTAAAATGTAAACTCATTAAATTACTTTTAATTGATTTTGAAGATCTATTAATCACTCTAAGAGCACCAATACTGAAATGCTTTGAGTTTCTTCGGCCTTTGAAATGAGCTTCGAAGTGCTAATTGGAAGCACAGTCTTTGGTAATTCATTCCACGCTCTCAGCCACATACTCCACATTTTTTTGCTGACGCAGCAAGACAGATGGTCCATCGGCAATCCGAGATTGTGCGAATATCACGTTCCGATGCGATGTATTTCAGGCTTCCGCTATTTTTTCAATGCTTTTACGAACGTTTGAACACGTTTGTCATTCGTCATCAGATTCAGGCAATACATATGCCTCTGGTGTATTGCCTGGATCTGAGTTGTATTCGATCTTACCAGACACCACTGCAAAAACAAAAGTTCTAACAAAGGAGGATGAAAGGAAAAGTGTTATTTGCCAAACACTCATCAGCACCACGTATCATAAAGACGCTCAAAAGACAAGATCATAACACTTGCGCAACAGATTCATCTCTTAAACTGATTCAGAGTCGTTAAACCTTGGCAACTGTTATCTCAACTTCCATACGAAACAGCCTCAAAGCAACAATATTTGGTTTCCAGGAAGAACTTGATCTACATGGAAGCTTGAGCCTTCCCGACAAACAACCACCCCTTTCTTGGTTAGTTTGAGGCGTGTTCTCGAGACCATTAGAACTTTGCATTGCTTTGTTCTTCACTAGTTTCTTGAGCAACTTGCCCTCCAAGCGTAGAGCATCCTACAATCTCATTTTATTATTGCTTTGCGGGCGTTTATCTTCAACATGGTTTTTTAAGTTTGAACTCATTTATCACTTTCATCATGAACGATCTTTGTTTGCTACGAGAGTTATGTTTCAGTAGTGAGGCAGCTCTAGATGCGAGAGAAAGTTTGAAGATTTATTTTCCTATTTTCGATGAAAATGATTAAGTAAGTAAAGACAATTACGCTGCTAGTGATGAAATAGACTGAAGAAAAAAGAAAAAATAGATTAGTTTCTTAGAAATTATTCTTACTTTTGAACGTGCAGAGAAAGTTTGTAGACCTGCAATGAAGGTCCAAAAGTCCGTCAACTTCGAGCTTCCAGAGTCGCCTTCAACTTCTGTAACTGGCCATTCTTTGAATGCAACCAGCACCAAGTCACAAACGGACCAAGAAGCAAAGTTTAACGGTTTTTCAAAAGTATCTCAAATTTCAAAAATTTCTTGCAAAACACTCAACTTGTATCCTCTTACAACTCAATCTCAATTAGTTTCCTCCAGCCATCACAGTTCTCTTGCATCAAACGATGCCATCCACAACACCAGTTCAACTTCTTCAACTGCTCATCACATGCCTTCCACAAGCCTTTCAAAGCTTCTAGACAGTCATGCACCTACAAAGCACCAAGCCGTCTTTAGACCATCCAGCCATGCTGATTATGGCATCCCACCTGCAAACTCAAACGAAAAAGCTAGTCTGACAATTCCTCCTAGAATGTCTTCAACACGCTCAATCAGCATTTTAACGACGTCCACGAGCAAGCCTTCCATCTACCCTTCACAACACCATCAACCGCAACAACTACCCTCACAACAACACCAACCACAAAACCACCTATCACAACACAACCCACAACTGCATCCACGATCTCAATACACACCCCAACAACACCACCCACTGCCACACAACAACCCACCATCACGAAACAATCCTTCACCACAACACCGCCCACCACCAACACAACCTCTACCCCTACAATACACACAACAAAGCAACCCACGACCACACTTTGCACAACCAACACAACACCACTCACCACAACAGCACTCACCTACACAACAACATCAACAACACCCACCATTACCACAACACATATCACAACACAGACCACAGCCCCACTTCCCCCAACGAAACAACCTACGACCACAACATCCCCGACTACAACACCCACCACAACAACACTATCAACAACGACAACAGCACCCACCCCTACAACATCACCACCACCTACAACACAACCCACCACCACAACAACACCACCCACCACAACATCACCACCACCCACAACACAACCCACCACAACAACAGCACCCACCACAACAACACAACCCACCACAACAACACAACCCACCACAACAACACAACCCACCACAACAACACAACCCACCACAACAACACTTCCTTCAATTCTCTTCTTACGAAAATTCTCCCCTCTCCAGCCGCTCAATCACACCTTCCTTCCAAGAGGCTCCAGTTCTTCAAAAACACTTCGGTACCTTCCAGCATTCCCCTAAAGATCATTTCTTACACTTGTGTTTCAACTTTGGAAAAATAATATTATTGTTATTGCTAACTTTAAATTTATTCTGGAACTAAATTTAGAGTCACGACTGAATTTATATATTTTTTATTTACAGAACAAGAAGAACTCCAAAAGGGTTGTAGAAGCATTGCAAGCAATGAGAATAGAAATTCTGACAAAAACTTCAACAGAAACACGTTCAACATAAACAACAACAACACTTTGGAAACTGAAAAAACTGGATTTTATAGACAGAAGAACAGCGATGTAAACAATGTTCAAAACAATAACACTCCAAGTATCAACACCACAAACAACAACATCAACAACAACAGCCACAACAATAGCAACACCAATACCAATAACACCAACAACACCAACAACAACAACAACATTATCAACAACAACAAAGACCAGAGCGATGCTGACTTGCCGAACAGCCAGTCAGGTAATAAAGTCGGTGTAGCATTTCGCACAAATTAAAGTTCACTTTTTAACCTCCTTTTCAATTGATTTACTTGCCTCTCTAAGTAGATCTTGAGTTCCTAATGTTGTTGCAGTTCATGCACACGGCTTCTTGCATACACATTTTTTGAGCCATTACTTGGGAGTTCAAAAAACGCTAAAAAACGAATAAAGTTTTAAGAACTTTTTTCTTTAAAAGCAAATGTCTTAACTTTTAAGGAAATCGGCTTGCACTCAAAAATAGTTTTGAAATTTCTTTTTACATCTTCAATTACTTCCGCTCATAGCACTGCTTACTAAGTTTAATTTTTTAAAGTTTAAAAGACTAATTTGCCTTTTCTCGAAACTTTCAAGAACTCACAATTATCGTCTGGGCTTTCCAAAGTATTTCATCTTTAAAAAAAGTTCACAACTCAAATTTTGTTTTACGTTTTATTTAGAAAAAAAAGATTTTTTTTTTTTTAAAGTACGCAAACCACCCACTTACTCACTCATCTACCCACCTCTTCCTCCACAGCGGAAGTGGCAAAAGGTCACGTGAGAAGCCGTCTGAGTCAGTTCGAGGGCATCATCGAGACAAGTACTCACAGCGCCACCAACTCTCCCTCACGCTTTCTCCACCATGACAACAACAACAACAATAGCACCAACAACCACAACAGCAAGAGCAACAGTAGCAACAACAACCACAACAGCAACAACGGAAGGCTTTTGCACAGAAGGAACAGAGACTTTTCAAAGGAAGACTTCTTGAAGTTCAACTCCAAATTCAACACGCCCAGAAGCTACAGTTCTTGCTCAAATGGATTTTCTGACTACGACTATGAGAATTCCAGTGACAAGGGTAGCTACAAACATCAAAGAAACATTATCAACAACAACAACAACAAAACCAATATCAACAACACCAACAACAAAGATATCAACTACACCAACCAAATCAACTACACCAACAGCATTAACCACACTATTTCCACTAACGCGTACGAAGTTATCAAGAAAAACAGCCTCGCAGAAGACTGCCACAGCGGCGACCTAGACTGCCATGAGGTCAGGAAAGTTTCGTTCACGCTCTCGAAGAATTTGTTGTTTTTATTTCAAGTATTTAAGCAGCCAAGCACTTTCTTTGAATGCAAACATCTGGTCTTTGATGTGTTCGCTTCCTGCTTGTTTGAGTTCTTTTCAGTTTTCTTTACTGTTCGTCAATTAGTCAAACAACACAAACACCATTTTATATGCACGCTGTTTGATTCTCCGTTTATTCATCGATCCCTCTTCCTTCCTCCCTTCGAAGCTCCTTCATGCAGACCAACGAAACAAGCAACCATCAAGAGGTTTTACCCAGAATTTCGACCTTCTTTCAACTGAATATATATATATATAATTTAAACTATTACTTTAAAATGATTTTCCATCTCCTCTAGGGTTTTATCCAAGCTGCAACTCAGGCCAAGAAAGACCCAGGGCCAAATCATTGGCGAACTGTGCCATGGACCCTCGTCAAGCGTACGTGCCTCAGTCCTACATTGAGATCTCATCCTCAGTCAGAAAACAACCTGAAGGCAACAAAAGCCCAGTAAGTTTAATCTCACATTTTTTTATCAAAATTAAAAAAATTCTTAAAAAATATAACATTTCGCTATTTAACTTGAGAAAAATTCAAGTTTTCGTATTATTTTTAGCCTTTTACTCGTAACGATGGTTTACGAGAGATAAATCTGTCGATGCTTCATGAATGGTATAGGTGATAGGGCATGAAATCATGCCTATATTTGGAAATGAACAATTCCTTTTTATTTTTAGACTACAAACGCCGAAAACACACATCGAAACAAGGCAGTCCACACCAACGCAAGAGGTGTGCGTGTCTGACGTTGTTTCTTTTTCGAAGATTGTTTTAAAAGTAGTTCCAAGTTCACAAATAAAACAATTTAATGAAGTTTTTAAAATTGCAAACATAGTTGTGTGTTATAATTCCAGATGGGAGCAATCCGGAGGAGAAAGATCCCACGGAAAGGTTTGAGTTGCACTCTTCAGCAAATAAGCAATGAACGCTTCCTAGTACGAATCCTAGTACTTCGTCAATATCAGTTATAAAAAGTTACTTATGAATTAAAAGTTATAATCGGCTCAAATCCTTCTCACTCAGGTCTGTTTCAGTGCAACAAGCCTTTCAAGAAGGCAACTCAAAGGTCTGCTGCCTTAATCATCCACTCATTCGTAGTATTTGTAATGGGTTCGAGTTAGCGTTAGTGGGTGTGCCAATGCAATAAGAAGAAGTTTGGAAGCAATTAATCTGAAATGAGTTTCAAATCAGAGGCGTTGAAATCATTTATCAATGTATGGCTGTATGCCCGGTAGAATGTTTGAGTCTAATTCATGAGCAATATTCCCATTTACAGATAACTACACACCCTTCGAGGTTTGTTTATATACTCCGTGATCGTCTTAGAATTTTTTAGATTTACGACATTTCTTTAAGAGTCGACCAGCATGCAAGAGATGCTTCAATTGCAGTCAAAAACTCTGTTTAAAAAGATTAGATTCAAATAGTTTTTTTAAATATTTCTCATTAAATCAAAGCGCTGCAAGGATCGCGAGTGATGCGGAGGTTGATTATCGCAGAAGAGATGCGAAGAAGAACGAATTCAACAGCAGCAGCAACTTTATGAGCGGTTCGCAATTTCAATGCTTTTCATTCAATTTTTCAAATCTTACTTTTTAAATTATTTTTATAGAAAATATTAAAAATTCTTTTAAAATAGGAGCCTTTTGAAGGTGACTATTCATTGAGTATGTTACTGCAATAAATCAGTTTTATAACTCTTGGGTAATACAACTTTTGATGATATAAAAACCAATTCCCACAGACATGCAGAAGTATAAAAATAAAGAAGAGATAAGGAATATGCGTCTGGTAATTTATTAGAATCATATGTATTAATCAAGCATCCGTGTTTATTTACTCTGAACAGATTATAAAAATAAATGCACCTCCATAGGAAGCTGCAAACGTTTGACTTTGAAATCTCACGCCTTTCAGCAGGCTTTCAATTTCTTATCAACTGAACACCGCTTGTTCTCTCTTTATGTTAAGCACCAAAGTTTCCGACTCAACGTCGAATAGTTCACCCCTCCAATGCACACCAGAAGAGGCTGGACGCAGAGGAAGAAAGACTGCGACTGAGGCAGAAGCAGAAGGACAGGAAGAGTGCTGCAGACAGGTACTGCCACATACTTCACCACTTTTCACTTCAGTGTTGTAGATTATTGATAATTACTAGTTTGTATGATTAATATTATCTTATAAAAGTGGGTCCTATTTTTATTTGTATGGAATTAAATACATGTTTTTATTTCTTTAAACTCATGTTCACGAATAAGCACTTAAAATCTGGAAGTCCAATCTTGCAAACGCTCACTTACTCGCACAAAGGTGTGTCCAGCGCTCTTCGATCTACATGCAGCCCTCTACCTCCACCTCTTCCTCTTCCTCCACCCATCCTCCAGTCCCCAAATCAACTTGCAGAGCCAGGGTTCTCTTCACCTTCAAGCCACAGCACCCACAGTAAATTAATAATTTTCCCAAATTATTTTCAGAGCTCTTCAATCTTTGTTTGAAAAGAAGTCTCAAATTAAATTTAAATAAAAAAAGTCAAATCAAATCGATTAAAACTAAAAGAAATTTTAAATCTGAAACGACCACACCCTTAGTGAGCTGGCGCTGAACAGGGGCGAAGTGGTGACGATATTGCGCAAGATCGACGCCAATTGGTTCAAAGGCAAGATGGCGGGTCAGGTGGGCGTCTTTCCCTCCAACTACGTGCAAGTGGGTTCTTCAGAATTTCTTAGCCATTTTTATTTTTTATTGAAATAATTACGATTATCGAGAGTTATAAAAAGTTAATTAAACAAGAACATAACGACAATGCTGAAACGACAAAAGCATCGAGGAAACTATCCAACAAAAGGACACAGCATGAACGCTTGCAGGTGCTGCTCTCTCTGGACGAGGATCCTGATCGTTTGCCTGCAGGCAGAGAAGGCAGAGTGGTCGCCACCCATCCCTTTGTGGGAAGAACCCCCTTGGAACTCTCGCTTCAGAAGGTGTTTCCTACAATGATGGAGTGCAGATATTCGACTAGAATAATTTATTTATGAAAAACCATCTTCTCTGTCGAATAATTGGCAACTGAATAACGTTATATTCGAGCCCATAAATGACCAACTAATTGGCAGGGAGACGAAGTGGTGCTGTTGCGGAAGGTGGATGAGAACTGGATGGAGGGCCGACTGGATGGCAAACAGGGTCTCTTTCCTTCATCCTACGTCCAAGTCGTCATCCCACTGCCGCCCTCTGCCACTCCCACTTCAGGTTTTCGGATAAGATTTATTTTTTGAGTGAATAGAAAACACTGACAAGATTCATTATTAACCATTTCAAGACTCCATTTAAACGAACGTCTGAACCTTTAAATACTCTTCCCCAAACTTCGCGCCCACCCCGACCAATTATAATGGTCAGTCACCACCTTCCAGAGCTCTCAGGCAGCAGCAAGACTTCCCGCTGCAACTCGGTCACCTCGAACGGACCTCAGGTGCCTTCGCCATGGGACTCGGACTTTTACGAGAGTGAAGCTGACCTCTCCGACACCTATGACGTCACAGTGCCTGGAAAACCTTTTGGGATGGAGCAAGGAGGGAGGGAGAAAGGAGACCAAGGTGTTAGACCATCCTACGAAGATGCTGTTGCAACGTCAAAAAGCCAAGAGGGGGCAAGGGTGGGTTGGGGCATGGGAGAGTTCAGAAGAAGGGGCTCCAGAGGGGTGCCTTTGGGAGAAAATAAGCGACAAACCTTTGTGGTGAAAAGAGGAGACATCATGGACAACTGCAGTGAACCAGAGGTGCATTTGGGTGTCGAAACTGAGCGCAAAAATAATTATTCCGACGCAAAGAGCTACAATACGAACGACAATTTATATTCGAAAAACGAAAGCTTTTTGCTCGATCCACAAAGGAAAGTGAACACAAGGCATGAGGCGACCTCCGCCAAAGCACCCTTCTTCTCTAGTCAGGAAATCATCGAGCGCTTGAAGGGCAAGGTCATCAGCAAGTGAGCCTCAAACAGTTCCGATCTTTATAAATAAAAATATATTTTTCATTAAAATTAACAAATCCTTTGACATGAACATTCAATGACATTGCCAATAACACACCCAGTCATCAACCGACCCACCCACTCACCAATTACTCACCCACCCCATCCCCCCACCTACCAATTACTCATCCACCCACATCCACCCATCCACCCACACAGATGCAGGGCATTGTACGCTTACGAAGCACACAACGACGACGAGATGAGTTTGCGACAGGGTGACGTGGTGTGCGTGGTGGAGAGGTGCTCCGACGGCTGGTTCGTCGGCTTCAACGAGGCAACCAAGCAGTTCGGAACCTTCCCTGGCAACTACGTGCATGCTCTGTAGGGTCCATCTCGGATTGGAGAGAATGTTCTTTTGCATGTTTCTATTCCATCTTCACCCTCCTGAGATGTCTTGGAAAGGACATTTTTGGGTGTCTTGCAGAAGAGATGTCTTGGAAAGAAAATGTTTTGGGTGTCTTGCAGAAGAGATGTCTTGGAGGTTAGGATGACTTTGCAAGCCTTAGAGTGCATCATGCAGGTGAATAAGCCATTTGTGCATCTGTGCGTGGGTTCCATGGGCTGCAGTGATGCGAGGAAGAAATATTCTGCAATATTCTCTAGGGTGGCTGAGTTGGTAACATATCGTAATCAACAATTCGCGAGGTATAACCATAGTTCGTGGGTTCGATTCCCGACATTTCTTGGAGAGAAGATGGGTGCCGTCAAGATCAACTTAAGCCCCGTGAACAGAAAAAACAATAATCATAATTCTCCCTACGACTTGACCGGTTGTTGGAAAAGTTATCATTGAATTAGACAGAGTCACAAGGCGGCTTCTGTTTCACTTTAAAGTAACAAGATTTAACCTTTAATTTCGAATAACATACACTCGTTTTGGTATTCATTTATTTCAATTATTTGGTTTCATACAAAGTTGATTTTGCTCTAGAAATGTATGTATATTTTAGTTTCAAAGGCTTTTAAAATGTCTGTAGAATTCGAGAGTTTCAACACACGAGTGGACTGAAACAATAATGACGACGCCACTGTATGCAATCATACCATCGACATACCTTTATTTGCATATATTTGTATCGAAGCTGAAATTCAACTTTAATTAATTCTTCTCGATGGTGTGGAAAGCGTGCAAATGTGGTGAGATGGCTGCGTGGAAACAATCATGGAAAAAATTTTACCAATAAAAAATCAAAATAAAAAGTTTTCATCAAAAATAATTTCTTCATTACCCACAGAAAGCTTCGGTAATAATTTATAGATGGTCGACAAGGGACAAGGATGGCGTGTATGGATGGTTTACTTTGAACTCGCCCTCCAGAATCCTTAAAGACTGTCAGACAACCACTGCGGCACAACAATTACTTGCACGAATATATAGAGACGATAAATGGAAAAAAGCAGCGACTCTGAATCACGATTTGAACATAAATGCGAGAATGTCAAAAAAGCGTCTCTTTGTATTTTATGTTCTTAATGTCTTTAGAGGGACGGAATTTATAAATGTAAGGCTGGTAGCATGAAGCTTTAAAACGATGATTAAGCTTGATTTAATTAAAATTGAATTATTCGAATAATTTAATTAAAAGTAATATCTTCAAATAATTGAAATTTCAATCAATAATTTTACTGATTTTTACTCCCTTTTCCTCTAGGAGATTATAATGGTAGAATGTACATACTTTGTATTGTAGCCTGAGAACGGGTTTTGGAGATGTGTCTAGAAAGGCAGTGTGATGAATGAATGCATGCATGCATGCGAATGAATGCAAAGTGAATGGATGATTTGACCGATGAATGGATGCATGTATGCATTGATTTATGAACGAATGCATGCATGAATGACTTGATCAACGTGTGTGGGCAACTTTGAAGCTACAGAGGGTGGTTCTGATTACAGTACACGGCTTAAAGCTCTATAAATGACGAAGACGAGGTTTGCTTCACGTAATATCACATTTACAATGATTCTTCCATTAAGATACCTCGAAAAGACCATAAAATGACTTTACCTTATGATAACGACCAACCTTATAACAAGCTTCATTGCAAAATATTATGAATATCATCTTCATCAAAATAAAGTATTCATATAAATTTATTTTTTTTCATAATAAAAATAATCATTATTAATGAATAAATGGATAAACAATTATTATTAATGAATAAACAATTATTATTAATGAATACATGAATTAACAATTATTATTAATGAGTACATGAATTAATCCTTATTATTAATGAATAAATTAATTAACAATTATTATTAATGAATACATGAATTAATAATTATTATTAATGAATAAATGAATTAATAATTATTATTAATGAATTAATAATTATTATTAATGAATTAATAATTATTATTAATGAATTAATAATTATTATTAATGAATTAATAATTATTATTAATGAATTAATAATTATTATTAATGAATTAATAATTATTATTAATGAATTAATAATTATTATTAATGAATTAATAATTATTATTAATGAATTAATAATAATAATTAATAATAATAATTATTATTATTGTGGAAATACTATTGAAGTACGAATGTGAAGTATAAAATGTTTTACGAATGGTGGGAGGGCGACTGTGATCACTGAAGATTTAGGAATAGGAAAACAATAAAAAACAATAATAATAATAATAAATATTATTCATAAAAACAAAATTGTAGAAAAACAAAATTAAAAAATATTAATAATGAAAAAATTTCAATAAAACAAGAAAAAATAATACAAATCAATGAAATTGGAAGAGTTTCGGTTTGAAGAGAAAAAGCAAATGGCAATAATGAATGGGTCGATAGATTGAGGCTAGTGCGGTGATGGGGGAGTTGGAAGTGGGTGATTCGTGGGCACGGTGAATTGATCCCATTCAAAAATATCATTTAATAAATTGCGAGAGAAATATATTTGAGTTGAATTTGAGGTTTGACATGGCGGAGGTTGTTCATGCTTGGTAGAGAGGTGGAGGAGATTTTGTTTTTGATTGTTTTTGAGGAGGTGAGAGAAGGCTGGTGGTGGAGCTGGTGGTAGTGGTGGTCGTGGGGTAGTTCTGGTTGCTGATGAAGGTTTCGTCTGTGGGGATGGAGGGAGTGGGGGGGGGGGGGGGGGGTTGAAGGGATGAAAGGAGAGGGGGGTTGAAGGGATGGCAGATGAATGATGCATTGAAGGGGTGGATGATGAAAAGATGAAGATGAATAAATTTTCGTGAAATTAAACAAAACGTTTCAATTCAAAGTGTGGAGAAGATTAGAAGAAATCGATTATGATGATGATGATTCTGTTGATAATGATGATGATTCTGTTGATAATGATGATGATACTGTTGATAATGATGATGCTGGTGATAATGATGATTTCTGATCATGCATGTAGAAAGTGTTCATACTAAAAGGAAACAAGACTAAGCCAGGCACACACAAAAAGCTTCAACATTTCAAACAGTAAAATGAAAGTAAAAATAATTATTCTATGATAATAAAACATATAATTATTAAATTTATTAACTAATAAAGTTTAAAAGTGAACAAAGATGCACACACACGGGCTGAGGGGTAGCGCTTAACTAGTTAACCGACATCGTGTCCATTGATATGAACGAAGACCGCTCACACGCTATCATATTCAAGAGCATCATGATTATCATCATCATCATCATCATCATTATCATGATTATCATCATCATCATCACCATCATAATCATCATCCCAATCACCATCATAATCATCATTAAAAAACTCTCATCCTCATACATCACTGTATCTACCAAATTCCCCTACCCAAAAGGGTAAGAATAAACGACCACCACCCACACCACAACAACATCAAACACCAAGGTACCTGAGTTGTAGGTGACCAGGGAGTCGGCATCATCATCAGCATCACCGATGACGCTGTCCACCTCCTCGGAGGAGAGTCTGCTGTCGCTGTAGCTTCTGGTGTGGTGCGAGAGGCGCAACATGTCCTCCGTGAGTTCTTGCCTGTGTGGTTGTTGTTGTTGGGGTTGGGTTTGTTGTTGGGGTTGTTGTTGTTGTTGTTGGAGGGGTTTTTTGTTGGAGGGGGGGGGTGTTGTGGTTGTTGTAGTGTTGTGATCGTGTGGTGTGTCATGGTGAAATGTTGTTTGATACACTACAAGATAGACTAGGACACACCTATCTTGTTGAAAGATACACTACAACACAGAAAGATACAAACTAAACAAAAACACGAAGAAAAAACAAAAAAGTACAAGACGGACTTTTTCTTCTGCAGGGAGCGGTAGTGGTGGGTGAGAGTTCTGACTTTTGAAGCGTCGTCAGGCGAGTCAGCACCGGTGTCTGTGGTCGACTGCGGCGTCTGGTGGAGCGAGAGGAATATGGGGTTGGCTTCAACAAACCTATTCCTTTCCAACCCCCCATCAACACACCCATCCTTAACCCCTCCAACCCAAAACATCCAAACCAAGCAACCCTCCTCAACACCCCATCGAACCATAGCGGGGGCATTCTCGCCCGAGACCTCGGTGGCCTGGAGCGAGTGCAGTTGGTTCGAGAGCTCCAGTGTGTCCTGGTTGATGATGTCGATGTCCCTGAGGGCCAGCATTGTCTTTTCCATCTGCATCTCCACCAGGAACTGTACGCATCTGTGCGCATGTAGTCGTCGTAGTGATGATTTTGCGTGGTGGTGGTGTGGTGATGTGGTGGTGGTCTGGTGTGGTGGTGTGATGTGGTGTGGTGGAACAGTCATGGTCTGGTGGTGGCAGTGATGCAGTGGTGATGCAGTGACTGTCGCCACATCAGTGGAGTAGCATTTGAGATTCGACGGTAGAGTTCTTCTCTACTGGCATGCAACAAAGCCACCTCGTTATCAACTATAAAGCACCTAGAATGCCCCACCACACATCCACACCGCCTCCACCGCATCCCACCACCACTCACGCGGTCTGTCTAGGGATGTGCAAGAGACTTTCCTGCATGGGCAGTTGCAGTGGCGAGCGGAGGAGGCTGGGCGAGAAGATGGTCGAGAGGTTCTCTGCAGTCATCAAGTTTGACTTGCCCTGTCTCGCTATCCTGTGCTCGGGTGGGTGAGAGGTGGGTGAGTGGTTGGTTGGTGGTTGGGTGAGAGGTGGGTGGGTGGTTGGGTGAGAGGTGGGTGGGTGAGAGGTGGGTGGGTGGTTGGGTGAGAGGTGGGTGGGTGGGTGGTTGGTGGGAGTGATTTGGTGGGTTGGATGGGTGGGTGAGAGGTGGGTGGGTGGTTGGTGGGTGGTTGAGTGAGAGGTGGGTGAGTGGGTGGGTGGGTGGGTGAGAGGTGGGTGGTTGAGGGTGAGTGGTTGGGTGGTTGAGAGGTGGGTGGGTGGTTGGTGGGAGTGATTTGGTGGGTTGGTTGGGTGGGTGAGAGGTGGGTGGGTGAGAGGTGGGTGGGTGGGTGGGTGAGAGGTGGGTGGGTGAGAGGTGGGTGGGTGAGAGGTGGGGTAGTGGGTGGTTGGTGGGAGTGATTTGGTGGGTTGGTTGGGCGGGTGAGAGGTGGGTGGGTGGTTGGTGGGTTGGATGGGTGGATGATAGGTGTTTGAGGGTGAGTGGGTGGAGGAATGGTGGGTAAAGGGTGAATGATGGAGTCATGGCAATCCTGATAGGAGTAATAATAAAGTGAGAAGCATAAAAGTGAAAACATTTGAAAAAACTAAATCATAACAATAGTAACCATAACAATAACAGAATTGATGTTATCATAGACGGCTGATTAATTAAATCGATGGAAGAAGAGAAGAGAAAACGAATGGTGCAGTGGGGGGAGTGGTGTGATGAGGGGGATGGTGCAGTGGGGGGAGTGGTGTGATGAGATGATGGTGCAGTGAGGGAAGTGGTGTGATGAGGGGAGGGTGCAGTGGGGGAAGTGGTGTGATGAGGGGATGGTGCAGTGAGGGGAGTGGTGTGATGAGGGGATGGTGCAGTGGGGGAAGTGGTGTGATGAGGGGATGGTGCAGGGGGGCGAGTGGTGTGATGAGGGGATGGTGCAGTGGGAGGAGTGGTGTGATGAGGGGATGGTGCAGTGGGGGGAGTGGTGTGGTGAGGGGATGGTGCAGTGGGGGGATGGTGCAGTGGGGGGAATGGTGTGATGAGAGGGATGGTGCAGTGGGAGGAGTGGTGTGATGAGGGGGATGGTGCAGTGGGGGGAGTGGTGTGGTGAAAGGATGGTGCAGAGACTGACTTGGCGAGATGGAAGATGAGCCTCTCCAGGAAGTTCCGGTTCACCTCTGGCAGCTTCTCCACCAGAGCACACACCGCTTCTATCCTCTCTGTCTTGCTCTCTATGTCTGTGTGTGTGTGTTTTAGTTTGTGTTTGTGTGTGTGTCTGTGTGTGTTTGTGTAGGTGTATCTATGTATTTGTATTTGAATAGCACACGGGCACACACGGAAAAACCACCCCTCAAGCCAGACCCCCCCCCCCCCCCATTTAACCAAACAACCCCCCCCCCCCACCGGTGGTTCTAAGGAAGTCTTGGTAGAGGACAAAGGTCATCAGGGGCTCGGGCATCTCTCGGAAGAAGGTCTTGAAGACTGACGTGAGCACGTGGATGGCCCAGTCGTTGAAGTCGATCTGTTGCTTGCCTGTGGTCGTGGTGGTCGTGGTCGTTGTTGTGGTGGTTGTGGTCGTGGTGGTGGGGGTTGTTGTGGTTGTTGTGGCGGTTGTTGTGGAGGGTGTGTTCTTGTGGTCGTGGTTCTTGTTGTGGTTGTTGTGGCGGTTGTGTTCTCGTGGTCGTGTGATTTTTGTGAAAAAAGAAGTTGTGTTGGAAGTGGTGATTGTTTTGATGGTTGCGGCAGTTGTAGTAGTAACACAACACAACACATCAAAAACCTAACACAACAACGAAATAACCCCACCAACAACAACCCCAACAACAACAACCACAACAACAACAACAACAACAACAACAACAATACCACCAACAACAACCACAACAACACACCCGAGTTGACTTCGGCGATGAGGAGCTTGACGTCGACGCCCCTCCCGTTCTTGCGGTACAGACCTTCGGTGTAGAGGCCGTGCATCTCGATGGTGTTGATGAGGCGTTCAATCATCGGGTGGATCTTGTAGCCTGGTGGTGGTTGGTGTGGTGTGGTGATAGTTATGATGGTGTTGGTAGTTATGGTGATGGCAGTTGTGATAATGATGGTGACGATGATGATAATGATGATAAAATTTAATATAATGCTGATGATGATGATGATGATGTTGATATTAAGGATGATCATAGTTATGATGGTGATGATGATGATGATAAATGCCTCACAACTAACCTTCGGGAGAGCTCTGCATGAGGACGTTCAAGGGACACCCAATCACCGAATGACCCAGCTGTTCGAGAGGGGGCAGTGCATTGTGCATTCGCAATTCACCCACCCACCCACCCACTCACCCACTCACCCACCCACCCACCCACTCACCCACCCACCCCTTCCATTCTAAACCCTCATATTTAAGATGCACCAATCCACGCCCTATTTCCCCACTGCCCCTTTTGAATCCACCCACCCTTTTGGTCCACCTACCCAATTCCCCACCATACCCACCCAACCAACCCCCCCCCCAACAACCAACCCTTCAACCAGCCCCCCCAACAACCCCACCAACCAGCCCCCCCCCCCCACCAACCATACCCCCCCAACCCCCCCAACAACCCCACCCCAACAACGCACCCCCACCAACCCCCCCCACCAACAACCCACCAACAACGCACCCGGGCGGCCAAAGAGCCCTCGTCGGTCAGGCCTGCGCACTTAGTGGCCAACTTGCATGCGCACTTCTTGTGGATCGTGAACTTGCAGACTTGATGATGATGATGGTGGTGGTGATGATGATGATTTTGGTGATAGAGATGTTATGATAGTAATGGTGAGTAAAAATATTACAAATAATAACCATCATCATCATCATCCTCACCATCACCACCATCATCATCATCACCACCATCATGAACATCATCATCATCATCATACCCACCCTTGCACGTGTATCCCTTTTCTAGCACCCACAGCTTGGAGGAGCAGAGCTCGCAGAAGGTGGCGATGTTGAATTGGATGAGGAGGAAGTGGTGCTCCATGTGTTTCTGTGGTGAGGGGAGGTGGTGGTAGTGGTGGGGGGGTGGTGGTGGGGGTATTAGTGGTGGGGGTGTTAGTGGTGGTCGTGGTGGTGTTAGTGGTGGGGGTGGTCGTGGTGGGGGTGGTGGTGGTGGTGGGAGGGTGGTGGGAGGGTGGTGGTGTTAGTGGTGGTGGTGGTGGTGGTGGTGGTGGTTGTGGTAGTGGTTGGGGGAGGTTTTGGATGGGGGAGAGAGAGTAGTGGTGATGGTTCTACGGGTGAGGGTGACGATGTTGGAGGTAGTGGTGAATTGCAAAGAATTCAGGGTTAATTGCAACAATGAACCGTGATTTGGAGCAATGCACACAGATGAATTACAGCAACAATGCACGTAGATGAATTGCAGCAACAATGCACGTAGATGAATTGCAGCAACAATGCACGTAGATGAATTGCAGCAACAATGCACGTAGATGAATTGCAGCAACAATGCACGTAGATGAATTGCAGCAACAATCGAATGCAATGCACGCACGTAGACGAGTTCCTTCTTGTCCTTGAGCCGATGCCTCCTCCGCAGCTTGAAGTCGGGCAGTTCCCGCTGCTCCTTCTTGCGCATGAACTCGTCCAAGAAGCCCCTGTGGCGGTGATGATGATGATGTGGTGGCGGTGATGATGATGTGGTGGTGGTGGTGATGATGATGATGCAAGTGGTGGTGATGATGATGATGCAAGTGGTGGTGATGATGAAGATGATGATGATACAAATAATGATAATGGTGAGAATACACGTAATGACACTAATAATGACACAAACTTGATAATAAAAGCACAAATATAAACAGCAACACTAAACAGAAGGATGAGAGAGAAGAGTAAAGAAGGAGAGTAAAGGAGAAAGAAGGGTAAAAAAGAAGAGTGAAGGAAGCCAGAACCTGAAGGGGTTGATGAGAACGGTGTTGTCAGGCACGACTTGCAGCTGCCTGCTCTTCGCCTTGATGATCTCCTCCACCAACTTCATCAGCCTCTCGTAGCTGTACGCGTACTCCAGCTCTGTCGCCTGTGCCGTGCCATCAGTTGAAATGCGAGATTGTTTTTTGGGCAATTAATACTATTTATTTATTGATTCATTAATTATTTCCAACTTTTAATTATTACTTTTTAACCATCATCACTACAAACATCACAACCAAAGCATCACAAAACGACCATTCTCACTACCAGCATCATCATCATCATCACCAACCTTCTTGGCGGTGGAGATCTGGGTGAGGATGTGTGAGTGGAACTCCTTGAGGACCGCCATGAACAACTCGTCCACCTGGCCCTCCCTGCTGCCCCTCTCCTTCTGCAACTTGCCCGTGTAGATCATCTGTGGTGGCGTGTGCTGGTGGTAGTGGTGGTGGTTGTGGGGGTGGTGATGCTAGTACATAAGCACACACAAACACATAAATACACACACACACACGCACACACACACACACACACACACACACACACACACGCACACACACACACACACACACACACACACACACACACACACACACACACACACACACACACACACACACACACACACACACACACACACACACACCTTCTGAGAGAGGTAGTGTTCCAACTGCTGCAGCTGCTTGACATTCTCGACCACCAAATCCAACGGGTATTTCCACTGACCTGTGCTGGAAACGATCCAGCTGTGAGGGTCCTGCTGCTGCTGCTGATGCTGCTGATGATGATGCTGGGAGCGTCTGAAGGAAAGCTTGCTGGGTGTGTGTTTGTTCTTGTTGTTTCCCGCCTTGAAAATGCCGCCTGCTTTGGTGTCGTCTGTGGTGGTGAGAGATGATGATGATGATGATGATGATGATGATGATGTGGCGTTGCACTTGAAAATTTTAATGAGTCTAGGGTGTGTTTAATTGTTGGAGATTTTGATAGGCTTTTTAAACTTCGTGCTGGTGAATCATGCAATAGCGAATAACCTGGTTTCACAAGAGTTGATAAAACACTAATATTCTCTGCCCACCACACCAACCTACCCATCACTCACCCAAGCAGCACCGACCCAGCCACTCACTCAGCACCACCCATACCCCTGAGCCATCAAACCTCCAGCACCCACCTACTCACCCTTCTCATCCTTTCCCGCATAATTTCTCTCGCTCCTGTTCGCTGGATTACTCTCAAAGTCATCGGAGTCTTTGCTGCTCATCAGCTCGTTGCTCTTGGTGCTTCGAAGTTTTATTCTATCGAGACTGGGCGCCTTTCCGTCGGTCTTCTTGTGGTGGAGAAATTTGAAATAGTGCTCCTTGGCGGTGAGGGGCTTGTGTTTGTTGTCGTGGTGTTGTGGCTGGCGTGTGGCTGTGTGGTCGTCAGTGGTGGCTGCTGCCATGACGTCGCTTCGCCACTCGTCGTCGTCATCTTCGTCGATTGAGAGGATCCTCACTTCGTAGTCTAAGCAGTCAGGCGACTGTTGTGGTTGTGGAGGTTGTTGTGGCAGTGGTAATAGATTGAGAGTTTTTTAGATTACCCACTCCAGACCACCTTCCACACACACCTCTGACACAGCAAAGTCATTGAAGGCCTCCTCGACCGCCAACGGAGCCCTGACGCTCTTCTGCCGGAAGGCCTCAGATGAAACTCCCCCCGCCACGAACACCCCCTCTCCGCTCAACTCCACCCTTTCAACCACCACTGCCTCCACTCGCAGCTGGTTGTGTTGTTGTTGGTGTAGTTGTGCTTGTTTGGTTGTTGTGGTTGTTGTAGTTGATTTGACTTCAAGCGAGGTTTTTTAGGAGCTGAAGTTTTTTTAAGAATTTATACTATTTTTAAAAAAACAAGATAAATATAAAAATAAAAATATTATTATTAATGATAATAATTCAATAAAATAAACCTCAATGTCTTCAGGACCAGCCTGGGATGACACGCTTGCATTCCTGCAAAGTTCATAACTATCAGTGATTTTGTCGTTATTTCAAATATGATAGTGACTGTCGTTAGTTCAAATATGATAGTGACTGTGGTTATTTCAAATATGATAGTGACTGTCGTTATTACAAATATGATAGTGACTGTCGTTAGTTCAAATATGATAGTGACTGTGGTTATTTCAAATATGATAGTGACTGTCGTTATTACAAATATGATAGTGACTGTCGTTATTTCAAATATGATAGTGACTGTCGTTATTACAAATATGATAGTGACTGTCGTTATTTCAAATATGATAGTGACTGTGGTTATTTCAAATATGATAGTGACTGTCGTTATTACAAATATGATAGTGACTGTCGTTATTTCAAATATGATAGTGACTGTCGTTATTTCAAATATGATAGTGACTGTCGTTATTAAAAATATGATAGTGACTGTCGTTATTTCAAATATGATAGTGACTGTCGTTATTTCAAATATGATAGTGACTGTCGTTATTTCAAATATGATAGTGACTGTCGTTATTACAAATATGATAGTGACTGTCGTTATTTCAAATATGATAGTGACTGTGGTTATTTCAAATATGATAGTGACTGTCGTTATTACAAATATGATAGTGACTGTCGTTATTTCAAATATGATAGTGACTGTGGTTATTTCAAATATGATAGTGACTGTCGTTATTACAAATATGATAGTGACTGTGGTTATTTCAAATATGATAGTGACTGTGGTTATTTCAAATATGATAGTGACTGGTTATTTAAAAATGATAGCCATTATTTTAAATAATACACAGAATACTTGAGCAATCTCGACAAAAAAAATTAATAAAGTTACTTTCTCTTGGCAGTGGTGGCTTCTGGGGGAGGCTGCTCAGTTCTAACCACTCCACTGAAAACTCTCTCAGCACCAGTGCTAAAAGTTTCACTGTCTGAGACCTTCTCATCTATACCCCCATGCACAACAACCCCTCCAACACCCCCTTCCACACCCCCTCCAACACCCCCTCCAACACTCCCTCCAACACCCCCTCCCACACCCACTCCCACACGAGTTTCGAGGTCAAAGCTTTTATCAAAAGCATCGTCAGAATCGCTTTTAGCCTCCATGCTTGTTTTTTGGAAGTTTTTGTTGTTGTTGTTGATGTTGTTTTTGTTGTTTTTGTTGTTGTTAAACTTATTTTCCGTGTGATTAGCCAATGCCGAGCGTTTCAGCTGTGAGTTGTAGTTGCTGACTTGTGGCTTGTAATTATCCCTCCCTAGTTTCCGCTTATCTTTGGCGCTCTTTCCATCACTCGTTCGTTCGTCTTGAAGCTCCAACGAGTCAGAGATGATTTGGTTCCGCTGAAAAGACTTATCTCTCGGTGGATTTCCCCCTGAATGCTTAGCGAGCGGTGATGCTTGGATGTGCGCTGAAGAAGTGCTGAGTTGCGAGTGGTGCAAGAGAATGGAGGTGGGCGGTGGCTGCAGTATGGGCGGCTCAGGCTTGGTGGCGAGTGACGATAGTTTGTCGTCGACCTCACTCTCATACACATCTGATGGAGTATCTTCATATGGTGTGTTTGCAGGGGGGTTCTGGCGTGGTAGCGCTGACTCTGAAGGTTCATTTTCATCTAAGACCATCGGTTCTTTGCCCCTTGATTCACTTGCAGTGTTTCGACTGTCGTTGCTGCCATCGCGTTTCAGCGAATGTCGTCCGCTTGCGTTCAGCTGGTCGTCTTGGCCACATAAAGTAATGTGTCTGTGAATAAGAGTGGAGCTGGTCACAGCCTCAGTAGCTGCATTCTTTCTGGCCGAAAGCGTTCTTTGTCTTATTTCTACATCACTGTCTTCATCTTCTTCTTGATCTTCTTCTTCTTCTTCTCTAACACTTTCTTTTTTCTTCTCATCAATTTCATCTTCATCTTCGACACACGCTCCAACTCCATTGAGTTTTTTAAGAATTTCTAAAGAGAACTCATTGCTAAAGCCACCACTAACCACACCACCACCAACCACACCACCACCAACCACACCACCACCAACCACACCATTACCAACCACGCCACCACCAACCACGCCACTATCAACCACACTACCACCAACCACACCACCACCAACCACACCACCATCTTCATCACCTCTCTCACTCTCAAAATCATCGTCACAAACACGATTCGCTTCATGATTATCAGCATCATCTTCAGCAACATCATCATCAGCACCACCCTTCACAATATCATCATCATCATCAGCACCACCATGTGCAACATTCATGAGTGAAAAGCCAGAGACAATCTTCTTGTTGACGACGACAATTGAGGGTCGCTTGAAGGTCAACACTGATGACACCTCCTCCCTCCTCCTCTCCCTCACCATCTCTCTCCGCTCAAATTTTATCTTCTTCTCTATCCTCTTCTCCCTCATCTTTTCTTTCATCTCCTCTCCCTTTCCTTCATTCTCTCCACCCCATCCTTCATTCTCTTCCCGAACTTTCTCTTCTCCAATCCCCCATTCCTCCCCTCCCCTTCCTTCTTTCACTCCTCCACTCCTCACTCCCTCCCCTCCCATTCCTTCCTTCTCTCCTCCACTCCTCACTCCCTCCCCTCCCCTTCCTTCCTTCTCTCCTCCAGTCCTCACTCCCTCCCCTCCCCTTCCTTCCTTCTCTCCTCCAGTCCTCACTCCCTCCCCTCCCCTTCCTTCCTTCACTCCTCCACTCCTCCTTTCCACTTCCTGCCTGTAACGTTTCCTCTCCACACTCATTCGATACCAGCGTTGGATGCACAGAACAGCTGTCTTCAGACGACTGAAGTTCTTGCGCGCTTGATAACTTCTCGAAAAGGCCTGAGTGTGCATCAGTGGTGGTGGGGGAGGAAGTGGTGGTTGTGAAGGAAGTGGTGGTAGTGGTGGTGGTAGTGGAAGTGGTGGGGTTATAGTTAAAAATCCTAATAAATGGAAATGAAACCACACTGTTGTGTCCGCAAACAAATTTCCCATTTCCCCCTTTCTACTCTCCTTTTCCGACCTCCCCCTCCTCTCTCTCTCTACCACCCCCCTTCCTCTCCACCCCTCCCCCCTTTCAACCACCCCCACCCCCAACTCACCTGGATTACAAGGGTCGCCTGCTTGACCCGTAGAAAGGTGGTCCTGGCGATTCTGGCCCTGAGCCACTGCTGCAGCAACAACACTCGCCTCATCAGCGCTTCGTGCAGCATCTCGTCCAGGTACAACTTCTCGTTCTCGCGTAAGAAAACCTTGGTGGTGGTGTTGGTGGTGGTGGTTGTGATCATGATGGTGATGATGATGGTGATGAGGGTGACGATAGTGGTTGTGATAATAGTGACGATGATAGTGATGGAGGTTGTAGTGATAATGAGATGATGATTTTAATTGAAACAAAAGACAGCCACTTTAGTCTTTCCGATCTGGAAGTTGTTCTTGTCGATCTTGAGCGACTGCAGGTACGCCTCGACGCCCTCCTTCGAGCTGCACTTGCCATCGGGCAGCAGCAGGTGGTAGTAGTTGATGAAGTCCTGTGGTGATGCAGCGGCGGTGTTGATGAGCCGATGTGCTTCGATGAGCAAACATTTTAAAGAAAACAGCGGTGTTGATGGGTTGATGAACGGGTGTCTCTCGATGATTAAAAATTGTAAGTCTAAACGGACTAACGGCGAATGGCGAGCGGTAGTTGTAGCCTGCCTGTCGGATCTTCACGGTCGCCAACATGCCAGTGTACCTCAGTTGCCGCTGTACAAACTCCTCGTCGAAACGCTTCGCCACCTGTGGTGGTTGTGATGATGATGGTTGTGGTTGGGGTGGTGGTGGTTGTGGTTGGGGTGGTGGTGGTTGTGATGATGATGGTTGTGGTTGGGGTGATGATAGTTGTGGTTGTGGTTGGGGTGGTGGTGGTTGTGATGGAGGTTTTAGTGGTTATGGTGATGATAGTTGTGGTTGGGGTGGTGGTGGTTGTAGTGATGATGGTTGTGATGGAGATTTTAGTGGTTGTGGTGATGATAGTTGTGGTTGGGGTGGTGGTTTAAGTGGTTGTGGTGATGATGGTTGTGGTTGGGGTGGTGGTGGTGATGATGTATGCGAAACAAAGATCGACGTTGAGGAATCGGAAGGAATCGAAGCTGTAACCTTGTGTTCGTTCGACTTGATGCATCGGATGAAGAAGGGAGTCGCTTGGTTGAGCGTCTCAGTCAGCTGCAGCAGAGAGTTCTGTGAGGGTGGTCATTATTGCCTTCATTTTTATTATTGGAATCATTATTATTATTGTTATTCTTATTTTTATTAGTATATTTATTTTATTAATCTAATCATTATTGATAATGTTGATGATGCTGATGATGATGCTGATGATATTGATGATGATGATGATGATGATGATGATGATGATGATGATGATGAAGATGATGATGATGATGCTGATGATAGTGATGTCTTACATGGAACTGTGCGGAGGTGCTGGGTGGCTTCGACTTGCTGGTCTTGACGGCGAGTGGCAGCTTCAGTGGCTCCTGCGTCCTGAGAAGATTCATCTCCTGCAGATGCTGTGTGGTGGTTGTGTGTGGTGGTTGTGTGTGGTGGTTGTGTGTGGTGGTTGTGTGTGTGGTGGTTGTGTGTGTGGTGGTTGTGTGTGGTGGTTGTGTGTGGTGGTTGTGTGTGTGGTGGTTGTGTGTGTGGTGGTTGTGTGTGTGGTTGTGTGTGTGGTTGTGTGTGGTGGTTGTGTGTGTGGTGGTTGTGTGTGTGGTGGTTGTGTGTGTGGTTGTATGTGGTGGTTGTGTGTGTGGTTGTGTGTGGTGGTTGTGTATGGTGGTTGTGTGTGGTGGTTGTGTGTGGTGGTTGTGTGTGTGGTGGTTGTGTGTGGTGGTTGTGTGTGTGGTGGTTGTGTGTGGTTGTGTGTGTGGTGGTTGTGTGTGTGGTGGTTGTGTGTGGTGGTTGTGTGTGTGGTGGTTGTGTGTGGTGGTTGTGTGTGGTGGTTGTGTGTGGTGGTTGTGTGTGGTGGTTGTGTGTGGTGGTTGTGTGTGGTGGTTGTGTGTGTGGTGGTTGTGTGTGTGGTGGTTGTGTGTGTGGTGGTTGTGTGTGGTGGTTGTGTGTGGTGGTTGTGTGTGGTGGTTGTGTGTGGTGGTTGTGTGTGTGGTGGTTGTGTGTGTGGTGGTTGTGTGTGGTGGTTGTGTGTGGTGGTTGTGTGGTGGTTGTGTGTGTGGTTGTGTGTGTGGTGGTTGTGTTTGTGGTTGTGTGTGGTGGTTGTGTGTGTGGTGGTTGTGTGTGGTTGTGTAGTTTAGTGTGATGGTTGTGTGTGGTTGTGTAGTTTAGTGTGGTTGTTGTGTGTCGTTATGTGTTGCTGTGTGGTGTGGTGGTAGACGGGAAGCAACACAAATTAAATGGATTTTTTAAATAAGCGAATGAACGGATGAAGGTGAATGTGGGCAGTGGTGGTTTAGGGAAGGAGGTGTCAAAGATGTCAACGCAACCTTCACCATGCTGATTCGAGGCTTGTAGAGACGAGTTTTCCTGCGGGTCGATGGTACTTCGTTTAAAGTACGCACTCATTAAATACAATACAATATTATAAAATATAACACAAATAAATAAAATATAATACAAAAAAATAAAATATAATGCAAATAAATAAAATATAATACAAATAAATAAAATATAATACAATAAAATAAAATATAATACAATAAAATAAAATATAATACAATAAAATAAAATATAATACAACGATAAATATTATTAACGTGGCGTGAATCCAAAAATACAATAATTGAGATAATCTAGAGTAGGTTATGGTGAAATAAGATGAAAGGTTGAGGCTTGGAGACGAAAATATTAGTTTAGACTAACAATCAAGCGTTGAGTGGTGTGTGTGTGTGTGTGCGTGTGTATGTGTGTGTGTGTGTGTGTGTGTGCGTGTGTGTGTGTGTGTATGTGTGTGTGTGTGTGTGTGTGTGTGTGTGTGTGTGTGTGTGTGTAAGTGTGTGTGTGTGTAGATGTGTGCGTGTAGATGTGTGAATTGAGTTAATTGGTAGATGGACTGGAATGGAAACATAATAATGCAAGTTCCTGTAGATTAAATGCCTCAATTATAGGCAGCCTTGAAGAGGCATACGACGTTTGAAGCGATAACGAAGAGAACGGCGATGAATTATGCAAATGTACTTTGTTTAAAAGTGAATTGTTAAAAAGCAAGCAGACGATATTTGTACTATAAAGCCATAGTGGGGATGTGGTGAAGATGAAGTGAAAATGAAGTAAGGGTGAAGTGGATGTGTAGTGGAGGTGTATGAGAGAAGGCTGGGTTGGATGATGTAATGGGTGAATACAGTGGTTGTGAAGCATGCAACATACTGCTTGGGGAAGCTCTCGAAGGATTGGTGGTGGTGGTGTGGTGGTGGCTGCTGCCATGAAGGTGGTAGTTGGTGGTGTAGCGGTTGCTGCCAAAGCAGTGGTGGTTGAGAGTGTGGCGGTGGTTGCAGAGGTAGTGGTGGTTGGTGGTGAGATAGTTTAGAGTGTAGTGGTTGATGTTGAAGTGGTTGGTTGTGTAGTGGTTGAAGATGACGGGATGGGATGGATTGTAGTTTAGTGGTTGAAGAGAGTTTTTCTTGGAAGGTTCGACCATTGGGAAGAAGATGAAGATGTGAGAGGTTTTGTGGAGGGATGGTGGGAAGCAGGTGTTTGAAGGGGAGGGAAGAAGGATAAGTATGTTTTGGATGGAGGTTGTGGGATGAGTGGTTAGGATGGATGTTGTGGGATGAGTGGTTAGGATGGAGGTTGTGGGATGAGTGGTTAGGATGGAGGTTGTGGGATGAGTGGTTAGGGTGGAGGTTGTGGGATGAGTGGTTAGGGTGGAGGTTGTGGGATGAGTGGTTAGGGTGGAGGTTGTGGGATGAGTGGTTAGGGTGGAGGTTGTGGGATGAGTGGTCGTTTAGAGGAGAAGGGCAGTTTAGAGAATGTGTTGAAAGTCGATGTATGTTGTGGATGGTAGAATTTTTGTTGTAGTTGTGGTCGTTGCTGTGGTTATTTTCGTTGTTGTTAGAGTGGTTGTTGTTGTGGTTGTTGTTGTGGTTGTTGTTGTGGTTGTTGTTGAGGTTTTTGTAGTGGTTATTGTAGTTGTTGTGATGGTTGTTGTAATTGTTGTTGGTGTGGTTGTTTTTGTGGTTGTTGTAGTTGTTGTGATGGTTGTCGTTGAGAGATATAGAAGCCCTCCCAGCATCTGCCTGACCAGGTCTTAATGGACGATTAAATGAAATAATTAATTGGGTGTTGGAGGAGGGAGCTTGGTTTGGCTGTATAGAGGTCTAAAAATGTAACTGAGGCTAAAAGTGAAGACGATAAAAGTTGTAAATAATGGCTTTGTCGGCCCTCCATTGGTGCTCGTGTGGATTCAATGCGAGAGATCAAGCCATGCAACAAAGCAACAGGAAGGTAAGACTAACTAGCCAATCAATTTACATACTTTGAATACCAAACAAACTAATGAGGTGAAAGATGATTGGTAGGCAGATTTAATTGAGCAATTAATTTAATTAAACTAATTGCGTAACTAATTAACTGGCGAGATGGGAAGGAGTGAAAGTGAGGGAAGTGATAGAAAGATAGAGAAGAAGAAGAGAAAGAGGAGTTGTGAGACCTGAGATCGACAGCTTTCCTGTTGTGGGAGTGTGTTCTCAGGGCACCTTCGGCTGACTTGTCAGGGTCTGCAGCGGTGGATCGGTGTCGAGAAATAGACAGGAAGGTATTAGAAAGTATTTGGGTAAAGTGTGTGGTCGGTGTACGGTTTGGCGTGCGTATGGTATGGTGTGGTGTGGGAGAGAAGGTATGGTATAAGCGAGTGTACGGGATGGGAGGGGATTTATGGTGTGTTAAGTGAGAAACGGTGTGTGGTGGCAGATGCTAACTGGGAGAGGTCTTGCTTCGGCAGCTGTTTGCACCCCTCTTGAAGGCCCAGCAGGCCCTCAACATCAGCCTCAACAACGACCATCTGAGCAGTGCCACTGGGTTTTGCCCTTTCGTGAGTGGTGCTTATATGCATTGATGACGACCATGTCTAAATTAGATATACAAACATATATAGAAGTATACATACAAGCAAGCGTACAACCACACATACAATAAACCATAAAGACGTACAATAATAAGCATATAGGCATATATAAAAACGTGCATACGAGCAGGCATACAATCACACACACACAAACATACCAATGATCTCCCTGATGAAGAGTAGTCTGGAGTTCTTGAGCATCATCATCACATCTGAACGCATCAAGTCTATGTTCTTCTCCCTGAACTCCTTCGCGTGTGTGTGTGTGTGTGTGTGTGTGTGTGTGTGTGTGTGTGTGTGTGTGTGTGTGTGCGTGTGTGTGTGTGTGTGTGTGTGTGTGTGTGTGTGTGAGTGTTTGTGTGTGTGTGTGTGTTTGTGTGTTCATGCATGTATGTATGTGAAGTCATGCATGCCTGTGTGTACTTACCTGTATCTGGTACTTGACCTTGCCGGCGTAGTGCACGATGGTGAAGGCACTTTCCTTCAGCTGGGGCGCCTCGTAACAGGGGTTCTTCTTGTGGCCGTCGTGGAACTTCAGGAGGAGCGTGTCGTTCGTGGCGCCTGGGAAGCTGTGCTCGAGGTGTGGTAGTGCTTGGAAATTAGTAAAACGCAATTAAACCATTTAACTATTTAATATGATAAATACAAAATATTTTACTAATTTTTGTATGACGAAAAAAAATTCTATAACGACATCAACTAAGAGCAACAACAACAACCCTCATCCTGAACAACGACATCAGCACAACGGCTATATGGTCCCGCCTTCACGTGGCGTCGTTGGCTGCCCTCGGACACGAAGACGACCCCAAAAGCGCCACCTCTCCCTCCCTCTCTCAAGGAGAAAGCGCAACAACAAACATCAACTAATGCGATGAGGCTCTGAGAGAGAGGGGGGGAGGTGTTCACCTACCTTCTCCGCATGAGACCGGGATGGTTCGGCCATGCGGGATAGGAACAAAGAACTAAAAGCGATAACAACAACAACAACGACATCAGCATCATCATCGCCATCACCAACGACAACCACACGCACTTGCACTCTTCGTCGAGGAGATGCAGCAGGCCAGCTGGTTTCTTGTTGAAGAGGTCGAGGCAAGCGGTGTTGTCGATGTACTCGACGTCGCTCCACCGGATGCCCTCGCGCTGGTACTCTTCCTGTTCCAGCTTGAAGATGTGCTGGTTGAAGTAGAAGTGGAGGTTCTCGTTGGCGTAGTTGATGCAGAACTGCTCGAAGGAGTTGCGCGCGAAGTCCTCGAAGCCGAAGATGTCCAGCACGCCGATGCACTTGCCCTGCGTTGGTGTCGCCATCATTGTCATCATTACCCTTCGCCCACATCATCATCCACCACTACTACCATCATCATCATCATTACCCACCACGACCACTACTATCATCATCATCATCGTCATCATCATCATCATCATCTTCATCTTCATCATCATCATCATCATTAACCACCACCCCCACCACCACTACTATCATCATCATCACCTGCTGTCGCCAGCGTCTGCCGTCGTGACGCGACAGGAGGATGGCGTTGATTTGCAGGACGATCCAGTGGAAGAGGCCGCTGTAGAGGCACTTCGCTGTGGTGTTGCAGGTGCTCACCACCTGGGGGGAGGGAGGAGAGGGTGGTGGTGGTGGTGAAGAGGGATGGAGGTGAAGAGGGATGGAGGTGGTGATGGTGGTAGTGGAGGATGATGAAAGTAGAAGTGGTGGAGGATGGTGATAGTAGTAGAAGTGGATGATGATTATGATAGTACTCCCCCAATTAGCCTACCATTCACCCACCCACTCTCCAAATGCACCCACTCCCCCTTCCTCCCTCACCCACTCCCACTCCACCCACTCTCCCTCCCCCCCTCCACTCACTCCCACTCCACCTACTCTCCCTCCATCCCACTCCCCCTCCATTCACTCCCACTCCACCCACTCTCCCTCCCTCTCACTCCCCATCCACTCACTCCCACTCCCCCTCCCTCCCACTCCAACCACTCCCATTCCACCTCCACCCACTCCCTCCCACTCCCCCTCCAACCTCCTCCAACTTGTTACTCATCACTACCACCTCTCCTCCCGCCATCGTCCTCCTCTTCATCAACGCCTCCAACAACGCTGTCTCTGACACCTGAATCGGCATGTGAAAGAGGTGAAACTCATATATACACGCAAGCATACATGCAAGACGCAACACACACACACACACACAAACACATACACACGCACAAACACACGCACGCACACACGCACGCACATAAACACACAAACACACAAAAACGCAAACACACAAACACACACACGCACCTTGATGAGCTTGCAGACGATGCTCACTTCACTCATATCCTTTACGGCGACTTGTTCGTCATGGTGCTTGTTCTCTGACCTCTGTGTGTGTGTGTGTGTGTGTGTGTGTGTGTGTGTGTGTGTGTGTGTGTGTGTGTGTGTGTGTGTGTGTGTGTGTGTGTGTGTGTCTGGGTGTATGTGTGCGTGTGTGTGTGCGTGTTGTCTGTTTTATATTTTACATTTCACACATGACTAATATCATCATCCTCATCCACCATCATCCTCATCATCATCATCATCCACCATCATCCTCATCATCATCATCATCCACCATCATCCTCATCATCATCATCATCATCATAACCACCACCATCATCATCATCAGCGCCAACCTTCCTGAACTGGATGTTCCCAAGATGGAGGATGGCCGATAGGACGAGGTAGAGTCTGTTCGTGAAGGGCGTGTTGTTGGTCAGACGTTGAGAGTAGGTCAATACTCCAATGTAAATCAACAACACACACAACGGTCAACATAACCTAAACAACTACAGAAACATCAAAAACATCTACAACGACAAAAAAAACAACAATACTTCAACAAATACTACCACAAAAAGAACAAAGACAACAACCACACTAACAACAACAACTACAACTACAACTACAACAACAACAACAACAACAACTACAACAACAACAACCTCTCTTGCACTTCATGGTGAAACCCCACAGCGTACATGGCACTGCGCAGTCTGTCAAACTCCTTCGCCTCCTTACAATAATAATAATAACAATAATAATAATAATCATCATCATCACCATCATCCTCATCCTCATCATCATCACCATCACCATCATCATAATTATTAATTATTCAATAGACCTTTTCTAGATGCCGGTGAGGAGATGTTGAATGGTGGCCCTGCTGTCGTAATGGTGGAGGTGATGGGTGGTGATAATGATATTCGTTGGTGGGTGGTGATAATGATATTGGTTGGTGGGTGGTGATGATGATGATATTGGTTGGTAAGTGGTGATGATGATAATAGTTGTTGGATGATGATAATCATATTGGTTTGGTGGGTGAAAATAAGATGAGAATGACAAGAAGATGATGGTGGTGGTGGGCGAGTGTCTATGGCTGAATGATGGAGGGGATTGGTAATAAGAATAGTGCTTGAGGAGTAATTTGAGGGTGGTGGTTGGAGTAGTGGTTGGAGTCGTTAAGGAGGAGGGGGAGGGGCAGGACATGCCTGGTTCAGGTAGTGGAAGTGTTCAGGCGCGTGCAGATGCAGCTTCTCCTTCAGGTGGCTTGGCGCGCCTGCCAGCAAGTAGTAGAAGACGTGGTAGTTCCTGTGGTGTTGCGAAAACAATGTTTTGTTTGCTTTGCTGTTTGGAAACTCTTTTCGTCTCTTTCAAGGTTTTAATAATTAAACAAAGTTTTAATTAGATGATGTCTTAGCTGATGTCGTATGAATCATCATCATAATCGTCGTCATCATCATCATCATCATCATCATCATCATCATCATCATCATCATCATTCGGAAAAGTCCGACTCGGGGTTTCATGATGAGCGTCCATATAATTAAGAGAGCTTCTCTCGCTAAGAGCAACAAATTGACTCTATTCATTGAATCAATTTTATCGAATTTTTATTTTTTAAAACTTTTATTCCTGGCGTTAGGCATAACTTGCATTCATAATCTAAAAAACAAATCATTTTAAGTGTCATCATTATTTTCTTTTCCCGTATTTTATTCATTTGATCTTGTTGCAAGATGAGTGGATGCTCGACTAGATAGGAGACATCGCCATCTTCCTCGTTGACTCACTGCCTTCCACTCAGGTGAGAATGCATTCCATAGGCCTACTCCCGCCCGCCCCCGCTCATGCATTCATTCATCAAACCACTCATCCCTTCACTATCTATCTTTCCCTCCTCGTGTTTATTCATCGTTTCGTTGATTCATTTATTATGAAACTGAATCCTCTTCCAATCATCGATCCATTTTTCTACCCATCCACCCTGCCATTAATCTACCCAATCAAGCCACCCCCCTCAAACCCATCCACCCAAACCACCTCTCATTGACAGCCTGCGACACGATCCTTGACTTTTCCAGCAAGTACTTTTCCACTACGGCCCTGGGGGGGAAGCGGGGAGTAACAATGGTGGAGTGGTTGCATGCGATGGAGTGGTTCCGTAATTCTTAATTAAAAATTAAGAATCTATTAAAATGAAAACGATTTAAATAATAAAAATATTATAAATAATTGAGAGGATAATAGAAATAATTGCGATAATGGAGAGAGAGTGGGACGCAAAAGATTGTTAGGAGGCAGTGAATGGCAGGGAATTATGAACGTCACGTGCAGTGGGAAGGGAAGAAAGGAATGAGAAAATTTGGAAGGAGGGTGCGAGGGATGCCTTGTGTTGATGTGCTGTGCCGTCAATCAAACCTCTTTTGTGCACGATGTGTGCCTCATTTAGTGTATTGCACTGATATATGGAACCAACTTATTCATCATCAGCACCATCATCATCATCATCATCATCATCAGCAGCATCATCATCAGCAGCATCATCTTCATCAGCACCATCATCATCATCAGCAGCAGCAGCCACACAAGTAGCTTCTAAAAAATATATTATTTTACAAATATACAAATATACAAAAACACACATAAACAAATACACAAACACACACACACAAACGCACATAAACGCACATAATCGAAAATAATATGTGTGTGTGTGTGTGTGTGTGTGTGTGTGTGTGTGTGTGTGTGTGTGTGTGTGTGTGTGTGTGTGTGTGTGTGTGTGTGTGTGTGTGTGTGTGCGTGTGCAAGGGTAAGTGGTGATGTATGGCACTATAATAGTGACGCCAAAAATAATGATGAGTCATGTTTAATTTGAGGGATGTTTTGGAGGCTGTGCAGAACAAGACAGAGATGATGTTGCTGAAGTTGTTGTTGTTGTTGGAAGAGGTGTTGGCAAGATGAGAGAAAAATGTCGGAATTGATTGGAGGTGGTTGCTTGGAGTGGGCCGTTGAATGGAAGGGTGGTGGTTGCTTGGAGTGGGCAGTTGAGTGGAATAGTGGTGGTTGCTTGGAGTGGGGAGTTGAGTGGAAAGGTGGTGGTTGCTTGGAGTGGGGAGTTGAGTGGAATGGTGGTGGTTGCTTGGAGTGGGGAGTTGAGTGGAAGGGTGGTGGTTGATTGAATGCCGAAGGGGTTGTAAGAGTGGAGGTGGCGGTGGTGGTTATTATTGTCACTATCAGCATCATCATCATCATCATCATCATCATCATCATCAGCATCATCAGCATCAGCGTCATCATTATCAGCATCATCATCATCAGCATCATCATCATCAGCATCATCATCATCATCAGCATCATCATCACCCGTGCACTGTTCCGTCTTCCTTGTATGACACTTGTACAAACTTGCCAAACCTGACAACGGTGTGACAATACAAGTTTTTTTATTATTGTTTTTATTGTTGTTATTATTCTTGTTATTTTTCTTTCAGTGATACTTAAGGAAAAGATTTATTACATCAAAACTTTAAAAGCGCATTGTGTGTGTGTGTGTGTGTGTGTGTGTGTGTGTTTGTTGTGTGTGTGCGTGTGTGTGTGTGTGTTTGTTGTATGTGTGTGTGTGTGTGTTTGTTGTGTGTGTGTGCGTGTGTGTGTGTGTGCGTTCGTGCATGCGTGTGTGTGTGTGTGTGTGTGTTTGTTGTGTGTGTGCGTGTGTGTGTGTGTGTGTGTGTGTGTGTGTGTGTGTGTGTGTGTGTGTGTGTGTGTGTGTGTGTGTGTGTGTGTGTGTGTGTGTGTGTGTGTGCGTGTGTGTGTGCGTTCGTGCATGCGTGTGTGTATGTAAGTGTCCATTCGATTACCTGCTGGAGTTGTCATTGTGTATTGTCTTGGCGTTTCCAAATGCCTGTGGTGGTGATGATGGTTATGATGATGATCAATTGCGCATGACACTTTTGCACAACAAAAGATTAATCCAAATACATCAAGGGCATTTTACGATCGTCATCATTTCAGGCAATTTGTCATTCGCCTGAACCAGCATGCATGCAAGCGACGCCCACACCTGGAATACAGTTAAATAAATAACTTCCTTAGAGTGGTGCCAATGCGTAGAGTTTCCAGAGCCTTCAGTAAAACCTACAGCCATTTTTCAAAGTCAGTGCAGTCCTTCAGGCCATCTTATTGACTTATATGGAAAACGGAATATTCCATAACAACGCTGTACACTTAATTGCCGAGTGGACGGAAGCTTGGTGTTCCACTGGGCAGCAATTAAATGCCACACACGCTGAGACTCCACTCCACACTTTCTTAGGTTTCTCAAGTTTAAGCTTGTAATTTTGAGGTTTCTCAAGTTTGGGTCTTGAAATTTATGAAAGATATTGTGACTTGTGGCGTCAAGCTTGTGAATGCCGATGCATTTACAGGTGACTTGTAGTAACTAAAATCAAATAATTCGTAATAATAACTAACACGCGAAATACAGCTGATGACAATTCGCTAGTAGTGAAGAGGATGAGCAGACGATGATTTTAATGTTGTGCAGAAAAAGAGTGGCAATGAGTCAGATGCAGTTGATTGCATCACCAATTGCAGAGACAGATAAGCAGTGTTCGTGAAGCGGTGACAAGTTGAGACGCTTTTGTGGTGGCATGAAGCATCTGTAAAGGTTGTGGTGTGCACGGAAAAAGCTTTTAGAGTGCTTGAAATCTTGCAAATGTTGCTGTTTTTCGTTGAAACATTTATTTTTCAGGTTCACATGATGAGTATAATGATTAGGTATTTGATATGGGTAATGCTCACCGCACCACACCACACTCAACCACACCCACCACACTCAACCACACCCCACCACACTCAACCAAACCACACCACACTCAACCACACCACACCACACTCAACCACACCCCACCACACTCAACCACACTCAACCACTTAACACAGACCTCAAGCACGGGTCCTACTCCAGCTATGTTCCTCTCGATTCCATGACTGTAGAATCCTCTTTGGGAGAGGGCTGAGAGGTGGTGGAGCAGAAAGTTGGCATTCTCGGTTTTCCCGGAACCAGACTCGCCCGAGATGACGATGCACTGGTTCAGTTTGGAGGTCATCATGTTCTGGTAGGCAGCGTCGGCGATGGCGAAGATGTGAGGTGGCAGTTCATGCAGCTTCCGGCCTTGGTACTGCTGCACGTACTTGGGGTTGTAGATGGGGAAGTAGTGGAAAGGGTTGATGGAGATGAGGATAGAGCCGATATACGTGTAGATCTGGTTGTTGTCGAGGCGTCTCTTGAGGTTTTCGAGCAGGGTTCGTTCGTTCAGTTCGGGCAGGTTGCAGAGGTCCTGGTGTTCCTTGTGCCTCCTGAACGACAGCAGCTTGCTCAGATGCCTGTCGTTGGCTGAAGCACTCACAAATGACTTCTTGTACTTCAAACCACCTGGAACAGTAGTAGAAACTGGCCTCAAAACAAACTTGTAAAAGAAAGATTTTTTGTCGGATTCGTAGTTGCTGCCCCTATTAGATTTACCCTCCTCTGGTGGCTTGGAGTCGTCTGCCGCATTGGAGCCATTACAGGGCCACATCTGCTCCAAGATGGCAGGGTATTCATCCATGCAGATGACTCTCTCCTTGCAAGAGTATCCCTCCTCAAACAAAACTTCCCTCAGTTCTAAGTCAGTCACCTTGTAGCCGTTCAGCTGAGGCACTAAAGCTATCAAGCGCTCTAATAACTCTTTCGTCTGCTGTTTGTTGGTGAAGGGAACCACTTGCTCCTTCATTTCAGAAATATTCGCAAAGTCTTGTAAGAGGACCAACAACTTTCGTTCTTGTTCCAGAAAGATGTCATTGTTTCTCTCTTTTATGTTGATTCTCATCATCTAGAGAGTATCATATATAATAAATATAAAAAATTATATTTAAAATTAAATTATTCTATTTTTATTCAAATATAAATACCTTTCAATTTCTGTATTTTTGTTTATATACAACTCAATAATACCATGTGAAATCTTAAAGAACATTTGTATCCTTCATAACAAGCGCCCAATACATTTTTTTTAATTGTGCTGCCAACAATTCTTTAAAATGTGTATAACAATAATGTGAAATAATGAAAACTATATGTAAACGTATATTAAAATATATTCTAAATTGATTTACAAGCAACTTTAAAAAGACGAGAATACGGACATAAAAAGTCAACAAAGCTGTAGAAATGTGCCATTATATAGGACGTCAATTCCAATAGTTTTTTTCAATTTAATTACATATATATATTTATACGATTAAATATATATTTGAATTTTGTGTAATTATTTAATCTTTATTATTTTTAGTTAATTTATAGATCTAAATCATATTTAAGTTTTTTTTATTTTAAACCAGGTACCAAAATATGTCTTACTAAATACGAATAGTAATATTGCCTGTGGATCGAAATATTTATCTTTGACTAAGTTTTCTATTGAAGAAAACATTAAAAATTAATACAAATTAGGAATGGCAACGGGTGCAAAACTCACGACTCGAGTACTGAATTAGATTGAAACAAAGCACTAACCTCTATTCATCCCATGGAGGCGTGAACTCAAGTAACCCAGTGATGCATGATACCTGAACGATTGGTCGTGACATCTTTGCTTCACCAGTAATTCATTCTTCCAGCTTTGAAAGATGAAAGTCTCGAACCACTTTTGAAACACTGGTTGATTGTAGGCATGCATATAACTTAGGTAAGCTGAATGAGGTCAAAAAACCTGCGGTGGTTATACACCCTAAAGTTTAATCATTATTATTATTACATTTTAATAAAGTTTCCTCTCGTATTGATTCCAAGACGAAGCAGACTCGGCACGCAAGAGCGTCTTCGCCAAAGATGAGTTATTTATTTCTGATCGGCTGAATGATTTACAAGATTACTGTAGGTTTCTTGATAGGTACATAATGACACCAGAAAAAGCTATCACACAGCGATTGCAGCGCATTGATGTAACTGACGTGTGTGTGTGTGTTAAACATGTTTGTTTATGTGTTACACATGTGTGAGTGTTTGTGTGTGCATGCAACAAACACTCACTCACTCACTCCAGAGCATCAACATCACACTCTACTCGTCAGTCGACACCCTCAAGTCAACAAAATGTTTCAATTAGAAGTTTTCCTTAGCATACAGGTGATGATGACGATGATGCGTTTGTTCGGAAAGCCGAAAAAAACAATGCTTCAAGAAAGTTCACAAGCTAGCGAATCTAATTTTAGTGAAATAAGCAACCGACAATACAGGCAAAAGTGTACTTACAATAGCTTCTATGGTGGAAAGAAGTAACGCGGGTGATCACAAAGAGAATAAAAAACGTATTTATTCATTTAATTTAGCAAAGTGACGAATTAATCATTTCATTAGTTCTTTTAAACGACGTATGTGATGAAAAGGAAGCTGGAGTTGAAGTGTGTGTGTGTTTATGTGTATGTACGTGTGTGTGTGTGTGATTGGGGTGAAAACGCACGTGTGGTTATAATCAATGTGGTCAACTTGGATGTAAATTAAACACGAAAATTACGTCGACATGAAAGTTAAGAACGCAACCGACTGCCGAGATATTCTACCAGAATTAAAGCAAAGTAAGTTTCATCCTCATCATCATCATCATCGTCATCAAAATTAAGACGTATCTCCTAGCGAGGCAGCGGCAAAGTGATTAATGAAGTTGCATTTTCGAGAATGCCCGCGAACATTTTAGTGGCACGATTGACGTCTTCTCATAATGCTAGTGTACATTTGTACACGCTGTGTGTACAACTAAATGTGAATTCATTCGATAGGGTAGGAGGAGAGGGTTGAGGATGGATGGTGGTGCAAGTGACTTCTGACTCAGAAATTGTGACTCGGCTGCCAGCCAGCGTTGTTGTTGTTGTTCCACGCCTGCGAAATCAATGTAGATGCCTTATCATCGTCATCATTATCATCATTATCATCACCACCACACCATCATCATCACTACACCATCATATTCATTAAGATGATCAACCAATAAATAACCACCTCCTTATAATAATAATAAAGCCTGAAATGAGCTAATCAGTGATAACGAACAGGGATGGAGGGGTTGGGGTTCATTTTGAGTCTTTGGACGGCCTCCCAGGTGTCGCCAGGGGGTCGCATCATGCCGGGAGCGGGAAAGTATTGACCTGGCAGCGAGTGGGGCAGGAAGCCGTTGCTGAAGGTGGGCATGTTGGCGTGGGTGGCCATGATGGGCAGCTGAGGGATCTGTAGAGTGGTGGGTTGGTGGGTGGGTGGTCGTAGTGGGTGGCTGGGTTTGAGGAGCAAGTGTTAGTGAATTAAGACAGACCTTGACAAACGACAAATTAAACGAAAAAACGACATAAATTAATGTTGATAAGTCGAAGAAACTGCATGTCAAAGAGTGAAGACTCAATGGTGCAAGACTGTGGTGGTTGGTGGAGGCGTTCACCTGCATGCGAGGTTCGTAGACGACGTCGTGTTGGTTCGGGAAGAGCGCCTCTTGCCTGATTGGCTCGGTTGAAGGCTTGCGTAGGAAGTCGTGTGAAGGCCGCATGACGTAGGCGGGTGTTCGCGAAGAGGCGATCACGTCGGCAGCGACGAAGTTCTGTTGGTTCATGCGCCACTCTGCGTTCGCCATTGGATCGTTGTTGTGCATGGAGTTGTTCCATTGTGGCGGGAAGGTGGTCTGGATGTAGGAGATGGGCGCGTTGGGGAAGGACTGGGGAGGTAGTTGGGGCATGGTGGGCAGGATGGGGCCGGTGGTACGTTGCTTCTTGCTGCGGAGTTCAGTGCCGATGGGTTGGATGGACTTGCGGTCGTCGTGGTTGGGAGATGAAGGACTGCTCGACGCTGGCGTGCTGTTGCTCAACGCTGCTGCTGCTGCACTGTCTGCTAAGTGGCGAGTGGTGGAGTAGTGATTGGGTGTACGAAGGTGGGGATGACAATGGAAAAAAAGATTAAATTATTAAGAGTAAGTTAGAAAGAGCTGATTACCGTAGAGTGCTTCGGAACTGTGGAGAGTGTCGATGCCAGGCTTGTGGAGGGGCTTGGAGAAGGCATTGCTGGGCAGTTGGACATGCGCCTGAGAGGGGAGCAGCGCTTGGGCAGGCTCAGAGGGGTTGCGAGGGGGGGTGCTGAAGAGGTTGTATGCAGAGGCGGCATGCAGTTGGTTATGGTAGGGACCCTTGATGATGGAAAACTGTTGCGAGCGGGAGTAGAAGGGCATCTGGGGCACAGAGATGACTGGCTTGGTGTTGAAGTCAAAGGAGGACTTGATCGGGAAGACTGGAGCGTTGGGGTTGAGGTTGCTGTCGAGGAGGGGCAGCGTCATGGGAGTCTTGGTGGAGGCGTACTCGTTGCGTTGGTTGTTGAGCGAGAAGTCGAGTGAAGAGGGTGCCATGAAGATCAGGGGTATGTCCTGAGTCTTCAAGTCACAGGCACCACCCCCCTCATCCACTTGATCATCGCCCTCGATCTTCTGGAAGATGTGGATGTTCTCGTCGGAGTTTGTGAACTTGACTGACTTCTTGGCGTCGCTGTCAGAGTAGGTTTTCCTGGGTGAAGAGTTGAGGATGGAGGGTCGGTAGCCTGGAGCCTTCGCTTGCAAGGCTGAGTCGATGAGGACGTCAGGACTGGCAGTGGAGGCGCTCAAGTGGTTGTTGGAGGAGATGCCACCGAGCACTGAGCCAGAGAAGCTCATCCGGATCTTGTCATTGCTGATCAGGTGCGATGAGGAGAAGAAGTTCTTGAAGGGTGAGTACTCCCTGCTCGCCTGCATCATCGAGCCACTGGATGGCAAGCTGCTGCCCGCTTCGACCACCGCCGAGTCAGCCACCGAAACCACAAAGTCAGTTTTCAGCCAGGGAGAGAGGTGGTCCTTGCCTTGGTCCTGTCCCTCCTCTGTCTTGGTGATGAGCGAGCCGAGAGAGGTGGAGACGGTGAGAGGGTCGTTGGAGGGGTTGTTCGAGTCCATCGCGAAGTTGTCGCTGTTGTCGCCGTAAGGAAAGACCTTTTTCTGGAAAAGGTGGCTGTTGAGGAGAGTGGAGCTCTTGGAAGAGAGCTTCAGTTGGTTGGGGGCGCTCAACGGATGCCACGACTCGACAGAGAAGCTGCTGATGGCTTCAACCTTCGAGGTTGCCTGGTTCGCCTTGCTTCCTTTGTCCCAGACGAAGTTGCTGCTGCTGCTGTTGTTGTTGTTGTTGTTGGAGAAGATGGGAAGGCTAGAGTCAAACGAGGAGGAAGAAGATGACGATGCAAGAGGCAGTTTGTTGCTTGTTGAGGATGCAGATGAAGATGCTGATGCTGATGATGAAGTGATAGTGTTGATGGATGATGGAGTGGAAGATGTGAAGGGTGTGTAAGATGATTCAGAGATGGGCGCCTTAGTTCTGTTCCATGCGACTGCAGTGGTCTGGTTGGTGTTTTCTCGAGTCTTTGCAAGGATGAACTTGCTCGCCTTGTTGCCGAGGTAGTTGCTGTGGCTGCCTTTGCTGACGTGGCTTGAGATGTAGTTGTCGCTCTTGCTCTTGTTGTACGTCGTGTTCTTGTTCTTCACCACGTCGTTGTGCACATCAGCACCAAACGAGGTGTACACTCTACTACTACTACCACTACTGCCTGGCAAGTAGCTGGAATGGTGGCTGGAGTGGTGGCTGCTGCTCCAGCTGCTCTCGCCACCTGAATACGTGGGGTAACTCCTGCTCAGTTCCTCTGCGTTCACGTGAGTTGTATGCTCGCCAACAGTCTTTTTTGTTGTACTATTTATACTCTTTCTGCTTGTCGATTTGTACACCGTATTGATTTTGTGGTTATTATTAATATTATTGTTGTTAATGTTGTTGTTGTTGTTGAAACTGTAGGATGAACTGTAGACACTACTCAAGGATGTTTTGGCTTCAGTGAAGAGCGTCTCAGTGGTGGCGACGGAGTGGCTGGCTGCAGAAGAGGCTGTGGTGGTCGCCTCAGACATGCTCTTGTAGATGGGAATGAGGTTGTCGAGGTCCTTGTCTGGCTCTCTGACCAGGGCCTCGATGAGGTCACACGCCAGCTTGGTGGCCTCGACAGAGCCCTTGATGGTGACCACTCCGTCGGTGGAGTTCTTCACCTTGTCGAGGTCGATGTGGGCGGAAGAGGCCTCGCGGATGGCGTTGATGTTGCAGCCGCCCCTGCCGATGATCCTGCTCACCGCCTTGCCGGGCACCGTGAGTTTCCTGCACTTGCCCCTCACCTCCTTCCACGCCTCCTCCTTCTTGAGCGCCTTCTTGGGACTCAAGACAGAAGTGTTGCTGTTCTTGAGGCTCGGGAAGGCCTTGCTGATGCTTGAGAGCGTGTTGGTTCCTGAGGAGGACGAGGAGGTAGTGATGACGTAGCTGGTAGTGATGACGTAGCTGGTAGCTTCAGACTTGAACATGAATTGATTGCTCGGCATGATTTTCTCCTTGTTGGAGACTGCAGCTGGCTTGACTGCTTCACTGGTCGAGGGTGTGCCGAAATCGTCCAGGTCACCGATGCCTGTGGTGCAGGTGCTGGAGATCAGTTTGGAGAGGTCACTCTTGCTGAGGTTGTACTTGCCTGCATTTTCACCACCAAAGCTTGTTGGCTTGCAAGCACCCGCAGATGATGAAGATAATGGTAATGATGATTGCTTCTGTTCCTTAGTTACTTCAGGCACTTTAGGTTCCTCTGCTTTGGCTGCTGGTTCATCCTGCTGCTTCCTGGCGTCAGCTGCCTTCTTCTCAGCCACCGATGAACTCGGCCTCTTCACCTCCTTCTTCTTCTTCTTCTTCGTCTTCTCGACCGGCCTCACCTCAGTGCTAGCAACAGCCACCTCCTCCTCCTCCTCCTCCTCCTGCACTACCGCCTGCACCCTCACACGGTCCTCCTCCTTGCCCTTCTTGTCGTCGTTCTCCGAGTTGGAGTTCTCTTCTGCATTCTCCTCCGCAGTGTTTTCCTTCTTCGCCTCGTCGGTGCTGTCATCCTTGCTGTCATCCCGTCCATCCACCTGGTCAGTCTCCATCTTCTTCTTCTTCTTCTGCTTCTTCTTCTCCCTCTTCCTCGCAGCAGCAGCCTTCCTCGTCTCCTCTAGCACCTTCTCTCGATCCAGCTCCAGCAGCAGGTTGTGGGCGTTCCTGTTAGCCTCTGCAGCTTGGTTGGCTCGTGCGGCATCAATCGCCTCCATGCAGATCTGACAGCGTCTCAGGAGGTCCTTGTCGCTGATGGCCAACATGCACCTCATGCAGTCCTGCTCCAGCGGAAACTGCACCACGTGCTTCACCAGCCACTTGACCACCTTGACGTGGCCCTTCTTGAAGGCAGCCATCAAACACGACACCTTGCGGTTGTCCTGGCTGTCAACGTCAGCTTTTGCGTTCACCAGCAGCTGCACCACCTCCAAGTGCCCGCCATTGCACGCCAGCCACAACGGCGAGTTTCCCTTCTTGTTCTTCACGTCGACTGCAGCCTTGCGGGACAGCAGCAGTTCAACGAAGCGATGGTGGCCCTTGTCGGCGGCTATGGTGAGGGCAGTGTCGCGAGACGAGGGCACTGGTGGTGCGTTCACGTCGGCGTTCTTGTCGAGCAGCACCCTGCCCACCTCGACATAGCCACCTGAGGCTGCCTCCATCAGGGGCGTGAGGCCTGTCTTGGCGCGGTGCTCGATGTTCGCCTTCCTGTCCACCAAGACACTCACCACTTCGTGCCTGCCCTGTCGTGGTTGTTGTTGTCGTGGTTGTCGTCGTAGTGGTGATGGTGGTGGTGGTGATGGTGGTGGTGATTGGAGTGAAAGAAATTTGAGGCATAGGTTGAAAATTATTCTAATCAAAATTTGAAATAATCATGAATATTAATTCTGAGTTCTATGAATGATTAAATAAATTACATAACACAGACGATTAATATGTATGAAGGGAGCAACGCAAGCAAGTAGACAGACAGACAGAGGCTCACGAACTTGGAAGCAGGCGAGCGTGAGTGCAGTGTTGCGGTTCGTTTCGATCTGCGCATTGACGTCGCCTCCGTGGTCGAGGAGCATGGTGACGGTGCTGACGTAGCCACTCATGGCGGCCAGCATCAGCGGCGAGATGCCCAACTTGCTGCCAGTCCTCGAGTTGATCTCTGCTCCGTACTCGATGAGGAGGCAGATGATGTGGTTGTGGCCTGCAGAAGCAGCGAGCGACAGTGGCGTGTAGTCGGAGACGTTTCGATGCTCGATGTTCGCTCCGTTCAGCAGCAGCTCGTCAGCCACGTCCCACTTGTCGCCCGAGCACGCTAGCGACAGTGCGGTGTCCTTGGTGCGTTCAGTCTGCGCCTCGATGTCGGCGTTGTTGGCGAGCAAGAGGCTGACGACTGCCAGGTGGCCGCCAGCTGCTGCGAGGATCAGCGGCGTGAAGCCCTTCTTGTCGCGGTGTTCGATGTTGGCGTTGAACTTGAGGAGCAGTTCCACCAGTTCGGTGTGCCCACCGGCGCAGGCAAGTGTCAGGGCGGTGTCGTGGTTGCCTTCGGTTTGAGCATCCACGTCCAAGGGAGGACACCTGGCCATCGTCTGACCAGCCTCGTAAGGGCAGGCGTCTTGAGGGGAGAGTGGAGATGAGAGGTTGAGCGAGGGTTGGAGCAGAAAGGAGGACTTGAGACTGCCTAGTTGGTTGTTGCTGGAAAGAATTTGTTGCTGTTGCTGCAGGTTGAATTGGTGTTGCAAGAGTTGTTGTTGTTGTGGCGTGAGAGGACTTTGGGGAGAGAACATTATGTTGCAGTTGTTGTTGTTGTTGTTGTTGTTGGCGACAAAGTACTTGGAGAAGTGGTTCTCTAGTGAGAAGTACTGACCACATGAGTTAAGGGCGGCAGGGTCGTTGTTGAAGCAGTTGTACTGTTGTTGCTGCAACACTTGTTGGAACTGCTCCACCTGCTTCTGGAAGAGGGCGGAGTTCTGGCTGGCTTGGTTGTTGTTGTTGTTGTTGTTGTTGTTCGGGTTACTCGTGTAGACGGCTAGCTGGTTCAAACTATCTATCTCACTCTCCTTCGCGTGTGGTGACACTTGTTGTTGATGTTGTTGTTGCAGTAGTTGGTGTATTTGTTGCGCGTCTTGGAATTGGTAGCCCACTGGAACGTGGCCCCTCAAGCTCTCCTGACTGAGGTAGAGTTGTTGCTGCTGTTGTTGCAGGTTGCACTGCAGCGTCTGCAGGTCGAGACAGGCGCCTGGGTACTGCTGCATCGAAGGGTAGTTGTTTGCCGCGAGACTCGGGGCTTCAGACTGGTTTATCATGTCGCACACCGCCACCTGGTGTCGTCGTGGTAGTAGTCAATTGAACGAAAGCTATCATAATATAAACTAATATTAATATTTGTCAACAGATATACTATTAAAATATATAGGTGGAAAATATTGTTTAATATATTATAATTAATATACTAATATAAAAAAATCTAGGTTGTAAAACACTAATTTTGTGAAATTAACTCAAAAGGGATGACTTGCTCACAGCGTTAGTGATTGAGTAGTGCTTGATGTGGTTCTTAAGGTCTGTCAGGAGGTATTGCTTAAGCTGTTGTTGTTCTTGCTGTTGTTGTTGCTGTTGCTGTTGCCGTTGCATTTGTAGGAGAAGCGAGTTGTCAATGTTGTTGGTAAAAGTTGATTGCTGCCAGAAGGTCAGTGGCTTCCCATCGGGCCCGAGCAGTTCGTTGTTGTTGACGTTGTTGTTGACGTTGTTGTTGACGTTGTTGTTGATGTTGTTGTCATTCTCACTACTATCAATGCTTTCTTCTTTCTTAACATCAACTTGCTTGTTGTTGATGTTATTGTTGTTGTTGTTAGGGTTGTTGTTGTTAGGGTTGTTGTTGTTGGGGTTGTTGTGGAAAAAGGACTGGTTGTGTGGAGGCATGTTGAACCTATTGTGAGTTGTGAGTTGTGAGCCATGCTGCGCCAGGTGGGCGAAGTGTTGTTGCGGATGGCAGTACTGCGGATTGAGCGCCTGCAGACATGCGTCGTAACCACCACCACTGCTGCTCGAAAAGGCGGCCACCAGTTGCTGCTGCTGCTTCTGCTGCAAGGCAGGCAGCTTCCTGTGGCCTGTGCAGTGATCGGAAACGTTGGATCACTACTGAGTTGAAGTTGAATGCAACGTTATATGGTGGATTATATGAAGGAATGAATATTCTCAAAAGTAAAGAAATGCAGAACAAACCCCTGACGAATATCCTGCCAGAGGTGGACTTTGGAGCACCTGAATTGCCGCTTGTGTTGTCGCCGCCACTGCTGCTTGTTGTTGTTGTTAAGCTGCTACTAATACAACTATTACCACTACTACCACTACTACTACTACTACTACTACTACCACCTTCAGACCCCTTTGATTCATCAGCATCCATTTCACTGCTCTTTTTCTTGTTGTTGTTGTTGTTGCCGTTATTTTTGTTGCTACTTGTTGAAGTGTTGTTATTGTTGTTGGTGGGTAGTGAAGTGGTAACACAAGTGCATGTTTTAGAAGCTGGTAGACTGTCGCAAGTTGCTGATGGTGTTGTTGTAGTGGAGGTATGATGTGTCGAACAAGCGGTAGTAGAAAGGGTGGTAGAAGCGACCACTCCAGAGCTGGTGGCTAGCTGAAAGACTGCTGCATTGGCGTCAGGCTGCTGTTGCTGCTTGTTCAACAACTGCAAGCCACACTGGCTGCATAGAAGCTCATCATCCTCCTTCTGTGAACCACTCCTCTCACTCTTTCCTGGAGGCGTGGACTCATCAAGGTCGAGTTTGCAGAGACTGTCTGCAAGGAGTGTGGCCTGGCTGCCCCCGCACTGACCGCCTTCGACCATCGTGTTGTCCATGGCTTTGCATTTGAGTTTTTGTTGCGGTTGAGGCGCTTTGTGCAGTTGTTCTTGTTGCAACATTTGCAGGCGTTGTTTCTGCAAGTGTTGCGCCATGTGTTGCTGTTGTTGTTTGAGTTGTTGTTGCAGGAACTGTTGCGTGAAGAGTTGTTGTTGTTGTTGTTGCCAGTGGAGCATTTGTTGCCACAGTTGGTTGTTCGCCTCTGTGGAAGAAGTGCAATCATGCTGGATGTTGTTGTTGTTTAGGTGTTGTTGTTGTTGCTGTTGATGTTGGTAGGCGTGTTGTTGCATGAGTTGGTTGTCAGGGTAGCAGGAGAGGGAGGCGTTGGAGTAGTCGGAGAAGAGGTTGGCGCCACTTTTCTGCTTGCCCTCGTCGAAGAGGACCGATTGTTGGTGTTGCTGCTGCGAAAGGTTCAACTCCGCGAGGAAGAGGATCGTGCTGAGGTCGAGGTCGTCTGCTGCCTCCCCTCCATCCCCTCCTCCCCTCCTCATTCCTTCCTCCTCCTCTCCCTCCTCACTACACCCGGCTGCAGTCGCTTCATTACTGGCGGCGGTGGTGTCTTTGAGGGATGCAGTGGCGGTGCTGGCGCTGATGTTTTTGCAGAAGGTGAAGTTTGACGAAGGGACCGTGGATGTGAGTGTCGATAGGGTGAGTACGTTGGTGTTGATGGCTGATGACTTTGGTGGTGATGATGATGATGGCGATGATGGCAATGCCGATGATGATGATGATGGCAATGATGATGATGTTGAACTATTCTCCCCTGATACAGAATTGCCTGTCTTACAAGCAGTAGAGGAGGAGGAGGTAGAAGATGTAGTCGTGTTGAGTTGGGAAGGAATGGTGGAGGAAGTGAGTGGTGATTGTTGGGTATGTGTTGTAGTGGATGTTGTAGTGATTTTGTCGTCGCTAGATTGTGTCGTTACTGTCTTTATCGATGGAGGTTCATGATTTGTTGTTGTTGTTGTTGTTGAGGTTGAAGTAGTTGTTGTGATAGAAAGTGATGCAGAAGATGATGATATCGATGATGATGATAATGTTGTTGTTGTTGATGATGATGACGGCGATGATGACTTGGGTGACGTGGGAGAAGATGGTACTTTTGATGATGCAATCGCTTGCTTTCTACTGCCAACTGGTTGATTATTATGGCTAGAAGATGACGTAGTGGTGGATGATGATGATGATGATGATGACGATGATGATGATAGGAATGATGATGATGATACTGGCAGAAGAGATGCCTGGTCGTTCAAATCATTTTTGACGCTGCAGTCGTTCTTACCATCGGAACGAGTGACATTCTTTTCAAGTGTGATCTTGTACTCTTCTGAAACACCTGCAAAACAACAAAAACAAAAATATATCATTTAATAGAACTATATGTAATTGTCAATTAATTGTCAATTACATTTAATTTGCAACTTAATTTAATTTAATTGGTGACTATTAAAGTATACAGAAACCACACAAGGCGCACAAGAGAAGAGGGGAGGGAAGTAACAAAAGAAGGGAAGAAGGAGGGGGGGGGGGAAGGCAAAACACGAAAGGTGGGGGGAGGGTGAAAGAACCTGGGGCATTGATGGAAGAGAGGGGCGTCAGTTGCAGGTGTTTGTTGTTGGGCTTCGAGGTGCACTGCTTAAGTGCAAGATTCGACATCGAGTCAGCCATTGAGGCTGTGGTGTTGGTGTCGTGTGTGTGTGTGTGTGTTGTAGTGTGTATGCTGTGATGTGTATGCTGTAGTGTGTATGCTGTAGTGTGTTGAGAGATTTGAGTGTACTGATGGTGTGCTGAAGGTGTACAGTTAACTTCGTATTGCGACATTTTAAATCGTTGCCTGCCACTTCAAAAGTGCTGATTTTTGTGCCCGTGGTTGATGTAAATATTAGAAAATTGAAATATTCTTAACTGACCTGGCTTGCAGCAAGAGTGGTGATGGTTGTTGTTGTTGTTGTTGTTGTTGAGGTCTTCATGAGACCTGCACGGCCTTGAAGTTCTACTGAGGCATGAAAGTGAGGCTTCGTTGTTGTTGTTGTTGTTGGAGTTTTTAATGGCAATGGTGGATGGTTGGTTTTTATTTATGTTTTTGTTGTTGGTGGTGCTTAAAGAGTTGTTGTTGGGGACGATAGGATTGACTAAGTGGTTGTTGCTTAAAAGAGCATTACTATTGTTGCTGTTGATGTTGTTGTTGTTGAGTAAGTTGCACGTGTTGGCGTTATAGTTACTTATAGAAGAATTGCTTGTGTTGATGTTGAAGTTGTTAAGTTTGTTGTTGTCAAGAATGTTGCCGGTGATATTGTTGTTAATGAAGTTGTTGCTGTTGTTGAGGTTGTTGTTGTAGTTGTTGAGTTGTTCTTGATTCGGCACACGAGGCTGTGGGATCGAGGAGTCCAAAATTGAGCATATGATAATGCGCTTCTTAAAATTCCGAAGCGTTCATCCCTCAATTCAAAACAAAACAAAACCCACTTCCACATCCCAGAAGTGGAGAAATATTAATGAAGAAAGCACACCCAATAAATAAAAATATTTGATCAAATAAAAGCACACCTAAAGTAATAATAAATATAATAGCAAAAAAAATGATAAAGATAAGCCGCAGCAGAAGTACCGCGGAGAGATCGAGGGTGGACTGGGAGGGGGAGGCAGGTGAGAGGACCTCGGTGGCGGCAGCAGCGGCGGCAGTGACGGGAGAACTTTCCACCTTCCCGGTCCATTCGAATAGCAGCTTGACGACTCCGGTGTGGCCTCCCTTGGCGGCCTCGATGAGCATGGTGGAGCCGTCTTTGAGCGTGTGGCTGACGTCTGCGTGGTGCTTGAGGAGCAGCTCGACCACCTGCAAGTGGCCACCGACGCACGCTGACGACAACACCGTCTGGTCGTTGTTCGCCGTTGCCTTGTTCACGTCGGCGCCTGGTGCATTGATTGGTGGATGGGTGCACGAATGAGCGAATGCATGAGTGCATGGATATAAGAAGGGATTATTGGATGAATGGATAGATACGTGAATGCATATAATTGGATTAATAGACTCAATCAATTAAATCCATAGCACAAATCTTGCTACAATAAATTATACCAGCACACGAGGCGTACCCTGGTTGATGAGGAACTGCACAGTGCACACGTGACCTGACCTCGCAGCCTTCATCAGAGCCGTCCTACCTCCCTCTGCCTCGTGCTCCTTTGTGTGTGTGTGTGTGTGTGTGTGTGTGTGTGTGTGTGTGTGTGTGTGTGTGTGTGTGTGTGTGTGTGTGTGTGTGTGTGTGTGTGTGTGTGTGTGTGTGTGTGTGTGTGTGTTTTGGTGTGAGTAGGAATGATAAAGATAGGAGTCTAATGAATCCATTTGAACACCACAACAAGCAGAACAAACAAAACCACACCCCTTAACAACCACACCCCAACAACCACACCACACCACAACCACACCCCAACAACCACACCACAACCACACAACAACCACACCACAAACAACCACACAACCACACCACAACCACACAACCACACCACAACCACACAACCACACCACAACCACACCACAACCCCACCCCAACCACACAACCACACCACAACCACACCACAACCACACCACAACAGCACCCAACCACACAACAACCACACCACAACCACACAACCACACCCCAACCACACCACAAACAACCACACCACACCCAACCACACCACAACCACACCCCAACCACACCACAACCACACCACAACCACACCACAACCACACCACAACCACACCACAACCACACCCCAATCACACCCCAACCACACCCCAACCACACCCCAACCACACCCCAACCACACTACAACCACACCACAACCACACCGACCAGTTCAGCGCCATAGATGAGCAGCACCTCGGCCACGTCGGTGTGTCCGTTCTCGCACGCCAGAGTGAACGACGTGTCGCCTGTTTGCGCCTTCGCGTGCACGTTCGCTCCTGTGTGCGTGCGTGTGTGTGTGTGTGTGTGTGTTTGTGTGTGTGTGTGTGTGTGTGTGTGTGTGTGTGTGTGTGTGTGTGTGTGTGTGTGTGTGTGTGTGTGTGTGTGTGTGTGTGTGTGTGTGTGTGTGTGTGTGTGTGTGTGTGTGTGTGTGTGTGTGTGTGTGTGTGTGTGTGTGTGGAGTGGTTAGTGTTTCAATTGGAAATTTGGTGAGCACATTTGTGACGGACTTTATATATCATTCATATTAATGTTCTATCTATTTTTATTTCTATTTCTATTTATTTAATTATCTATCTCATCTGCCAACCAAATTACCAAAAAACACCCCCATCACACACCCTCACACCCACCCACTCACCCACCCAGCCACCCAGCCAGCCACCCACTCACCCACCCGCACAAACAACCACCCACTCACCCACCCACCCACCTAGCCACCCACCCACCCGCACAACCACCCAGCCATCCACCTACCCACCCAGCCACTCACTACAATTGAGGAGGTACTTGACGAGGTCGAGGTGACCCTCCTGCGAGGCCTCCATCAGAGGCGTCGAGCAGCCCAACTCGATGTCGGCGCCTGACTTGAGCAGGAAGTCAGCCACCTCGAGGAAGCCGCCACAACACGCCAGCGTCAGCGGCGTCTCTTGCGTCTCCTCCGTCTGAGCGTTTATGTCCGCCGCTGTGGTGGTTGAGGGTGGTTGTGGGTGGTTGATGGTGGTTGTGGGTGGTTGAGGGTGGTTGTGGGTGGTTGAGGCGGTAGTGGGTGGTTGAGGCGGTTGTGGGTGGTAGCTGTGGTGTTGGGGTGGTATGCACGGTAATTGGTGATGGTTGCTCTACACTGGCAAAGTCAAGCGCCAGATATTTGTCACAAAGTTTGCTTGTCTTCAAACACACATCAGCCACGAAAAACCACACATCCATACACACAAACACACCCCCACTAACCCATACACACCTACGAAAAAGGCCAAACGAACCAACCCCCCAAAGCCACACACCATGCGCGAGGAGCAGGGCGCACATCTCCTCGTGGCCCTCCCTGGCGGCCTCCATGAGGGGCGTGTAGCCCTCGTCGTTGGCCTCTTCGACGTTGGCCTTCCTCTCGAGCAGGAGGCTCGCCAACTCCATGTGACCTCCGCATGCCGCCAGCGTCAGTGGAGACTCGAAGCTGTCTGAGGGCATGTTCACCTGTGGTGGTGGTGTGGTTGGTTGGTGGTGGTGAGGTTGGTGGTGAGGTTGGTGGTGAGGTTGGTTGGTGGTGAGGTTGGTTAGTGGTGAGGTTGGTGGTGAGGTTGGTGGTGAGGTTGGTGGTGAGGTTGGTGGTGAGGTTGGTAGTGAGGTTGGTGGTGAGGTTGGTAGTGAGGTTGGTTAGTGGTGAGGTTGGTGGTGAGGTTGGTGGTGAGGTTGGTGGTGAGGTTGGTGGTGAGGTTGGTGGGGAGGTTGGTGGTGAGGTTGGTTAGTGGTGAGGTTGGTGGTGAGGTTGGTGGTGAGGTTGGTGGTGAGGTTGGTGGTGAGGTTGGTGGTGAGGTTGGTGGTGAGGTTGGTGGTGAGGTTGGTGGTGAGGTTGGTGGTGAGGTTGATGGTGAGGTTGGTGGTGAGGTTGGTGGTGAGGTTGGTAGTGAGGTTGGTGGTGAGGTTGGTAGTGAGGTTGGTTAGTGGTGAGGTTGGTGGTGAGGTTGGTGGTGAGGTTGGTGGTGAGGTTGGTGGTGAGGTTGGTGGTGAGGTTGGTGGTGAGGTTGGTGGTGAGGTTGGTGGGGAGGTTGGTGGTGAGGTTGGTTAGTGGTGAGGTTGGTGGTGAGGTTGGTGGTGAGGTTGGTGGTGAGGTTGGTGGTGAGGTTGGTGGTGAGGTTGGTGGTGAGGTTGATGGTGAGGTTGGTGGTGAGGTTGGTGGTGAGGTTGGTGGTGAGGTTGGTGGTGAGGTTGGTGGTGAGGTTGGTGGTGAGGTTGGTGGTGAGGTTGGTGGTGAGGTTGATGGTGAGGTTGGTGGTGAGGTTGGTGGTGAGGTTGGTGGTGAGGTTGGTGGTGAGGTTGGTGGTGAGGTTGGTGGTGAGGTTGGTGGTGAGGTTAGTGGTGAGGTTGGTGGTGAGGTTGGTGGTGAGGTTGGTGGTGAGGTTGGTGGTGAGGTTGGTGGTGAGGTTGGTGGTGAGGTTGGTGGTGAGGTTGGTGGTGAGGTTGGTGGTGAGGTTGGTGGTGGTGAGGTTGGTGGTGAGGTTGGTGGTGAGGTTGGTGGTGAGGTTGGTGGTGAGGTTGGTGGTGAGGTTGGTGGTGAGGTTGGTGGTGAGGTTGGTGGTGAGGTTGGTGGTGAGGTTGGTTGGTTGTCGAGGTGGTTAGTGGTAAATAAGGTGGTTGGTTGGATGAATGGAGGACTGGTAGTTGAGTGTTAAAAATTCGAAGCTAAATAAATTCTTTCGACATGCACCCATGCAAATAGCCACTACCGCTAGAAACCATCAAAGAACCAAACCACCACCAACCACCACACTTCCACAACCCCCACCAACGACCACACTTCCACAACCACAAACTTGGGCGCCATTGTCGAGAAGTAGTCGTGCCACCTCGACATGGCCATCCATCGAGGCCTCCATCAGCGCCGTGTGCATCTCGTCTGTCTTGTGCTTGTGGTCAGCGCCACACTGCAATAGGTACTTGACCAGCTCCAGGTGGCCTGTTGTCGTGGTGGTGGTCGCAGGTGGTCGACGGTGGCAGCAAGTGCATGCAGAATGGAGAAGGAGGTGAAGTTGCGATTGTAGCGGCAAAATCACTTTTAAAGCAGCAGAAAGTGGCATATGTTTGGAGACTTCTGACGCAAACAAACACGCAAGCCTGCAAAAAACCAAGCAAACAAACAAGCAAGCATGCAAAAAACCAAGCAAACAAACAAGCAAACAGACAAGCAAGCATGCAAAAAACCAAGCAAACAAACAAGCAAGCATACAAAGAAGCAAGCAAACAAACGAACCCTTGTAGCAGGCGAGCGTCAGTGCGGTCTCCTTGAACTCGTTCGAGTGCGTGTTGATGCCCGCCCCTGCCCCGAGGAGGATCTTGGCGACGTTGAGGCGGCCACTGCTCGCTGCCTCCATCAGTGGCGTGTGGCCGTTGTCGTTGTGCACCTCGACGTCTGCGCCAGCCTCGATCAGCAAGCGGATGGCGCCCTCGTGACCGTTGCACGACGCGTAGTGCAGTGCTGTGTTGCCTGTCGTGGTGGTTATGTAGTGCTGTGGTGGTTATGTGGTGTGGTGGTGGTGCTGTGGTGATGATGATGATGCTGTAGAACAAGCACTTAGGTGTACTTTCACAGACCCAAAAACGAACCCATATTGAAAAAAATTGCTAAAAAAGCAATAAAAGAAGAGAACATGAAGAAGAACACACAAACATTGCCAACAACAACAACATTAGAGAAGCACAAACGAAGAACAACAAACGAAGACGAAGAAGACACGAACCAGACGCCGATCTGGCATTGACGTCTGCTCCGTGCTCGAGGAAGAGCTTGATGATGTCTTCGTAGCCTGCACATGCCGCCTCCATCAAAGGGGAGCAGTCGCCCTTCCTGCCACGGTCCTCCACATCCGTGCACATCGCCAGCAGAATCTGGTGGGAAGAAGTGGGTTGGTATAGGTGTTTGGTGGGTTGGTTGGGTAGATGGGTGGTTTGTGTGTGGGGAGAAGGGGTTTGGCTGGTTGGTGTGTGGGTTGGTGGATGGGTTAGTGGGTGAGTGGATGGTTGGTGGGTGGGTGGGTTGGATGAACTGTTCTATTGGTGGATTGTTTTGTCATTTTACATGACCTCTTGTAGCAAGGCCACGTGTTCACTATTTGTTTTTAGATTTCACCACAATGAATTATTTGTTTTAGATTCCCAACCAATAATTATTTGTGAAGTAGAAGAATTCATTAATTGTGACGCTTTTGATTATATATATAATTGCATTTGTAATAGGCATCAACCAGCTTTAATATGATATCAGTCTGTGTAATCAAATGTGAGTGTGTGTGTGTGTGTGTGTATATGTGTGTGTGTCTGTGTGTGTATATGTGTGTGTGTACATTGTCAATGGAATGACTGTAGAGCTTGGCATAGACACCATATGACAAGTTATATATCTATGTGAAAACAGTGCATTTTGATATTTGTTCAAGATTTTAAAAAACAGGTTTGAAAGCATTATTCAAGTTTGGTGCAGAAAAAATTGCAAGCTCCGAAATAAATATTTCCAAGTTGCTGCTGGAATATCTAGGTGCGAGCATGTTGGCAAATGGGGTGGATTAATGGAAAAGGGCAAGGGGAAGAGGAAGGACCTTGCAGAGGTCGTAGTAGCCGGAGGAGGCAGCCATCGAGAGGAGACTCTCGCCATCGTCACTCGCGTCGTGGATGCTGCGACCTGCATGGTATAAGCATTAGGCATTGTTGGAAAAAACAGTGTCTTTATGCTTTGTCTATTTAGTTGTGCTAAAATAGAAGGTTCTTTTTATTATAATAAAAGATAATTATAAATGTGTACTATAATAAGGTTCTTTTTATTATAATAAAAGATAATTATAAATGTGTACTATAATAAGGTTCTTTTTATTATAATAAAAGATAATTATAAATGTGTATTAAAATAAGAAACTTTTTGATGAATTTGAATACAAAATCAGCTTCATAAACCTTGCTTGAGGAGCATCTTGAATAATTCGACATCACCTTCAGCACAATCTTGTGCAAATGACTGCCTAGATTGAGGAAGTGAATCTTATTGATAATGTTAATTTAAAAAACCTAATTTAATAAACCCTATTTTAAGAAAGTCAATTGTAGGATAATTGAATTTGTATTATTTGAATTACTTTTGGGCTAGTGAAGGGTTGTCTCCAGGGTCCATTTTTATCAATTCGGAAAATTTTGAATTGTTGGCTGAAAGTTTTAATTTTTATTTTAAACAAGTTTATATTTTTGCAAACATGCTCTAGATAGAAATCTTATAGATAAACTTCAAGTTGAACATAATTTGGATTTAGGTGCATATCAAGAACTCTTCAAATGAATAATGACCAGCATTTTGGAGCAAGTTTTGTAGAGTGTTTCTCAAATCCAAAACGTCCTTCCTTTCAAAATTCTCTTCTGTTATGTCATCGTCGTCTTCTTCATCATCTTCGTACTCGTCAATCTCCACAAAGGCATCATTCTGGAAGAAGTGTGTTAAGAAAATATTTTGGAAGATTACAAAAAAATAAAGTAGATGTTAACATCTTAAAGTCAATTACATATTTAATTTTAAAAACTAGTTAGCTCGTATTTGGAAATTTAAAAACAACTTAAAATCAAACTTTAGTTTCAAATAGCTCTAAAATAAAATGACTTGACATAGTATATGATATAGTACCTCAGAACCCTCGTCTTCATCACTATTTTCTGTTAAATTTTCCTCCTTTTTCAAATTCTTGCTCATTTCGTATGATAGGTCACGCAGTATGTAAACATAGGCGAGAAAGAGTAGTAATGTCTACAAGACACACTATGGATATAGATATATGGGAAATACAAAGTATTAAGTATGTGAATATCTGCTTTTATTGATATATCAATTCAGTACAATGTTATTTAAAGGTTAACTATTTTTATTTATAACAATATTAAAACGCGAAATATCGATCGACACCAAATGGTTAGACGCCATTTACAAAATGGCGAAAGGGAATGGTCATAACTTTAAAGGTATAATTCTAGTATTTATACAAAAAACTTTATCAAGTATTTTTTACATGGAATTTAATATTTTCTTCAATGATCCTAGAAATAAAGCATTTGAAAACAAAAAATCAAAGTCTCTAAGTCTTGCTAGTGCTCTAAAACTAAGTGTTTATCTATTTTACATATTTTATCTTTTTACATATTTATTTGTTTTTTTATTTATGTCTTTTAATAATTTTAATTTGTCTTATTCAACGAATTATTGAAGCGTCAGAGGATTCTGAAACAATATGGAAAAAAAGAAAAAAAAGATTGTATGCCACATTTAAAAGTATAATTCAGATTCACCAGTTGAATCTTTCTTATAAAATAATTTTTCAACCAGGTTCAACTTGAAAAATATTCTAAACATTTCATCCACGCACGACCTCGACTATCAGCTAAACTATGCCGTTGCAACTGCTTTTTACTACTCTTTCCATTCTGGATTGATCGACCTAATTTCTTTCTCTTTTTACCATTCATTTTGCCAATTAAAAAAGTTTTTTTCAGTTTCGAAGAGAATAATAATAGTCTACTGATAAATTAAAATCTAAACATTCAGACTTGCTCCAAAATACGTAGTTCAAATGTACCATGAATTTCTACTGACTGACCCATTTCGAAACTTTTTGAGATCTGAAAAATAGTCTAGTCAAGACTACGATCATGAGAACCTTAATTTTTCTAATTCTTCAAGTTTGTCTTTCTCTAGCTACACAGCAAACTCAATATTTTAACATTTATTATATAATTAGAACTATTCAAAAATCCGTGACATCTGAGGGTAAGAAAATCATAAAATGGCATTTATGCAAATATTTAAATCACTCTTAATCGACTCCGCTGGATCACCTTATCGTCTCTAATTGCTTTGTATATCGAGGCATATATTCATACATATTATTTTCAAATATGTTCATTATGAAAATTCATCATCGTAAAGATTAAGTTTTACAAGGCTTCGATTTGTTTTATAAAGCAGTAAATATTCGAGTTCGAGTCTTGGAAAGATTGTAGGCACGTGATCAAAAGGTTCAAGGTGGGTGTGTGAATGGTAAGCCTCATGATAAGGCAACAGGGAAAGGATGAATGGAAATGTGAATAATCGATTAATGGCAGAAGAAATTAGCTTCATGGAGCTGATAAGGTGATTTCGAAATGGCAAAATAATGGGAAATTAAAAGAAAAAGTTTGATAAGCACAAGGAAGTGAAGAATAATCAAGACCTGAGTAAAGTTTAACATGCGTTCACTCATTCATGTGTTTCTCCATCCATCTTGCCCGTCCACTCATACATCATTCACGTTTCACTTTAGCAAGATGATCTGTGTGTGTGTGTGTGTGTTTGTGTAAGTGTATGTGTGTGTGTGCGTTAGTGTGTTTCGTGTTTGAAAACAAATGTTGATTTACTCAAACAAGAATGTATAACATTTACATAAATGGAATACCGAAAATAATTGTATTAAAATTAAATGTTTGTAAACATGTGCACCAAGTGGATGGATTTACAGACGATAGACGGCGTCCATTCATAAACTCTCCACACACCCTCCATCATCCTGCCCATGCCATTATCTAGACAACCTTCATCATCATCTCCATCCCATCTATCAATGTTTGCATCATCATCATCACCTTCATCCCATCCATCATCATCATCTCCATCCCATCTATCAATGTTTGCATCATCAACCAACCTCTTCACAACCTTTCCTTTCTCTTCCACGATCCATCCACTCACTTCGTTCTTCCACCATCTATCCATCCATCCTCTCCTCCACCATCCACCATCCACACCATCCAAGCTTGTTTATGGATGATGCCTCAAAGGTGTTGTCATGGTGATTTATGAAGCGCTAAACAGGCCGCCATCGTCAGTTACCCTTTGTTATCCTTGCTTACTTCCACGTAACTACTAGTTAAACTAACAGAACAAAACTAGGATAAGTCTTTTAATGTATGTAATTTATGTATGTATAAAATGTATATATTCATATTAAACTTGTATATTTTTATTTATGCATATGTTGTTTTATATGTCTATGCACACGCGCTTATCGATTCCTCACGCACACTCACAAAACACATAACTGTTTTCATATAAATAGATGGAGATGCGAAAGTGGCAGAGTTTCTGTAGCGTAGTCTGATCTCACTCTTGCAACGTCTGAAACTCAACTCGCAATAGAAGGCAGTGAAAACGTCGAACTTTTGGAAAGTATCGTAATTCTTGAAAAATAAATTCAAAATAATTTGTATTCTCAAGTTTTGCAGATAATAAAATTGATAAATAAGTTTTAAAGTTGCAAAATTTTTTTATATAAAAATAATTACAAATAATTTTTTAATTTAAAGTTTTTGAGACGATCTCGTTTGCTCATACGTCGTTGAACCATCCAATCCACTAGAGCTTGCTTACGATTTGGAGTCCTGGAAGGTAAATATTTACTTTTGGAGGATAAATCCTGCCCAATTCACCTGCGCTGAAGGCCCACTTGAATTGGCTGCTGTAGCTTAGGCCGTGCAGGCAGACATTTCAAGTTCGAGTAGAAGTTCTATTGAGGAGTAAAGCTGAGATCGTCTGGTTTTTGACAGTTTAATTACTTTTTTGGGTGAATTGACGTGCCAAAAAAAAAGTTTGAAAAAAGTTATTTGCGGACGTAATGGTTCGGTACTTCCTTGATAAGTGAAGTGTAATTCGACGCTGCTGATAAAACTTCTGAGTTGAGAATGTTTTGGGAGAAATCTAAAATGGAAGAAAGAATGGAAGAGAATTCGGAGGAGAAAAAAGCACTAACGAAACAAAATGATGCACACAGACACACAAACAACAACACAAATAACAACAGTTCTTCAATAAAAGTTACAAAAAACAGAAAAAACAAATTCTCGAATCTTCTTCCTTCTTCCACCACCATTTTGCACCTTTCCATCCACGTCATCGTCATCATCACCGTCTTCATCACCACTAACAACAACAACAAACGTCTTACAAATGTTGAAAAACAGCTCCAACAACTCCACCACCACCAACAACAACAACAACCAACTCAACTGGTTTCTATACCTTTATTACTACTAGTCATATTTAAAAATATACTATTTTATTTAATTGTGATGTCTTGTATATTTAAAAAAATGTAAACATGTTTTATAATATTTATGATAATAATACATCACTATCAGCATCCTCATCATCACCATTATTATTATTTTTATTTTATTGTTATTAATTATTATTAATATTATTCTCCTCGGGGCTTTTACGGGATGCTCAACCTTACACTCGATAAGGAACTATGCTTACTACTGTTACTCCTCATTTTTATGATTATTGACATCTCCGTAAATTAATTATTTCTTTATATTATTTTTATTATTTTAGTTATTTTTATTTAGTATAACTTAAAAGCTTGCAAATCAAATTTGAAAGTATTCGAAACATGATTGCTTTAAAAACAATCTTTTACCGCCTCGAAAACATCACAGAGAAAAAAACTAATAAAACAGCAGCACTCCAACAATAAAATGTCCGCAGTGATTAACTTAAATTAACATTTTTTATAATTTTATAATTAACATTTAAATTTTTTTAATAATTTTATAATTAACATTTAAATTTTTTTAATAATTTTATAATTAACATTTAAATTTTTTTAATAATTTTATAATTAACATTTAAATTTTTTTAATAATTTTATAATTAACATTTAAACCCGTTTTAAAACCATCTTTTTAACGAATTTACTTCACTCTTTCTATCCATTCCTCCATCTCAACAACCCAGGCCCCCGACTCCCTGGTTCGGAGCAGGAGACAGGCCTGCCAGTGTCCGCCAGGACCTCAAGGACCCCCAGGTGAGTAATTAAGTAATTAAGTTCTAATTGGATAATTGAATTATGAAAGATGCATGCAGTCAGAGAATCGAGAGGTTGATTCAGAGTTTGCCTGTGTAGCATGAAAGAGGTCAAAGTAGGGTCAAAGGTCACGGTTATGCATGATGCTGTGGTGCTTTTGAACATTGCGTACGTTAATTTGTATGTGTGTGTATATGTTTGTGCTGGTTGAAATGCATAGTTTAAAGTCAAAACTAGATCAAAAAGGAATTTTTTATTCATCCCACAACGTTAAAAACTTTAAAAATTCTTGAGTAAAATCAGAAAACTGTAAGAAGCATCGCTTGGATGAAAGTTTCTCTGAAAGATGAACACGTCGAAGCTTGTTTGGACAATGCAGATGCAGTATTTGATAGATCGGCTCATTTTTCTGCTTCTCTCGATGTTTTTTGTTTTGTCAGAAACAATTCAAATACACCTGGTGCTGATGTTGATGCAACCAGTTCTCATCTACATTTCCGCTGTGGATAAAAGTAGTATTAGGTTTCAGCGGAAAAAGTAGATTTAGGATCAAAAATTGAAAAATGATTTTGAGAGAGGAAGTTTAATGACAAATGTGTTCTTAGAGGGATTAAAAGATGAAATCAAAATGGGAGTTGCTTAAAGAGACAGTTTTAGAATGTAGCACCTGCAACTCAAAGACAGAATAGATTTGTTGAGGCGTCTGACTAAAAGTGAGCCAGAGTAATAATTGAACTTGAAAGTGACTTAGCAGCAGAACGATCTAGATAAGATGTGTGCCTGTTAGTCGCACCTGCCTAGTGTATCCTTCATGTGTGCTGAACTATTCGTAATAATAATAATAATGTTTAATAATAATAAAATATAGGAGTAAGAAAAAAACTACTCATCATGATAAACTACCTGCAAAATATTCACACACACAAAACTCATACGCACCATATGTTTTGCCACTGAAGCCCTAGCACTAGCGCCATAAGAAACACAGTTGAGTGCTCTTCAAGAGATGAATCAGTGCCAGCAGCCACGACTACGATTACAGAACGCCACTAAACAACCATTTTCCTGTTAAGATGTACTTTTTACGACGGCTTATTATTTAACGGCTCATTAAGGTACTATCTTGCTTCTCCTACCGCCCCTATCAGCTTTATGCATCTTTAAGTGCGCCCTTCAACTTATCCCAGTTTTTTGGAGAGATTTTAGTGTTTTTCAAGGGTTTTTTAAACTTGTTATTTGTTACTCAATTAAATGTTTTGTGGTATGGCGCCGATTTAAGCTTTTTAGATCTTTGATGCAACCTTTTTGATGAAGGGATTCGATCATGAAACGATCGACACATCCTGCAAGTTTCTCGATGCACTGCTCAGGTTTCAATGAGATAGAGCGGCCAGCTCCTTCTGAGGTGTTTATAGGCATCATAGTCCTTTCCTTCCATTAATTTTTTGTGTAGTAGTAGTAGTAGTAGTAGTAGTAGTAGTAGTAGTAGTAGTAGTAGTAGTAGTAGTAGTAGTAGTAGTAGTAGTAGTAGTAGTATTAGTATTAGTATTAGTAGTAGTAGTAGTAGTAGTAGTAGTAGTGGTAGTAGTAGTAGTAGTAGTAGTAGTAGTAGTAGTAGTTGTAGTTGTAGTTGTAGTTCTAGTAGTAGTAGTAGTAGTAGTAGTAGTAGTAGTAGTAGTAGTAGTAGTAGTAGTAGTAGTAGTAGTAGTAGTAGTAGTAGTAGTAGTAGTAGTAGTTGTATTAGTTGTATTCGTTGTATTTTTAGTAGTAGTAGTAGTAGTAGTAGTAGTAGTAGTAGTAGTAGTAGTAGTAGTAGTAGTAGTAGTAGTAGTAGTAGTAGTAGTAGTAGTAGTAGTAGTAATAATAATAATAATAATAGTAACGTGGAGATAGCATTATCAGCAGCAATGGCTGTGTAGGGCAGCATTAGCATTAGATTACAAAGTTGAAAGACTCTTGCAGCCGCAGTTATTATTTACGGTGCCATTGTAAAGGGGTATCGTCTCAAATACGCGCTACCATCGATCTGAGGCCAGATTTGTGATCTGTAAAGTCCAAAAATAGAACATAATTTTTTTTAATGAACGATTTTAAAATATATAAATTTATGAATTTTGAAAGCAGCAATACATGAGCAGAGGCCCTTCTGATTACTCTGAAATAATAATTTAATCGTAAATTGTTGATAAATCGCAATAAAAATGTCTGTTTCTGAAGACTTTCTCGCTTGTGTGTGATGGACGGCTTATTTAAGAGGCGACGTGAATGCCTGTGATGTATGGAGGAGGGAGGCATGCAGGGTAGTTCCCAGGTCGCACTTGTCGTCTGCCGCCTTCATAAATAAACCTCGAGATGAATGAATGCATGGCCGGTGAATTAATAAACAAATTTATGAATGAATGAGAGGTTTAATGAGGGAATTAAAGAAGAACTTTGAGAATCAATTTTCTCGTAATTTATTCACACGGGCCCAATTGAAGAGAGTAATGTTTCAGTTGATTCGAGTAAGCTGCTGGTTCTTATCATACAGTAGCTGTGCTCCCATGTAAAAGTTTTCCAAAGATGCCAGGAATGACAATAAACAACGATGAACGTCGGGATCAATTAGATGACATCGATAAATCCAACTCTCGACATTTGTGACATCTTATCGCTGCGAACGAGACTGAATATGCTCAATTAAAAGCTCGATAGGCACAAAAAGTTCCATGATAACATTCTCGAGATTTATTGACATTTCTTCGCCATTGCAATCATTTCACCCATTAATCTACTTCATCAATCCTTCATGCATCTTGAAAAGCAGCGTAAAAAAAGAATCTTTGCAGCGAAGCGCTGAACAAATGTTCTGGAACTTTCCCACAACTCCTTGCCATGTGGCGTGCCTCAAGGATTGATGCCTAACCTTTCCATTCCTTTCCATCGCCTGCTACATCACAACACGCGTGTCTTTTGCATGGATGCTGATAACAAAACCTGATCGATTTGTGGCGAGAGGATGGTGAGGATGAAGATGCTTTTGTTTGGTTTTGATGGTAGTGTTAAAGGTGATGAAAAGAAGGATGGGCGTAATGAAGGGGATGATGTCAACAAGAAAAAGACTAAAAGTAAATTTAAACGAAAGTCTCGTGGATGACTTTAACACACGTGGAAGCATCTTCAACCCGAGAATAAAGATTTTAAGGGATGCTCTGAAACAATGGAAGCTCCAGAAGGTTTTAAGGCCAGTGTAAACATTTCATTATCAATCAAGCAATGTTTTGTCTTGCAGAGCCTTTCAAACACCCTCAGGCTCATCACGGCAACATCAACACCTCACTTCACTCCCCTTTTTGCCGCTCTTTGAAATGCTTACGCTAAGTGAGAGGCTGCATTGAAGGCTGCCAATCAGGAAGTTTCAACCTTTTTAACCTTAATCACCACGCTTACGTTGGTTATCTGGAAAAGAACTGGTTGTTTTTAGTCTTTTGTCTCTAGTGTCTTGTTGCATGCGCTCTTATGTATTTAGGGACGTGTGCATTGTGATGCATCTTCTTGTTATGTCTAGTGTGTGCACGTGCATATGTGTGTACTTATGTCTAGTGTGCGTGTGTGCGTGTGTGCGTGAATGATGCATCGATGTTGTGACGTTGATGTTGTTAGCAATACGTTGGTGAGGGGAACTTCGATATGGCTATTTAGCATCAAGCAAGCTTCCCTTCTTTGCCCGCACCAGAATCAGACAAAAAGCTCTGACTGGTCTTATCGTCTGTCTTATCTACCGCATAAATTTGCAAAGTGCTGAAGTTTCGGATCAACGTCATCACCCCCAAATCTTGCTTTTATCTGCGAATCGCCGTCTTAACAAATATAAATAGCAACTTTGTGAAAATATTTTACATCTACATCAGCTGGTGAAAACGATTATTTCATTATATACTTTCATCAGTTTTGATCCTTATCATCATCATCAGCATTCTCATCATCATCATTATCATTATCATCATCAGCATTATCATCATCATCATCAGCATCATCTCGATCGCTCAACAGCCTCTCGTTTGTGCTGGTTCCTCAACTTCAAAATAGAGCACAAACAAGCATGATTTACACACACACAACCAACACACAACCAACACACTACCAACACACAACCAACACACTACCAACACAACCTGAATAAATGTACTCACTGCTCGTAATCACAAGAATAAACACCTTTCAGGTTTAATAGTGACAAGTGATTTATTGATAGATATTGATTTAACATCTTTAAAACTTATTTACTAATAGATTATTAAAATTAAACTAATAATAATACAACGAGAGACATTTTATATAAACTGAGATTTGATCGGCTATGGAAACATCAAAGAAGGATGCAGTGATCGAGCGTGACGTGCATGTGTTTTAAAGTGTGGGTGTGTGTATGTGTTTGTAGGTGTGTGTATGTGTTTGTAGGTGTTTCTATTCGTGCATATGTATGAACACACATGTTTTACTTGTAAAAGTGTAATGAAATCCTTCCATCTCAACGTAGGTGTGTGTGTGTGTGTGCGTGTTTATGTGTGTTTATGTGTGTTCATGTGTGTTTATGTGTGTGTGTATGTGTTTGTGTGTATGTATCTGTGTGTTGCTAAATACCCAAATACACATGTTGCGACAAATGTTCGCACCTGTCATACAACAAAGCGAACACAAGAACAGGAACATGTCTTGATTGGCAGTCGATCAATTAGCAGAGAAGCTCTTTATCCATTCTATTGTTCCTTCAGCCCTATCACTCATCAATCATCAATAACGTGAAATATAACCACTAAAAATGAATTATAATTTTATTTGATTTAATTTAATTGTAAATGAATTAAATTCCAATTTTATTTCATTTACAGGAGTTCCAGGTCTGAACGGCAGAAGAGGGCCCAGAGGAGTGAAGGTTGGTGAAGTGATTGCTTCATTAACTATCACATTAATTAGCGATTGTTTTTCTTTTAATTAGTCATTGTTTTTCTTTTAATTAGTCATTGTTTTTCCATTAATTAGTTTTGGTTGTTCCTTTAATTAGTCATGGTTAGTTCTCGCTCCCATTAACTTCCCATTAACGCCTAATTGGCTTCATGCATGATGGTCGCTGCCTGGTTAATTACGCGTGAATTTCTTTAGCAGTTTGAAGATTGTTGTTGAGTTAATAAGATTATAAATATTGGAATTCCTAAATCTATTAATTCATTAAAAATGCATTTATTGGATGCATGGAAGCCGGCAATGAATTGAACGGAGGATGGATGGATGGGTGGATGGATGGATGGATGGATGGATGGATGGATGGATGGATGGATGGATGGATGGATGGATGGATGGATGGATGGATGGATGGATGGATGGATGGATGGATGGATGGATGGATGGATGGATGGATGGATGGATGGATGGATGGATGGATGGATGGATGGACTAATGGATGGACTAATGGATGGACTAATGGATAAATCAGATAAAGTCGAGACTTCATGCAATATTTGCGTGAAATCGGAGGCGATTAGAAAACACACTTAGCTTTTTGCCGAATCTCAAGTACTACAAAAACACAGATACTCTTTCAGTAGTGGCGGCCTGAAAATTTAATTTAAAATACTTCAATATTATTCTATAAGTTTAATCTATTTATTCGTTTTATTATTTTGAACTTATTTTTCTTCACAGGGTCCTCCAGGACGACCGGTTTACGCTGTGAGTTCCAATTCTCTTTGTAAATCATTTATGATTGAGTGAGATTGAATTTACGATCTGAAGATGTAATAATCATGTAAACTCATGATTATCGTCATTTATTAGAAGGATTAGTCTAGTGAATCTGTTTACAGCAGTAGGTGAGACGCCTACTGTGGGATTCAGCAGCATCAAATAAACGTAGCCATCAGTGATAAGACTTTACGAATGTGCTGCTCTGCACGTACACACACACAAATGAACACACACACACATGCACACACACACACACACACAAACACACACACACACACACACACACACACACACACACACACACACACACACACACACACACACACACACACACACACACACACACACACACACACACACACACACACACACATACATACACACACACACACACACTGAAACAAATAAAATCCCACAACCTCTCCATTCACCCATATCTCCTCACTTGTTCACACCACCACGCTGATTTATGGCTTGCACTGCGAGTGGGTAACCCAATAGGCAGCCTTCTGAGCAGCCAATAACACCCAATAACACCCTTCGGGGTTTCTGCATTTCAATAATTTTTAAGTTCTACTTTCAAAAAATTTCGACTTTTAAAGGAGACATTTTAAAGTTATAATTGTAAGAATATATAAATTGAAACATAATTGTAATGTTTTTTTTTATATTGATAGATTTTCAAGAATTTAGAGTTGAAACATTTTGTAGACGAATGATTGCGTATGTTAAAAGCATCAATAAAAAAGACTTCCAAGGCTGATGGGCCATCAGGGATGGTGCTAAAAGGCTAGACTTTGCTTTATGAGCTCTTGATCTCTTTCCTTTTAAACGTTTAAGCGTGGCGAGAACACAACATTTTTCAAACATATTTACACTTACACATGCAACCACCAAGCACGCACACACACACACACACACACACACACACACACACACACACACACACACACACACACACACACACACACACACACACACACACACACACACACACACACACACACACACACACACACACAAACACACATGTGAGCAGACGTGCATAGGTGTCGGAAGAGTAATAAGCTTTTATGTGAGCATGCAGGGGTGGTTTTATGGAGAGGATTGGAATGAGTTTGACCCTTTGACCTCTGTGCGCTTGTTAAGAGTGGATGGATGGATGGATGCATGGATACATGGATGGATGCGTGGATGGATGCATGCATGCATGGATTGATGGATAAATGGATGGATGGATGGGGAGGTAAATATTGAATGTTTCAATGGAAAGATGGGAAGATTAGTAAATTCTTTTCTTTCGGAAATGTACAAAGTGAGCGATGTTAGAGCGAGATTCAGAGCTTAAAAGCATCTTGTGCTGGTAGTCCACTTTTAAAGAATCTAATGGAGTTGTGGAAGCTATAAAATAAATAAAAAGTAGAAAGCTATAAAATGAAGACTGACTTTCTCGTCGAGGCTTGAAGGATCATTTAAAATATGGTTTCTAAACCCGTGTCTGCAGGCCAGAAGTTTGAAACATATGCTGATAAAAATTGCGAAATTTGAAATATTCCTAAAAATGGTTTGAATGAAATAGAAGGCAGACGTATGAATGGCAGAGGCCAATTTGAGAATTGGGCGAATTGTGGAGAACTTAAAACCTTAGCAGTTAATTGCTTGGCGTAGCATTTCAGTTCGGTAGTGATATAACGGAGTGGGCACTCGATCGCATTCATCGTTACTTCTTCAGCTCCTAAAGTAGTAGTTTTCAGCTGTTATTTGAAGTAGTAAAACTTGTAGATCAGTTCGAGAAGTTTAATCATCAGGAGTTTACGTTGGCATGTAGTCATAACAGCGTTAAAGCGATATGTTCCTATATGCGAGGAAATGTTAAGAGAATGAGGTTAAGGGAGAGGCGGAAAAGTTTATTATTTAAAAAGTATAGTTATTATAATAATGTCTATAATTAACTAATAATAACAGTAATACAGTATTATTATATAAATCAATTAAAAATAATATTTACATTGATTACGACACCTATTCGCATTACAGAACGGGGCAAGAGTCGAGAGGAAGTCTCGCGATAATGGCAAGCAAGCAGTCCACAGGCCATACAAGAACAGGGTTTGTCTTACGGACTCGCATAAAATCAAAAAATATCTTTTAAATTTGTAAATACAATATTTATAATAATAATAATTATTATTAATAAGTTAATTTTGTGCTACAGTACACACGTAGGAGTGTGAAGCTGAACGACGGGTCTTACGGGTATGTGGAAAGCGTGACCATCAAGGTGAACCTATGACTCATCATGAAAAAGACATTTCAGCTCTTTACTTAATAATTAAATTAATTATTCAAAATGTTTCTTTTCATAGATATCAATTTGAATAGTTTAAATGGTTGAAATAGAATAATTAGTTCTGAAGGAATTAACCAGTGCAAAGTTGTATTCTTAAATACTTGTATTTGCCAGGGCAAACGTTACGAGGTTCTGACAATAAAGGTGAGTGCGTGCGTTCTTAAGCGTTCATTCTTGTCGTTTCATTGCGATGTAGATGCAAATCTTGGAAAAATACCGAAATAGATTTTTTGTTCTAGTCGAAAATGCGTTTAATGATTTTATGAAATGAATGGCTGAGTAATAATTGCATTGGTTTCACGGAAATTCACATTAACGCAACAAACCAGGGAGACCAAGGAAGGCCTGGTAAAGATGGATATCCTGGACTGCCTGGCAAACAGGTGATTGATTGATGGATGAGTTGGAGAAAAATGAATTTAAAATGAAAAATAGATAAAAGAATAGATTAATCAGTTGAAAAGTGAGCTGACTATTAGATTGATCATAGAGTTAATAAAAAAATAGAATCTGAAAATAGTTCAATAAAGTTAAATCAAAGTTTTTGGTTTGGAGAGTAAAAACAAAAGTATGACAGCATTTAACCCTTCCAGCTTTGAGACTGAACCACAACAATGCACACATCACTACAGGGCCCACCAGGAGCCGAAGGAAAGAAAGGAATGGATGGAATGCAAGGACCTCCTGTGTGTTTTTATTATTCGTATTTATGTTTTTTAATCATTTATATTTCTTTCAAAAATATTTGACAAATGTAATTTTTATTAATCTCTAAGCCATCATTAAACCAGTTGCACCACAACCAACAGCACCAACACCTTCAGCAACAACAACCACAGGGAATCAAAGGCACGTCGGTGTACAGTCTTGAGGACATTGAGACCCTGCTGCAACAAAACGCTCTCGCCCTTCCCCGTGGTCCCCCTGGAGCCAAGGTTCGAGAGAGGCGTTGAGTGGTGCAGTGCATTGAACCATTACACCATTGCACTGCACTAAATGTCGCCTTGAAGCTCGTCCGGGTTTACGCCACGTTAATAATACCTGTCATTTTATTGTATTGTAGTAACATTTTTCTGCCCAACTTCGCAGGGTGACATGGGTCAACCAGGGAGGCATGGAGTGAAAGGAGACAGAGGGTTCAGGGGAATGAGGGGAGAGCCGGTTAGATGGAGGAGTGGTGTAGATGTTGGCTTATATGTTGGAAGTTAATTCGAGGGTGGTTGTCTTAATATTTCTTGGTCTAGAACGCGTTGAATTGTTGGTTGGAAGTTGGTGGTTGGACGGTTAGTAAGCAAATGACTACAAAGTTACTAATAAGAGAGTATAAAACACCGCCATTATGTTTTCAGGGCCCTGTTGGACCTAAAGGAATGCAAGGGATGATGGGTGCATGGGGTATAAAGGGTGAAAAGGGAGATGATGGAGAGCCTGGAATGAGTGGAGAAAAGGTGTGTAATTGCATAAATTACTCCGAACTTACTTTACTTTTAAAAGTTTCTAGTTCGCTTTGTGATTGCGTTTGTTAAAGAATGTTCAAGAAAATAATAAAAATAGGTCACTGATTTTTTAGTTTCGCCTTTTTCCTTCGAAAAAACAATTTCATTTAACTCCCCCTTCCTACCATCTTCCAAACATCCAGGGTGCCAAAGGGGACGTGGGAGTGCCAGGGCTTATAGGCCCCCATGGACCTCCTGGACCGCAAGGACCCCCTGTAATTCTCTAGTAGCCATAATAAACCAATCAATCATGAGTTTCAATATATTAATATATACTGAATTTAATTATTATTTTTTATTAAATTGATTTTTGCCGACAGGGTTACCAAGGCGAGAAGGGGGAAATGGGTTCTCAAGGGGAGACTGGAGAGGAGGGGCAAATAGGGTCTCCTGGTCTGCCTGGGCCTCCTGTGAGTCTCTCAAAACTGATCTTTCACGTAACATATTACACCCTAAACACTTTCTCTCCACACTCAAAACCAAATTTCACAACACATCCAGACTACTATACACACCTAAACCACACCTTTTCAGGGCGAACCAGGCATTATCGGAAGACTAAACGCTCTGGACGATTCGACTTCTTTCGTGAGTTTGATAAGTTGAATGAACGGAATTTTGATAGACAAGCCATTTCATTGTTTTCTATTTCGTTTTTTTGTACTTCAACATTAACCGCAACAAATGATTCTCTTCAAGATCCAAGGCCCCCCAGGACCCCCTGGACCGATTGTAAGTGCTTTATAAAAATATTTCCGGGAAAAAAACTTATGATATTAAGAACTCAAAATGGATTTATAAACCTTGAATATTGTTGAACTTTATTGAAATCTGTTTTTCATGATTTCTTTTTGAACCACAATACACTAGACTTAAGATTTATTTCGATTGTTTGATTGATTCATCTTCATTTCCACTCTCAAAAGGGACCAAGAGGAGTGAGAGGACAAAATGGCATCAAGGTTCGATGAGTTTTTCAAACTAACATAATTAAAACATTCGTATGATAAATTAAAGATTTTACATAGAAATATCCCCGGAAAACCAATTTTCTTACATCCGATCATTTTTAAAATGTTAAAAGTAAATAAAAAATTATAATTTTCACAGTTTTTAAAATGAAATGTGAACCATTTAACCTTCCAGGGAGAGAGGGGCCTCGCAGGACCGAAGGGAGAAGTGGTGAAAATTTTGAGTCCATCTTACGAACATATTATAACATTCATTTTCAAGATGCTTTAAACTTCGCTATCTATTTTTGTTGAATTAAATAATACTAATTCTTTTAAAGAATATTTATTAACTTTTGTTTATTTCTCCACAGGGCAGCAAGGGTGAAGATGGAGGGCAGGGTCCCATGGGGCTACCTGTGAGTTCTTTCAACAAATTAATGATAATAAATATATTTTTAACTTTTTGTTTTAATGGGCGTCAGTGTTTTTATTTAAAAATAAAGCTAACAGTAATCGTCGGTGACAGTCGCTTGGAAACACAAATATTGAAAAGTTGTTGAATACCAGATAAAGAACTGCCAAATAACAACTAATTTTGTAGCTAAAAAATGGGGAAAAAACATTTAACAACCACAACATCTAACAAAAAGCTTTGATTTGTCGTCACGTTTTATCTAAATTTGAATAATTAATGGGTTAAATTTAATAACCTTGTGTGAAGAATTTGTTTTGAATAACAGTTGTATCTTGGTCTTGAAGCTCGTCTGGGTTCACGCCACGTTAATAATACTCCTCGTTATATTGTATTGTGTCAATCAGTTACATTTTTTTAGAATGTTACTTTATGTTTTTAACAAAAAATCTATTAACATTTAACAATGTATACTTGAAGGGGAGAGACGGAGGAGAGGGCGTGATGGTTAGTTGGGAGGCATGATTTGATTTAATTAATAATAAATTAACTTTTAATCAATTAACCCAATTATTAACACTTTAATTTCTTCGATGTATTTTTTTCCTAGTTATTATGTTTAAACAACCGTTGACACTAACTTATGATAAAAGTAAAAATATTTCAGCAATATTAATTTCATAATTTTTATAAATTAAACTTTTTTAAAACAATATTTTTTTTTCTCATTATTCCAGGGCCCTACTGGTCCAAGGGGTCCAAAAGGAGACAAGGGGAACGTGGGAGAGATCGGCCCCCAAGGAATCATGGTGGGTCTTGAGAAATTAAAATCCTAAATAACAAAAATTGAAACTATTTCATTTTTATAGTTTGAATATTTAAAGAGATATTTTTTAATATGGCCTAAAAGGGTTAAAATAATTCATGATGAAACAATGAGTAACATGATGCATTTCTTATGCAGGGAATTCCTGGATCGACGGTTGGTATTTGCTTCAGCTGACAGCTAAAAAAATAGAAATACCAATTTTAAAATTAGTTGTTGTTTTATTTACCCGTGAAATACTTACTCGTTTTCATTCCGATTTTCCACCAACACCAACAGGGAGTTCCTGGCATGAAGGGAGACATGGGCTTGAGGGTTGGTTGCTTCTAATCACTCTTATTGACTCTGAAATCGCTTTATGAAGAGCGAGCTATATAAATTTAAACTACCTTATGTTGTCCTATATTATCATGATAATGATGATGGTGTTGATGGTGATGGTGATGATGATAATGATTTCACTCAGGGCATGAGAGGAATGGTAGGACGCAAAGGAGCGAAAGGAGATGCTGGACAACAGGTGATGAATCCATTTACACAAATAACTGTTGCTTAAAAAGCCTCATATTTTTTCTAAATTTTTTGCTTTTTTGTTGTTGCGATAGCCCACTTTCTAGTGTTGATGGTTTTAAACTCGCTAACAACTCTAGGCAAACATTAACACATTCTATAGCAACAAAATAACCAAAATTATGTATTATTTGTTTTACAAGATTGCATTCGCTTCTACTAACAATACAACTTTTTGTGCTTACACCTACGCGTAGACAACACCACTAGCTACTTTTTCCTTATAAACAATACAAAAAAGAAACTATTAATTAGTTAAATATTCGAAACTAACAACAAGTGAAACTAACAACATAACCTACTAACACCAGGGCATGCCAGGCTTGGACGCTCCATGTCCTCTGGGAGAGGATGGTCTGCCCGTGCCTGGATGCGCCTGAGGTGCATGGGAAGGAGGGAGGAGGGTGGGTGAAGAGTTGGAAGAGGAAGATGAAAAGTTTTAAAAAGATTGGCTGGTTTCAGATAGATAGAATATGTGTGGAGTTGAGTTAAAGATGTGTGGAGTTGGGTTAAAGATGTATGGAATATGGGATGAAGAGATAGTTGAAATATTGGAGAAATCGGGTTGATGGTGAATACTGTGGCTGGCTCACGACTTTTTTTATCACGTTTGCGATTAAAATTTTTTTGACTCACTATTATGATCGGTGTGTTTAAAAAATAGTTTTCGTCATATTTCATTAACCAAGTTGACATTCCTACTAACTTCACAGCAATGGCAAGTCAATCTAACGATACTAGTGCGAAACTCAACTGGTTGATCTTTTTTTAATAAATATAAATTATAAACGTTTTCCACATCAGTTAGACAATCGACTGAGGATGATGATGATGAAGAAGAGAATGAGGAGGAGGAGGAAAGATGAAAAAATCGTCGTCACCAGCAACCGTTCTAGCGGCAAACTTTAGAGCTTGTCACTGTTCACTCAATCGGAGAGATTCTTGTCAGTATTGCTTCCAGTATTTCACTCATTCTGCCTCTGAAACTTCAATAGCCTTTCATTTTTGTCCGTTTCTATAAAAGTGAACATGCTATCTTTATTTCATGAAGCTGATGCAATATTGAGCCGCTCAGAGAGATCAGTTATCAACATTTTTTTATAATAAAACAAGCTACCGTCAATTGCCAGAAATATTAGCTTTTACTACAGCTCTGTATCATCTGCAATTTTCACAAACTAATTATTTTGAGTTATTTCCCGAATATACCAGCTTTGTATTTGCATATATTTTTCAGCATGAAATTCTTGTGGATAATCACCTTCTAGTTTTGAATCAAGCTTTGGCCATATTAATAGCTGAATATTTGTGTGCAGTTTAATGCATTTATCCCAACCTCACGTTTCATTTGTATTCTATACAAAGATGTGCTGTACTTTAATTGTTTCATGTAAGTTGATCAAACTTCATTAAAATTACAAAACTTGGAGCAAAGCTTGCTAGTCTTTTGACTGGGTAGTCTCAAGCAGCCTGTTCTGAGCTTTTCATTGCTGCGATGCCTTTAAAGTTGTTTATGTGAAGTTTCTGAATAAATTTGTTCTCAGTGTTTGAATGGACAGTAGTCTCGTTTAAAACATCAAAACCATCGGCGCTCAAATCTGTTTATTGAATTACAAGAGTTACCTAAATGCTTTTGAAATTTAATTTATTAATTGTTTTTATATATAAAAAAAGTCCGCATATGAAATGTGAGGCGGGTGCCTATCTAAGCAATAATATAGCCCTGATTTGTGTCGAGGAGCTCTTAAAAGATGCCAGTTAAAAACAAAATCTTGCAGTTTAATCTTCCTCGTTAATCTGATGTATTGCGTTCTGAAAATATTACTATTACGTAATATCGATGAGATTAATTTCCTTGCGAACACAATTTGTTTCTTTGCATCTTTAAATGTTTGTGGAATCATGAATATTCATGCATCGGAACATGTATATTTATGTTTATACTTAAATCGGAAGTAACTTGGAAGAGACTTTTTTCACAGAAAAAATTGGAAAAAAGTTTTTACTGCATAGTTTTTCAAGTTTTTAAGGTTTCGTTTAGATGGTTTTGAAATTATTTGAAATAAAAAGTATTTTAATGTGACTTCAAGAAGGAGTAGGTGGGCTACTTGAGGGTTACAGCCATATAAGAAATCTTCTATTAGGAAAAAACAAAAAACTGTACAACACACGTAACTTGATCAACTAGAAAGTTTTCCTCAATTGCTAAATAATCTTTTGCCATGGTCTTGTAAACCAATGCTGTTTTGGATAAAACTCTAATGGATTAGCATCGTCCTTATTCACTCAAACCAATTAAGGTAACCTTCAAAATAATAATATTAATTACTGATAATTATTAATTATAATTACTAATAGTTTTAAGAGGCAAGGAAGGAGCATTCAATGCGCGCTTTTCTGGCTGGGAGGTTTGCATTGTTAATTGGAAGCATCGAAAGCATCCAATTAGAAGACATAACACGCTGAATCAGCTCTGCATCGAGGCAAGTCGAGGAATGATCGGTGAGTGACCGTATAAGAGGTTCGATTATAAGCATAGAATAATTAATTACATTAAATTATTTTAATTGGTTTCGTAAGTGAAGTTTAAGAGCTGGTGCTGAGAGTGTTATTTAGGCTTAACGTTGTTCTTGGGAGTTTTTTGAGGTATTTTTGTGTGTTTTTAAAGTATTTTTGTGTTGTTGGTTTCCGCCAAACGTTTAGACTTTTTCGGAAGTAGAAAAATATCTCTAATTATTTGTCGAACGTTCGATCTTATCTTTCTTCCAGCCTAATTAGGTTTATAATGTGAGAGATTTTTTGATTTATTTGGAAATAATTAACTTTATTATAAGACAAAAAGTAGCTTCAAAACGCATAAATTTTTTAAAATACAAATTGATTTAGGAGAATAAAAAAGTTGTTATTGAAAACTCTTTTTCCCAAAATAACAGCGGTGGTGGTAGTGATTGGATGAACAATCTGCACGGAAAATTCTCAACAAAGAGTGTTGAAACGGGAAGCCATGTGTGTTTATTCCCTTTGTGGCAAGCATCAAGCTCTCTTAGAAAAATGTTTAGAAGTCTGAGCACACACACTGCAGTAATCAGACTGCCACGAAAGCATCGTAAACACGTAATGGAAAGTCGCATAAAAAGAGGTTAAATGTTGGAATGAGTAAAATATGAAGAGTTTAATCACGTGTGGAAATGGGTTCGATTCCCGCACATCCTGAAAGACTACGTTTCTTGGAGAAGAGATAGGCGCCACCAAAAGAAACTTAAGCCCGTGAAGCGAAATAACGAACAAAATCATCATAATGTTCTCCTGTGACCTGACCTCAATAAGAAACGTTTATGCTTACGTTTCAATCGAAGTGCGCAAACGAGAAATTTTAAACGCAGACGCAGAAGGACTTCACTGCATTTTTCTTTAAATACTATTTTAACTTTTACAAAATTCCTACACACTTCTGAAATAAACTCTTGCACCCAGCATCTGACACACATGCCTCTTTCCGGACCTCCACGAATTCGCCTTGGAGGTCCTGCATTGAGTGAATTGTTATCTAGAGTGGATGGTTGTGGAAGAAAGATGCTGATAAAACAACAAGAAATGCGCGATTAAATGCGAAAATGATATAAAACCATCGATAGATGTTCGTTATTTGTTGCATGTTATCCCTTTTTAACAATAAAATAAAAACCTTTTTATTAGTTATCTTCGACAGTTATTCCAATAATAATATTGATATATTTAGTTCATATTATCCAACCCAGAAAAAGTGATTGAGGATATTAAACCTCCGACACACTTTAACTATAAAAGAATGGGCACATCAACGTATAAAAAGACAGGCATTGAAGCGCGGTGAAGGAAGAGCCGCTTGCATCACCTTATCACTTGCTTCAAAGATGTTCCTAACGGGTGTCAGAAAGAAAAAGTCACGCTTCACAACACCAACAACGCTTGATAGTTCCACAGCGACAACAAATGTTGCACCAACAACTACAAAATCAACAACAGAAACCTTCGCAAGCGCTCCAACCACAACTGAAACGACGACAACGCCTAGAAAAAAACAAAATAGAAGAATTTCAAGAAATCGTAGGCTCACAAGAAAGGTAACTTTAACAGATGGAACAAGTCAAGCTCCAACAACAACATCAACAACAACAACAACAGCCACAACCACAACATTATCTCTTTCAACATCAACACCAACATCACTGAAATCCTCTGCAACATGCAGCCCTCCTCAACAAGCTTCCAACATGACTTCCTTCCACAACGAATGCAACGAATTCACGAGATGGCTTGTGCAACAAGAGAGCCAAGTGAAAGAGTAGGTCTTTTTGTCGCTAGAGGATGATGTTGATGATGATGAGGATGATGATGATGATGATGATGATGAGGATGATGATGATGATGAGGATGATGATGATGTTGATGATGTTGATGAATATGATGATGATGATGAGGATGATGATGATGATGAAGATGATGATGATGTTGATGATGTTGATGAATATGATGATGATGATGATGAATACAAAAAAGCTCACTTACTGAATAGAACACATTTCTTAACACCCCTAAGCGAGCCTCCGAGCGAGAAAACACCACGCCTGAACGGTCTCAGGAAGGAGTTCTATAAGCATGAGGTGGGCGTCGTTTGCTACGCTGTTTGAGTCGTTGTTAATTTATTGGAAGTTTGAGTGACGGGAGAAGAGAATAAAAATTGGTTTAAAAAATGATTTTATTTAAAAAATGCACGTGAAGTCAATCAAACCATTCACTCGCTCAGGACATGATGAGGAAGATAGCAGTGAAAAGAAAGAAGCTGGTAGAGCTTCTGAAAGTAGAGACACGTTTGTTGAGAAGCGAAGAAACAGACAAGCAGACAAAGAAAGAGGTTAAGAGGCAGACAAAGTTGATGCAAGAAGCGTGGGAAAGGCTCATGCAGACTGCCTCGGACAAACAAAGAAGGTGGCTTTTTGAAATTAATTGAAAACTTTTTTTCCACCTGAAACAAAGATAAATCATCAGTTCTATTCATGAACACTTGAGCAACCTCCACCAGGATACGCACCAACCTCAGTAACTCACAATGCTTCCTGGTCTCATCTCTACAAAATCATCTCAACGACTTGCAACACTGCATCCAAAACCATCTTCTCGCTTCGAACAGGATTCAACAATTTGACAGAAATAGTGATGGGAGCAGTACTTCAACCGCTTCCACTGCGTCTTTTTCTGACACTACAACTCCTACGTCTTCTATAACTCTTGCTGATTCTCTTGGAACAGTGGGTCTGATAGAAAAAATCTCTCAAGACACACTGGTCAGAAATGTTCGCATCTTACGCAATCTTCAAACATAATTTTTCCTTCTTTTAAAATAATAAAATTTTTAATGCAGCTAAATCTACGAATTCAAACGCAACTACAACAACAACACCACCACATTAAAAAAAACAACATCAAGAACAACAACACCACCAACAACAACAACACAAACAAAAACAACACCAACAACACCAACAGACTGTAGCAGGAAAGTTGCAAGCGCTGAAGAGCATTGTGAACGAATTAAGAACGATAATTCTCTTTCCGGATGAAGACGAAGAGGATGGAGGAGATGGTAGTGATCATCTTGATGGAAAAGATGGTAGTGATTCTGTTGAAAGAGGAGGTGAGTGTCATCAATATTGGGCATTGATGGTTTGTGTGTTTCTTGCCACGAAGCACGCGTCATGTGTTAATGTAAAACTTTGAACAGATTTTCGTGTTAACCTTGAAGAATAAGCATGCAAATGTTCAACTTTAATTTATTTTTATTCTTCTCAAAAAAATAAACTTAAGAATTTTTATTAAATACTGAAAGAAATACTTCATTGTATTTTTCAAAAAGCAATTACCCTTAAAACCTTCAAATGCATCAGCAGCTCGTATTGAGGCAAAAGTAACAGAGAAGCAGTTGGAAGGGATGCTGAAGAGATGGGGTGAGGTGGTGAGGAGGGTGGGAGAATTGAAAGAAAAAACAATGTTGATAAAAGAGTTCAATAAGAGAGTGAATGAAATGAAAAGGTGGATTGGTGGTGTCTTGAGTATGCTGGAAGAAGAAGGGAGAGAGTGGATGAGTGCAGATGAAGGAGGGAAAGATGGGATTGGAAACAAAGAAATGAAAGAACCTGGAACTTTTGAATCTTTCAAAGCTTCCGCAACAACCACCACCACCAATGAAGTCACATCCACAACTCACGCCACAACCACAACAAACCACAGTCTGGAAACTATAGTGAAAACAGTGAGAACCCTGAAGGTAACGAATTCCTTAACATTTTGCAGTTTTAAAAAAAGCATTATTCTTTTTTAAGCATTTATTTTCTATATTTTAAATGTTTGCGATGGATACAGCCATTCTTTTTTTGTCGTACCTCAACTTAAATGGCTTTTTATTTTTATTTCAACTTTTTGTGACAGCACACGTTTAAACACTCCAATCGCTCAAAATTTCGATTGAAGGCTTTAAAAAAATATTTATCAAATATAGCTTGATGAATTGTAAATAAAACTTGCTTAAAGCACCAAAAAATTCTACATCCCCTCACATCATGATGTTTCACACCACAAAACTCCTTCAAGACGACTGAAAACTTGATGTCAGCAAAAAGAGAAGAGCTAGATCGCTTGAGGAGGCTGGCTTCGTTGCTGGTTAAGGATGGTAACGGGGGTGACGGTAGGTGGAATGATGGTGGTGGTGGGGGTGATAATGATGGTGGTGGTGGTGATAATGATGGTGGTAGTGGTGGTGGTGGTGGTGGTGATAATGATAAGGGTGGTGGTGATAATGATGGTGGTGGTGGTGGTGGTGGTGGTGGTAGTGGGGGTGGCGGTGGTAGTGGTGGTGGTAGTGGTGATGTGAAGGGTGATGTGAGTGACTCAGTAGTCAGTTATCTGGATCAAGAGCTGAAGCATCTACTAAATAAGTGAGCATTTTCTTTGGCGTTTCAATTGGGTTCTTTATGATAATCATCATTATCATCATCATCATCATCATCATCATATCATCATCATCATCATCATCATCATCATCATCATCTTCATCGTCATCATCACCATCCTCCTCATCACCATCCTCCTCATCACCATCATCCTCATCATCATCATCTTCGTTATCTTTATCATTATTTAATGCCCACACTCCACCTACTCCGTTCTAATTGCCTCCCAGCACTCAAACCCCTTCAATCAAGTTCTGCACCTACCCTCACTTTGCTGCTACGTTTCTAATGATTATACCCACTTTAAAAAAATAATAAAAATCACAAAAAAGTTTTTTTAGGATTATTAAATGATTAAAAAGTATTATTATGATTAATATTATTATATCAAAACAAAGTAATAGTATTATACAAAGTATTATTATTATCATAATTATAATTAAGACATTGGATGATTCTGGTGCATTAGTGGAGTGACGATGCATCCACACGGGCAGATGGAGCAAGGTCTTCGATCAGATGAAAAAGACGAGTGGAAAGTTGCAAGGAGCTGGTGTGACCGTGTTTGTGGAAGAAACTAACGATGGTGCTGATAATGATGAAGGTGATGATACTGATAGTGATACTATAGTCAGTGCTGATAATGATGATGATGAAACGAATAATGATAGAGATAAGATTACAACGAGCTGTTCGAGTTACAGCGAGGCAAGGAATGTGGGAAGTGGAAAGGAGGAGGAAGAAAAGGAAGAAATCGAAAGGGTGAAATCGAATGATGAAGAAATCGAAAGAGTGAATTCGATTGATGAGGAAAGCACAAGGATCGAAGCACCCAAAAGAAAGTCGCCAGCCTACAAACGAGTCTTCTGGAAGGCGAAAGCGATTAAGCTGAGCCACAAGAAGAAAAGTTCTTCAAGAAATAAAGCAGCTTCTGGTGAAGAAGATGCTGATGAAGTGAGAAATTTGAGTGTCAAACGTGACAGGCCTTCTGTCTTCGACTCTACATGGATGAATGTTGACAACTACTGTGACAGTGTTAACAATCCTCGCAACAAAAGCAGCAACAGCACAATGCAGATTGTAACAGTTACAACAAGTAAGGGTGTCGTTAAGTTTAGTTTAGCGAAAAAGGGTAATAACAAGATGAATGGCAGCAGTGACATTATCAGCAAGAATAGTTATTCCAACAGTATAAAAAGTAATAATATAAATGAAGAACTGCTTCTCAGAGGGAACAAGATCCAAAATGTAAAGGGCGAAGAAGTCATAAAACCTGAAATAAACAAAGTAGAAGACAATCTTGGTAACCATGGTTCAGAGGGACATGGGCGTGTGGAAGGAAGAGGGTCAACGGAGGGGAGCGAGGAGCCGCAGGGGGCCGCCAAAATGAACGAAGACTTGAGGGCGTCTCGAATGCACGCACGTCTGCTGGAGTGGATGGACCAGACTGACGTCATCCAAGACATGATCTCTCCAGAGTCTTCACCAGTATCACTGTCACCACCATCCACGTCGGCATCACTTCTACCACTACCACCATCCTCGTCGGCAGCATCACTACTACCATCCTCACAACAGCAAATGAACTTGACGCTAGAAGAGAAACTGGAATTATCCCAAGTAAGCATTGCATAAGGATGGATTAGGCATATCTGCAGTGCAGATTCTGCACCTTTTTTTAAATCCACATTTATGATTGCTTAATTGAAAAAAGAAAAAAAAAGTTTGTTTGAAATTTAATTTTTTCAACCAATCTCAACGAAAAATATTCAAACATAAAATTAAACAGTCCACATATCCAACACCAACACAGGGAATCCAGGACGAACTTTTAGAGCAAGAGAATAGACTAAATGAATTCCAAAAGCTTGCATCGTTTGCTGCGTCTTGTGGAGGTTAAAGCATTAAAAATTGTGTATCGCAAATTTATTTCTCAAGTAAACAGGTTTCAAGTTAATATTTTTGGAGATGAATGAAGCCTTTAGAAGTGATTATTTGAAGCGAGAAACTTTTTCAAAGCAGCACATCGTCTCTTACAATCCAATTTCAAGCGCTTAAAATACTCTTTTTATCTCAAAACACCGAAAAAATTAAGTCAAGTACCGAACGATTTCACCAGAAAAAGAATTTCTCCGAACATCAGCAGCAGCTCAGGAAAGGTTTCGCAAGATTGTTCAAAGACACGAAACAAACAGAAAGGTGCTTGAAGGAATGGCAGTGGAAAAGGAAGTGGAAGAGTGGTTGAAGGAGGTGGAGAGGAATGTTTCCAGTCAGGAAAAGTGGTTGAAGGCCAATGAGTGGAAAAGTAATTCGAAATTTGGCTTCGTGCTGTTGAACAAACTTTTGGAGCAATGCAAGGTGACGAAGATTATACAATATAATTTATTCCTAGTTTTTTTTCCCCAAATCATTAACTAAGCAAAACGATTATTCCCATAAAAAATTGAGCTTTCGCAAAATTGACATGCCACTGAAACTCGCAAGGTGAAGGCCAAGACCCTGATGAAGCAAGGAAAACTGATAGACCAGGTAAAGGAGAAAATAAACGTTTTGAAAGGGGCTGACGAAAACAAAATGGATGCTGCACGTCTCAACAGGCTCGAAGAGCAGTTTGAAAAGACAGAAGAGTCGTGGATGCAAGTTTCCGAAAGAATGGGTCAGTTGGAGGGTGTGTGTTGAACTTATCAAAGACAACAATTTGAAACATTTAAAAATAACTTGACTTCGATCTCTTCATTTATTGCACCGACAGCGGAAAGCATCACAAACCTCACTTTCACTCTCCGTGAAACTCCGAACACTTCGTTGACGTCATCGGTGGATGAGTTTAAAACCTTCCTTCAATCCATGCGTGCAAGAGTGGAAGGAGTGGAAGAAAGGATGGAAGAGGATGGAAAGATGGAGAGGAGTTGTGGAGAGTTGGAACGGTTAAAAGTGGAGCTGGATGGGAAGTGGAGCAAGCTGGAGTACTTGAACGAAGCGATGCTCAACAAGTCGAATGTGAGGAGGAAGGCCGATGTGAATGTTTGAGAGTGATTTTTAAATGAATGGCTAAATGGGTGGGTGAGTTAAATTAGTGATAACTTATTCCATTCAAAACTAGATATCTATAGTAATAGTTGTTGTGTATATTATGTTTGTGTGTATGTATTTGTTTAAGTACCTTTGAAAGTTTTTTTTTTTAAAAGGCATTAAAACACAAAGGACAACGTAGAACTGAACGGAAAGTGGATTGAAACGAGGAGATTATTGGATGGCAAGCTTCAGAGACTGCAGCAAAACCGACTCAAACTCGTGGAGTATCGGGTTGGTGGCTGGTGGTGGCACGAAGGTTCATAGTTTTTGGAATTGGTGGCTCAGCGCTATGAAGACATCATCTGACCAATTCATGGAAAATATGCTTTTTATTTACTACCAGAACCTGTTCTTGGAAATGGACAAATTCATGGAAGAGTTGAGTTCCCTTTCATCTCTGAATGAACATCCAGCACACGACAGCATTATTCTCAAAGAGCAGCTACAGCATCATAAAGTATTTCTTTTCATTCTGCAGTTTATGAACTTTCCGTATCAAAACGCTCATGTTTTCCGTAATGCATTAATTGTGCTGCTTGTTCACCAATATGTGACTAAACTTCCAATCATAAATTAAAACTTATTTAAGAAAACTATGGTAACAGAACATTCAAGCCCGTATGGAAGCCTGCAAGCACAAGTACACAGACATATGCACACTGACAGTAGAGCTGACACAAAATAGGAAGGAAGATGACTTAGTTCAAAAGATGAGCACTGACGTGAATCAACTGCACGAGAGGTTTGATTTCTTGTTCAGAGTTACGATGAGCCCTTCAACTCCTTAGAACGCAATGCGGCCATGATTATTGCATTTTGCATGCAAATCCAAAAGCGCTCAATGATACATACACGGTATACATCAATGTATAAAAGTGTCAAAATATTGAAATGATCTAAAACTGTATTTAATAAAACTTAGATGGGAGATGTTACAAGCGGGAACAAAAGAGCGAATTGACAAGCTGACAGAACTCTTGAATGAATTTGCTTGTGTGTCGATGCGGCTTCAGCAAGTGAGTGATGAAGTTGCTGAGGTGAGAGAGAGTGTTACGAAAGGCATGATTGGAAGAGAAAGAAATGAAACAGTGGATGATGAAGCAGATCTTTTGAAGGTCAGCTGGTTTACTTATTTTCATTTTATTTTTATTTTATTCTTTTTTTCTTTATTTTTTCCTTATTTTAAATTGTAAAAAAAATTGTGAAAAGTTTAAGGAAAAAGAAAAGCTGCTACAACTTAGTAAAAGGGAGCTCGAAACAATAAAAAGAAGACTTGAAACAATGAAACCACAACTGCAAACTACTGGTTAGCTTTTGGCATCTTTGAAAATGAAATTTTTACTCAAACTCATCACGGTTTATATCATCACCATTATCAGCACCACTATCATCAGCCTCATCGCTCTTTGTACTATTGATAGAAAACTATAAAACATTTGTTTAAAAAAGTACAATAAAGGCAATAACAGATAAGAATTGGAAACAGAAATACACTAACAATAACAGAAAAAAACAAAATCTTAAAAACAGCAACATTTAACAAAACAACAGCCTTAAAAACAACAACCGCAACAACAACTACCTTTCAGAATGCGCCAGTGTCTTCTCCCAGCACCAGAGCACCTATGCAGCACTGCAGGATCTACTCCAAGTCCTGAGAGACTTCATCGATTATCGAGGTAATCTCCACCAATCCCCTTCATGAATCCCCTCTGAAGTGACCTCATTACCCTGATAAGTGGGGCAATAAGCCCGAGAAAGAAGGGCTTAATACCCGAAATTGTGTTTATTTATTATTTATTTATTTTGTATTTACTGGATTATATTTAATGTATTTTAACCAAAAGAATTTATTCAATCCGAAGAACTTCTGCAAATTGAGATGGAAAAAGTGGAGAAAGTAGGGATGATGGTGGAGAGAGGCTGGGAAGTGGTGAGGGAAGGTCTTTGTGAGCAGTGGGTGGTCTTGAGAGAGGTGAATGAATGCATGGATGGATCCTTACATGAATGAATGCATGAATGGAAGGATGCATGGATGGATGCATGGATGAATGATTGAATGGATGAATGATTGAATGAATGATTGCATGAGTGAATGTGTGAATAGATGGATGAATGCATGAATGAGTAGTTTCATGAGTGAATTAAAAGACTTCCAACTCGCTCAAGGTTTCAAATCGAATTATCTTGAAATAACGCAGAATCTATCGGAACAACTAGGCTCTTTGCTGCTTGATTTAGATAAAGATGTTGAAAGCTCCGAATCAAAAACAAAAATGCAAGAAAATGATGATGATAATAATAATAATAATAACGAAAATAATAATGACCTTCAAAATTACTCGCATAATCTAAGTTGGCATGAAAGTAATGAAAAAGAAACACTAAGGAAAGATAAAGGAAGGGATGAAAGGCACAACAAAGAACAAGAACCAAGGAGAGAAAGGCTGCACAGGATGCGCAAGAGACTGATGGATGGGGCAGCAGGTGGGGCAGGTGATGGAGCAGCAGGTGGGGCAGGTGATGGGGCAGCAGGTGGAGCAGGTGATGGAGCAGCAGGTGGAGCAGGTGATGGGGCAGCAGGTGGAGCAGGTGATGGGGCAACTGTGGTTGAGGCCTTGGAACATGCTTACACTCAGAAGTGTGCTAGAGTGCAGTGTGAGGTGGTTTGAAATTAATTATTCACATGCTTTGTCGTACATTACAACGTCTTATGCACTCCACGTTATTTTAGTTATTTTAAATTGAAACTCAACTTCTACATATCTAAATATACTCCAATCAATTTATCAAATGCCCTCATGAACAACAACGACAGGCGAATAAATTGTTGACCGAGCTGTACCGACTGCTGAACGTCAACTCGGAGTACGAATCAGTGCTTGCCGACCTGTCGTTGTGGCTGTCGTGTGCAGACGACAAAGTGAACAACAAAACCATCGAGAACTCTTCTCTGGCTTCCCTTCTATCGGTTGGAATTGTGACTTACTTAAAATTAATTTGATTGACCGTTGCTATCCATAGCCTTATCCACCAACCCACAACCACTAACACACAGGGTAACAGCAATGCAAGCAACTTCGCTTCTTACAAAAACTTTTTTCTGGAACAAGTAAATTGCGAAGAAAATAAGGTTTGTAATCCAAAATGGTAACTTTTGAGAAAAATAAATTTTAATATGATTATGAATAAATAAATAAAATTTTATGAAAATAGTTTTATTATTCAAAAAACTCCACAGGCGTTCAAAAGAGAGATGGAAGAGAGGGAAGGAGTGCTGGTGAGGGTTGAGAGGGGGCTTGTGGAGTGCAGGGAGAAGTCCTTTCTCAGCGAGCAAGTCCATTTCATGAGGGTGCAGTGTGTACTTGCAGTGTGTACTTGCAGTGTGTACTTGCAGTGTGATTGCAGTGTGATTGCAGTGTGATTGCAGTGTGATTGCAGTGTGTACTTGCAGTGTGTACTTGCAGTGTGTACTTGCAGTGTGATTGCAGTGTGATTGCAGTGTGATTGCAGTGTGTACTTGCAGTGTGTACTTGCAGTGTGTACTTGCAGTGTGTACTTGCAGTGTGATTGCAGTGTGATTGCAGTGTGTACTTGCAGTGTGTACTTGCAGTGTGTACTTGCAGTGTGATTGCAGTGTACTTGCAGTGTGATTGCAGTGTGATTGCAGTGTGTACTTGCAGTGTGTACTTGCAGTGTGATTGCAGTGTGTACTTGCAGTGTGTACTTGCAGTGTGTACTTGCAGTGTGTACTTGCAGTGTGTACTTGCAGTGTACTTGCAGTGTGATTGCAGTGTGATTGCAGTGTGATTGCAGTGTGATTGCAGTGTGTACTTGCAGTGTGTACTTGCAGTGTGATTGCAGTGTGATTGCAGTGTGTACTTGCAGTGTGTACTTGCAGTGTGATTGCAGTGTGATTGCAGTGTGTACTTGCAGTGTGATTGCAGTGATATAAAAGGATTAAGAACAATAAATTCTAATATAAAAATTGCTTTCATTGGTTCCAACTTCTTTCCTAATTTCGATTTGTATTTCTAATACTTGAAAGTTTAAGAGAAATGACTGTCAAAATAAAGTTTAATAAATTTATTCACGTTTCACAGAAACACTTCAAAGAACTGAGAGATAAATTCACGAAGCTCTTAAAACCTCCTGGTTTCGATGAAAAGCTGCAGGCAGTGGTGGCAGAAATTGAAAAGGTTGAGAAGGAGATGGCAGTGAAAGAAGAGGACAACGCTGGGGAATATGGGATGGGTTTGGAAGAATCGGATTTGAGTGGAAATATGAAGAAAGTGGTTGAAGTGAGAAGTGGAGAGGTGGATGTGACAGGGCTGCTGGTGACTTCGTGGGATGGTGATGGAGTCGAAAGGAAGTTCCAAAAAACTAAAGTGATTAAACTCTTTTAAAATAGTCACTTTCTTGGAAAGTCACAGTGAAATGATTTGTAAAACATTTTTTGTTTAAAAAAATTTGAAATTTTTTTCTCTTCCCTCAGTGCATATACGGTAGACTGAGTGTTTTGAAGGGAGACATCGAGATGCTGATAAGACTGGGCAGGGTGATGGTGGAAGGAGGAGGGCAGATGGGGGTGGTGGAGGATGCCCTCAAGTTCTCTGACCTTCTCAACAACCTCAAGTCCTCCTTCAACAGACTGGGTGGCAAGGTCAGTTGAAGGTCAAAGTCGCCTGATGTTCGCTCTTGTGTGCTTCAAGTTTTCTTTCATTATTCAAGCGATGTTTTGAGTGTTGAATTTTATTTCAAGTTTTTATGAAAATAACGGTGGTGGGAATAGGCGTCATGATGATTATGATTGTATTGGTGATGATAATGATGCAGATAACGAGTGTGAAGTGCGGCTTGGAGAGATTGGCGAGTGAGAGAGAACAGATGGAGAAAGTGATGTTGATGGTGGGAGAGAGAGTGAGAGAAGTGGAGGAGGAGATGGAAATATGCGGAGAAAAGACCTCGGATGAAGGCTTCATGGAGGTTAGTTGTATGCAGTTGTTCTTGTTGTCTTTGTTAATCCAGCTGAATTCTTTTTATCATTATTGCATATTCAGTGGAGGTAGTGTTGTTGAGGTATCTATGACTGATTACACAAGGCAACAAAAATAAAAGACAATTTCTGCTGTCTGAACTTTTTAAACTGATTTATATAGAATTTTAGCTGCTGATTTCAAAGATGATTTCAGTTTTTCTGTATCAGGTCAAAGTTTTAAGCTATTTAAATTTTTAAAATTTGCAATTTTCAATGTAATCTTTCTGACATTTGTTGCGCTTTTTTCATATTTTTATATTACTATTTTTTTTTAGTCTGTTTATTTGAAAAAAATGATTTCTAATAGAACATAAATTTAACATATTTAAAACTTCAAATTTATCAGTTTTTTAAATGGTAAGTATAATTAAAAAATAACATAAAAAGAATTTCAACTTTTTCATTAAACAATCAAGGCATAAAATTTCTTTTTTTGCAACTTCTAGAGTGCTCATTTGTAGACACATCTCTTTTCATTGAGTAATACGTCATCATCATCTTCTTTCTCTTCAACAGATGAATTTTCTTCACTTTCACTGTCTAGTTCAGTGGGAACAGGTACAGGAATTTCGTTGCAATGAGCAACTGGACGACGTGTTGATTCCAGATCAGGATATTCAAGACTATTTCTGTTATTTCTATTAATTCCTTTTACATCAACAGCACAAAATTAACAGTCATTAACGTGGTTTTTTGGTTCCCTCCAAACCATAGGAATACCAAACTTTAAGCTACTCATCTTGCCTTTGGTCCAACGACGCAGATTCTCTGTGCATGTCTTGCACACCATGTGTGGAGCCCAATTTTTATCTTGGTCACCAAGCTTAAAGTTAAAATAGCTGTGGTAAGCCATCTTTATGAAATTAGTCACTGGATTTCTGTTAGAAAGTAGAATATACTCACCGCATATATAACAAAAAACGTCTGGTCTGTTTTGGCAATGCCTTCTAGCTTTTTTCATTTTATCTACTAAATATAGAGAATATATTTACTTAAAATCCAAATAAACTTTTAATAACTAAATAAAAATAACCTATTTGAATTTTAGAAGTATAAACAATTGCTAAAAAACAACAATAAATATTCTCTATATATGGAAAATAGGAAAATGGTCACGTGACCATAGATAAAAAAGTTGACCTGATTGAAAAAAGAGAATATCATTTTTGGATTCAGCACTATAAAATTATACTAAATCCATCAAAAAACCTCTGACAGCAAATGTTGTGTTGCCCAGTGTTATTTATTCTTTTACTGTCAGTACTGTACTTATCTTTTACACACGCATTTCTTTCATCAGTTGATGAAGGAAGACATGGTCGGATTGAAGGAGCTTTTGAAAATGCACGAGAAGAAGATGAATGAGTTTAGAGATCTCTTGGATGTGAGAGTGGTGAGAGAAGTAGAAAAAGAGAGCGGAATGCTGTGGAAGAGAGTGGAAAGAATGGAAGAAATCTTGAAAGACTGTGAAATTGAAAGCGTGGGAGAGAAGGTGAGTGTTTTTCTGGAATAATTGAGATGATATTCTCTCAATTTTGCATGTTATTTTGTTTCAGCTTTGTTAATTGTTCTCCGGAATCGCATCCAAAAACGCACACAAACAAAAACACAAACAAAACACACAAACAAAACACACAAACAAAACAAACAAACAAAACACACAAACAACCACGTCTAAAAATTACATACACGTATAAATCTTCCACATGCAACGTCTCTTAGAGGCTGAAAACTTTTTTGTGCATAGATAAAACGGATATACTTTTATGAAAAACTTATGTGTTTGTGTGTCTATGGTTGATTGTGTATGTGAGTGTTTGTGTGTTTGCGATTTAATGTCTGTTTATGTGTGAGTGCATGTATTTAGATGGTACTTAATAAGGCTATGTAATCGTAATAAGTTAGGAAAATAGAACAAATATAAAATCTGCCGAATTTGCATCTGAAAAACTGTAAAGACAGAAATGATGCCTTCAGATTACCTCTTTCAGTTGTATGAAAATTATTTAAAAAAATGTTTAATGGAGAAAAATGTTTAAAAGTAAAAAATATTTATAAAAAATAGAGTTGTTGGTTGCAAGTTCGCCATTTTTTTTCCAAACGTTGTCCCACCAGTCGACTGAGAGTATTTGGAATATCGGGAACAAGGCCGCAGTTTCAAGCAGGAGTAGTTTGAGCTACAACATAAAAAACAACATCAACAAACTCAACAACAATTCCAAAAGCCACAACGACGACAAAACTTCTATTCCAGAAGATGGCATTGAAAAGAACATCTTAAATCACCACATCCTTCCTGAAAATCACAACAATTTTGATGACAGGCAGAGCATCTCAGGCAACTACTGCAACTCCGCCAACTCTCCAGCCCCTGGCAAAAAAAACAAAACTTCTGCAAAAACTTTCGTCGAAACAACCACAACCACAACAACCACAGCAACCACTACAACCACAACAACCACAACAACAACAGCCACTGCAGCAACCACCACAACCACAACAACCACAGCGACCTTGGAAGCTTTTCAAAGAGAATACAAAATGATTCAAAAATCCACTCCAAAGTTTGCCCGCTTCATCTTCAAGAATGATGATGATGATGGCGACAATGCTGATGATGATGATGATGGCAATCGCGATGGTGATGATGATGGCGACAATGCCGATGATGATGATTATGGTGATGATACGTCTAATAGCCTTGACAACAAAAAGGGTAATGACAAGAATGAAAGTAGTAATGATGATGATTGTGACAAAAGTGGTGAAGGTAGTGATGATAACAGTGCCAAAAGTGAAGGTGGTGATGAAACAAAAACAAAGAAAAACTTGCCTTCTTCCTTCAAATTGAGACGTTTGAAACGCTGTCAAAGACTCCTTGAGGTTGGGTACCCGTCCATTTTGAAAGCATATGCATGTTAATTGTTTATTATTATTCGTATTATTATTATTATTATTTTTAAATAAATTAAAAAGCTAAGTCAAACCAGCTCAAGTTAGGTTTTGAAGCTCTTTCAATAATAATGCTCGTTGTTATTCATTTCAACGCATCCACCCCTCAACAACCCCCCCCCCCACCCCAGGACCTCAAAGGGAGGGTGGTGGAGTGGGAGGGGCAAGATGGCGGCATGCGGAGAGTTCTCGAAGGTTCTTCCTGCAGACTGGCATGCCTCACTAACGTACGCTGCAACCGCACTTCTTTTCACGCCATCCAAGCATTTGTGGTCAAATTGTTTGATTGAAACTTTTTGATTGGTTTCCGCTTGTTTTTCGTTGCTTTGTTAGAAATGTTTCAAACAATCAACAAAGGATTTGGAGAATTTGACAGTGAAGAGGAGATGTGCTGTGCACAAGATGAACAGGCTGCAACAGATGCTCGAAAGTTTTCCTTTTCATGGGGTTTTAAACAACAACAACACCACCAACAACAACAACAACACCACCAGCAACAACAACATCACCAACAACAACAACAACATCAGCAACAACATCCCCATCATCACCGAAAGCCAAATCAACAACGATGACACAAGTTTCAATCCCAAACGACAGCTGAGAAGGAATCTTAAACGACTTCAGGTTCCTTTACTTCTATTAAACTCTTTTCTCACTAAAAACCATTTTAGTCAGCTAAAAAACAAAACCTTTGAAAAAACAAAATCTTTAAATAAACAAAATCTTTATAAAAAAAAATATTTAAAAAACAAAATAAACTTTAAAGTTCATGCTTAATCTTCACAGCTCCTAAAAAAGTTTCTGAAGAAAATTGAGAACGGATGGAGTGAGAGAGGAAATAATGAAGAAGAAAAAGAGGACGGAAGAATGAGAAAAAAAGTTAAATTTCTGCTGGAAAGCAAAATGAAATTCGTGAACGCCAGGTAGGTATTCTGTCCGTCTTGTGTGCCTTCAATCAAACGTGCAGGCATCTATCTCCCATGATAAACATGATTATCTTCGCTTTAATTAAATATTTGATACATCTTCAAAGAAAATATCACACCAACAACAATACTACCAACAAAAACACCACAACAAAATAACAAACTATCTATAAGCATTAACAGCAACAACAACAACAACAACATCACTAACCAAATAACAAACTAACTGAAAGCCTAAACAGCAACAAAACTACAACACCAATTGTCTTTAAATTGAAGAGTTGTTAACAATGCCAACACTGCAGACTGAAGGACTTGGACTACAGACTGAAACAGGCACGCAAGCACGCCATCCTCTCCACCATGCCCCACTCCCTCTACATGCTCAATCGTATCTACCCTTTATGCAATTGATGCTGATGCTCATTATTTTTAAGTTTACTAAATTAACATTTTAATATAAGTTCGAATAGGATAATTAATTAATTTTTATTTAAAATTTTAGTAAAATAAATTTTAAATTTAACTTATTTAAAAATAAAATAAATAACAACTATATAACATTCAGAAACAGTGTCGTATCCATGGCAGCGTTCTAAAGTGGCTGAAACAGCGATTCCCTACTACATCAAGTAGTTATTATGTTACTGCTAACTAAATCAAAACATTCGAATCAATAATATAATTACTATTACTTATAAACTTGCAAAACTAAATTGTGAAATCAGACCCCACTACTAAACTTCCCCCTCACCTCACCTCACCTCACCTCACCTCACCTCACCTCACCTCACCTCACCTCACCTCACCTCACCTCACCTCACCTCACCTCACCTCACCTCACCTCACCTCACCTCACCTCACCTCACCTCACCTCACCTCACCTCACCTCACCTCACCTCACCTCACCTCACCTCACCTCACCTCACCTCACCTCACCTCATCTCACCTCACTTCATTTCACCTCACCTCACCTCACCTCCCCTCACCTCACCTCACCTCACCTCACTTCACCTCACCTCACCTCACCTCCAGCCACAAGCAAGAGGAAACCCAGTGGCAGCACCCCTCCTTCATGCACCTCGTCGAAGAGATAGGTTTAGTTTCCAAAAATATGGATATTCAAATATTTAACTATAATAGTTTCCATCATCCTCTTCATCGTCATCATCATCATCATCATCATCATCATTATCATCAACCCCATCATCGTCACCCCTATCATCGTCAATATCATCACTTTCATGATCATCATCATCATGATCATGATCATCATCCTCATCATCATCATCATCTTCATCATCATCATCATCATCATCCCGACACAGAGAACTTTTCACAGATCCGCTATTCGGCCTACCGAATGGCTTTTAAATTGAAAACACTTCAGAAAGCTGTGTTGTGTGAGCAATTGTTGTTATTTTTGTTGTTTTGTTATTTTTTTCGTTGTTGTTTATATGTGAAAAATTGTGTTTTTGTTGTTGTTGTTGTTTCTCTTTATGGGGCCGTTGTTATGTTTTAGATTGTTATGTTAGACTATTTTTTTTAGTATTTTTATTATTCGATAGAGGGGTTACAACCCCAACCAACATCCTCATCATCACTACCCCCCCCCCATCAGTTGACAAGGTGTCAGTGTTTAAAGTGCTGAAAGTGATCAGAGAGTTTGTTTTCAAGGAAGAGGAGGAAGAGGTGGAAGAGGTGATGAGAAAGTACAAGTGGAGTGATGATGAGAAGGATAAAGATGAAGATGATGAGAAGAAAGATGATGATGATGATGGTGATGATGATGATAAAAATGATGATTATGATGAAGGGGGTTCGAATAATCGAAACAGTAAATATTCTGCTTGCGTTGCTTTCGATGGAAAAAAAGGTTTGAGAAAGAAAAAAACTCGAAAAAACAAAGAGTACAACTTGTATTCTGTAACTGAGTGTTGTCAGCTTGTTAGCAAATGTCTTGAAGATGATGATGATAATGATGGAGAGGATAATGATGATGATAGTGATGATGACGATGATGTGTTTGATCTGTACGATGATGGTGATGATGATGAAATAAAAGTTAGAAAAAAGAACAAAGTAAAAGAAAAAAATAAAAAACAAAATATAAAAAAGAAAAAAAATTACAACGAAACTATCGGTAAACACAAGAAAAAAGAAATGAATCCATCCAAAAAAAGTGTCGAAAAAATGGATGAACAAAACACAATTGAAAAAAACACTAAAAAAGAAAGTAAAAGCATCATTGGCAACAACAGCAACAGCAACAATATTAACAACAGCAACATACTTCTAAGAAAGAGCACAGCAATCGAACTACTTGTGAACTGCTTTGTGGAGTGCTTCGATGTGTGAGAATCGAATATTTAAATTTGCTAGATCGAGTTGCAAACTGTGAAATTAATTTTTCTAATTGTACACTGTCGTATCCTGAAGTATTTATCATCTAATACACCTTTTGTATATTTAACTAGTTTAGCATTTAAATGTATTATTCAAATTAAAACCCATTTCAATCAGTCTAAAGAGTGGTCAGGTGGACAAGTTAAGCGTCCACGTGATCCTCATCACCCTCTCGCAGGCGCCTTCCATGCAGATCAAGTACCAAGGTGAAGATGCATACCTTGCTTTTTTTGTGAATTTAATAATTTTTATTTTTAAAGGAATTAAATCTGATGAATGCTGCAAGTAAATCCAGTTGGAACTCACCTTCATTCCACAGCTCTTGTGGGCCAGATCACAAAAGAATTCTCCCCTCCCCCTCAAAACCTCTCCCTCCTCAGCACCACCACCCTCACGACCACTCTCACTCCCATCCTCCCAACCGCCACCCTGCCACTCACATTCCAAACCACAGCCCAACAACTGCAAAGACCACCGAGACCCCCAAAAACAACAACTAAAACCAGAAAACGAGCCTCGTCACTCCCTCCAGTGAAAGCAACAACAACATCAACATCAACAACAACAACAACACAAGTTACTATAGCAACAACAGCACACCAACTGCAACAAATGTTGGAGGCGTTGCTACAACTACCTCGGTTGTTGGGGGAGGGGGCGAGCTTCAGGCATGACAACGTTCCACTCCTGCTTGAACGCTGCTTGAACAAAGTATATTTTTCAAAACATTATTAACTTAATTGAATTCATAAATGGACTCTAGATACCACTTATTTCTAGCTATTCTGATTTTATTATGCTTTTTATTCTTCCATATGTATAATCAGAATAACAATGATGGGCGTTATTATAGTGGCGTATAACCCAAACAAGCCTATAGGCCACTTAGTCGGCAAATTTTCATTATCGCCTATGGACTAAAGTAAAATTGGTTGCACTCGAACCTACGACTATTAAAAACTGGTCAAGCCGAGAGTCGCTATATATATAATTCCGAGAGTCGTTTAACACTGGGCTACCCGTTTCCTCCCTATACTGAACCCATTTGGACAGTAGTCTTCAAAGACACTAAATCTATTTGAACCAGCATCCAATTCAACAACTGTTAACCACAACAACCAAGTCAAACAGTCGGGAGGTGATCGGCCATGACACCTTGATGGAGTGGCTAAGAGAGGAGTCTGATGGGCTGGTGTGGTTGCAAGTGGCGTGGAGGGTTGCAGTGGGAGAGGAGGCAAAACACGCCGTCAAGTGCAGTCTTTGTGGTACCACTCCTTTCTACGGGCTAAGGTGTCTTGAGCGAATATTACTTTTGAGAATTTCTTTTAAAGATTTAATTTTAAATTAATTAAATATTTAAAAAATAAAATAAAAAGTTTAATTTTTTTTTCTTCATTTTAAATATTCAAACATCACAAAAACCGATAGATATCGCTGTCTCAAATGTCTCTCCTACAACTGTTGCCAAAACTGTTTCCTCAACAACACCAGCAAGAACAACACCAGCAACAAACACAACAAGTTGCATCCAATGCAGGAGTACTGGACCGATGTAACATTCTTAATTCTTAAACTTCAATTTCGAAAATATAAATAAAAATGTAAAATGAAACTTTAATCAATTAAAACATTACCAATATGCTCCACTTATTCTGTTCCATAATTCCCACCCACCTACCCACACACCCACTCACCCACCCACCAGACATCCACCCACCCACCTACCCACACACCCACCCATCCACCCACCAGACACCCACCCACCCACCCACCAGACCTCCACCTTGGACACTCTCCGAGATTTTCCGAGCATCCTCATGAACAGACTGCGCTCCAAGGAGACTTTGCGGAAACACCACAAGCTAGGTTCATGCTCTCCCTTATAAACACATATTTTCCGAAGTGTGTTTGAGCTTGTGCCCCGTTAAAAACTCTTTTAATGTATATTTGGTCGAAAATAGTTCAGTGTTATAAACAGTGTTTGGTTTTTTATGCGTCTCTGGTTTCTTTTATAGCTGTGTCTATTAGCTTGTTGTCTGTTCTGATCACACTAATTAACGCCCTCATAAAACCATAATATCACCATCATAACACCATCCTAACACCATCATAACCCCATCATAACACCATCATAGGCTACCAGATACCTGTGATGGAGGCTGAGAAGGATGAAAATCGGTGTGTGATCGAGAAAATCGAGACAAAAAGACCGTCATTGAAGACTGAGAACACGTGTGAGGAGAAAGTGACAGAGTCTGTACCTGGCGCCGCTAAAAATGCTAAAGTTGCATTTCATGAAGAAAAGATCATTAAAGTCAAAGAAAACCACGAGACTAAAACCAAAGAGACAGACAATAAAGAAATAAACAATAAAGAGGCAGACAAAAAAGAAATAAACAATAAAGAGGCAGATAAAAAAGAAATAAACAAAGGTGTTGCAAGGGGTTCGTTCATTCGGAGGTTCTTCAAAAGGTCGACTTCCATGCACCACTTGTGCGAACCAAATGCGAACATGAAAACGACGGAAAACAAAAATAACAATACCACTTCCACGAGCTGCACAAATGATCTTGGTGTTTGTAACAATGAGGGGTTAAAGAATGGCTTCGAGAATATTTCGGGTTTTGATAAAATCGAAGCAGGCAAGAAATATCACACGATCGCTAGGTGGGACCCTGATTTGATGGAAGTTGCATTTGTCGTTAGCAGCACTTGGAACTTTGGAATAAATTATTTTGTATATTTGAACTTTGACGTTGACCATTTCCAGGTTCAAATTCAGTCACGGAAAGAACAAACAAGACCTGCAAGACAAGTAATCTGCTCATTTAACAGAATTTTTACCCCATTTTTGGCTCTTAAATTGAGTTTTCTGTGTTTAAAACACCAAGAAAACTAAATAAATAATAAAAATTGTAAATATTTATAAAAAAATCAATTGACTCATAAATCACCCACAATGCAGAGTCAATGTCACAACATGGAAGAATGATCATGTTGCACGGGATGATCTTGATGATGATGGTGAGATGAAGAATCTGAATGGAAAAGAGGAAGAAGAAGATGAAGAAGAAGAAGATGGAGAGTATGAAGAACTTAATTTAAAAGTTTTTAAGTTATTAAATATTTTAAAACAAAGTAGATTTAGAGTTTCTAAAAAGATACTAAATCACCTCCAAGCATCAGCGAGCACGCCTTGATCGCGCAGTACAGCAGGATGCTGCAGAAGCAGTCGAAGGAGAACGTGGTAGCTTGTACTTTAAAATCATTTTTATAATTTTTACAAATATTATCAACTATTTTTCAATATATATCTTGTAAAAAAAATTTTTTTATCGTTTTTTCAAAGATTTGTCACTATGTTTTATAATATATCTCGTACTTTTTCCCCACTCTTAACTAGTTTGTCACCACCAAACACCACACAATGCTACCACCCCAGCACCAACAGACTGTGACTACCAACCAACTTTTACTAACACACCATTATCAACCACCACCATCAACCACACCAACCACCAGCCACACCAACCACCAACCACACCACAACACCATCAACCACACCACAACACCACCAACCACACCACAACACCATCAACCACAACACCATCAACCACAACACCATCAACCACACCACAACACCATCAACCACACCAACCACCAACCCCAGCATCTCAGTCCCATGAGTCTCATGCTGCAACACCAACTCGCCAACAAACAACAACTACAAACTGCCATCCAAGTCCTTAACCAAGAAAACAGGTATCATCATCATCGTCGTCGTCATGGTCATCATCATCATCATCATCATCATCATCATCGTCGTCGTCATGGTCATCATCATCATCACTATCGTCGTCATCATCATCATCTTCACCATTATAATCATTACCATCAGTGCAATGTGATTATATTCTATTTGACTCCATCACCCTCCTAAGACTCCTGTTGAAGGAATACAATGAGATGAAGAGGAGGAAGGAAGGAGGAGGAGCAAAGATCAGGTTTGTTCGTCTTTGACTTTCATTTTTTTTTAAATGGGAGCATCATTAAACATATGCACAATCTTGTTCTTAAATATACAACCACATACAACCTCACACATTTACCTGCACCCATACATAACCACACAAAACCATATACTACCATATACAACCATAAATAATTGTGTAATTTATTATAATCATTCATAACCACATACAACCATACACAACCACACATGCAACCATACACAACCACAAACAAACATAAATACAACTACACACAACCATATGTAACCATACACATGCAACCACACACAATCACATATAACAACACATACAACCACATGCAACCACACACAACCATACACACAACCACACGCACAACCACATACAACTACATGCGACCACATGCGACCACATACAGCCACATACAACCACACACACAACCACATACAACCACAGCGACAATGGCTACAGCAGCCTTCAGAGGAAGCAGATTGAAAGACGTTTGAAAGGGATGGAAGTGAAGAGTAGGAAGATGGAGGAGATGATGATGATGATCAACACTCAAGTGATTCACGACTTTATATATATTTGGTTAAAACTATTGTCTTATGTATTACATTTCAATCGTTATCATTCAAATGATTTATACTACGTTATAATGTGACGTGTCTGAAACATTGTTATGGTTTCCATGTAAGACACCCAGCCTCGATGAACCTCCCACCATGCAGTTCTTTCCAGACAAGGGGTCGAGGGTGGTGATGGGTGGATGGAAAGATGCCAGATCGGAATCTTTTTCATCCCTCTCCTCCATCCCTCCTCCTCCATTCGTCCCTCACAGTGGAGGTTTTATCGCTGAATTGCTCGTTTCTCAACTTTCTCGCCATAATCTCTAACTTTAAAATATTGTTGATTTAATTTGAATATTTTTACTTATGCTAAGTATGCCGACTATTTCTACACCAGACTCTAGAAATGTTGAAGGCAACAAAGATGTCATCAAGAAGAGACGGAAAAAAGAAAGACGAGAGACGAGAAAGCATGGTGATGATGATGATTCTGAAGATGAAACATCAACAACCTACAAAAACTACAACAGTTTAGACAAACAAACTCAAGTTTACGACAAAAAACCAATTCACCACTATTCGAAAAAGCTCTAAGACAACTTCCTATTTTCGGAATCTCCTTGGGTTATAATCGACCATCAAACTTTCTCTCTCGTTGAATCTCTTCTTGTTCTTTCCAGCGGAAAATGAGCAGATTCTTCAATGGATTCTGGCATGAAATTTTTTTTTTCTTTCTCAGCGTAATTGTTCGCTCTTGTGCTATCATGACCTTCAATTAGTTTGCCAACAAAACCTTACAAATCACCGCCATTCACGATAGGACTAAACTGCATAAGTACAACTAACAATTATGTGTCGTCTGTTTATACAGCAGTGTACTTTCGATTGAGCAGACAGTGTTTACCTCAAGATTTTACATCGAAGTTTTACATTAAGAGTTTGTAACAAAAAATGTTATTTTTAAATAAATGTCTTTTCTGACGTTTTGTTTTGATTTATTTGACAAGTAAAGTCGATCAACTCACAATAAACTGAAAAATTGAATTGAACAACTCCCCTTCAAGGTAGGTTTAGTTTCAACTTTTGAAATTTACAATCTCGCATAATCTCCTAACAAAGCAATGGATGAGGCGGCGTACAACGAAGCCGCAGACGTCGGCACTCTGTGCGACCCCGCACTGACCGTCATGGGCAAGGTAGATGGGAGACGAAGGGAGAAAAATGAATAAATTAAAAAGTTTTGCATTTAATGAAAAAATAAATACCTTGTTGTATTGTGTTGTAAAAATTAGTTTGAAGTTGAATTGTTTAGTTTCATGGGAGTGCGAAGGGATCAAATGGGATTAAACATTCCACTTTCGTCGCAAGGAAATGATGTTTGGACCGCTGTCAGGCCAATTGTACGACGAAGAATACCTCAAGGTGGCTCCTGCTGCTGTTGCTGTGGCCATTGTTCTATTCTATTGTCACCCTATCAAGCTTAATCATATAGTAATTTCAATTAAATAATATTTTTAGAAATTAAAAAAGTGTAGCAATATAAATTTAACAATAATAGAAATAGTCTAATACTATAATCTATAATTTATAGATAATGTAATGCCAATCATAATAATAATAATGTAGTAACATCTGTAGTTTTGCAACACAAGGAAGCTGGAGTGGAGTCTCTATTGAAGGGCTTGCTGGGTGGTCTGCTGCTGGAAAGACCTGTTGATTACGTTGGCTACCTCGAACTGAAGGTGAATGAACGGGGAAAAGATTTTTGGAAAAATAGGAGTTTAAATAAAAAATTCTCAATAATATTTTGGTTAAAGTTTAATTTTAAAATTGTAATTTTAAACTTTCAATTTAACAATAAATGGATGGCATTCGAAGGTGAAGGAGCTGAAAACTGAGAGGGACAACAGACGCACGAAGTTGAGGGTGAAAATCTTTGTTTCATGATTAACTCATTACATCACAAACATTTTATTTATAATAAATAATACTTATAGTAACTATAATTTCAGAAAGTGTAAAGATTATATTAATGTAAAGGTTTTTTGAAAGTGTTCATACCACGCATTAATGGTTTCATAGGAGTAATACGAGCGCTCTTGAATTTGAAGAAAGAGCGCTATAGAAATCTATTTGATTAATTGATTGATTGTAATCTTGATTCTCAAACTGATTGAATGGCCTACATGTCCCAAGGTGATAGAGCTGAATCCGACAGTGCTGAATCCCTGCAAACTGGAAACGGAAGTGGTCGAGGTTGACCAGGTGGTGATGATTATGATGAAATAGAAAAAAAGTATTATTACTATAACTTTAGTACAACAAAAATATCACTCAATGCCACATAACATACCATACCATGCCATACACTTTCGTACATTCCTATACACTACCATGAACCACCACTAGAGACCGACCGAAACAGATATTTTTATTTCGGCCGAAACCGAAATTAGGCCGAAATTAAAATCCCATTTTCGGCCGAAACCGAAATTGAGCCGAAATTGAATATCAATTTTCGGCCGAAACCGAAATTAAACCGAAATTGTAATCAGATTTTCGGCCGAAACCGAAGCCGAAACCAAAATTTTTTCCAACTTTTATTAAAAATGAAAAAATAGTATTTAACGATGACAATGCCAGTTTAATAAGTAAATCCAAACAAGCGTATATTTTAAACCAAAAAATAAAATTTGTTGTTGTTGACAGGCTTTGCTTTGGTCAGACTGACATTTTGTAAAAAACTTCCAAATAGGATTCAACGACATTCTCACAACTTATTTTTGAATGAATTAATCGAAGCCAAATCTTCTCGTTCTTTCGACTTATATATAGTGTTTTTCAAAGCATGGATATCTAGAATTCCACATGCTTGTATATCTTATTCGAATAATTTGTGTGTGTGTGTGTGTGTGTGTGTGTGTGTGTGTGTGTGTGTGTGTGTGTGTGTGTGTGTGTGTGTGTGTGTGTGTGTGTGTGTGTGTGTGTGTTTGTGTGTGTGTGTGTGTGTGTGTGTGTGTGTGTGTGTGTGTGTGTGTGTGTGTGTGTGTGTGTGTGTGTGTGTGTGTGTGTGTGTGTGTGTGTGTGTGTGTGTGTGTGTGTGTGTGTGTGTGTGTGTGTGTGTGTGTGTGTGTGTGTGTGTGTGTGTGTGTGTGTGTGTGTGTGTGTGTGTGTGTGTGTGTGTGTGTGTGTGTGTGTGTGTGTGTGTGTGTGTGTGTGTGTGTGTGTGTGTGTGTGTGTGTGTGTGTGTTTGTGTGTGTGTGTGTGTACCTCTAATAAATCGACCCTCTGGATCATTTCCAAAGATGCATTTAACTTTCCCATCACATCTAATAGATATCTAATAGAGATGAGAATCGAACCCAAACTTAATAACTCGAGTTCGATTGAGGATATACAGATACTTTTGACAATAACATTTTTTTTAAAAAATGTTTTAAGAAATAGAATTGGCTTAAAAAAGTTTTGTTAAATATCATCATTGAACGTATGCCAATTACTTAAATTTCAAATACATGATTGTTGTTCCAGATGCTTGTATATGTTATTCGAATAATTAGTCTGATGACACCCATAAATCAATCAACCACGATAACTAATAGATATCTAATAGAGAATCGAATCCGAACTTAATAGTTCGATTGAGAATACAGATATATCAGATAAACTACATAAATAAATAAAAATTTAGGTTTTTCGGTAAATATGAGATCCATTTCGGCCGAAACCGAAATTGAGCCGAAATTACAAAATTATTTTCGGCCGAAACCGAAAAATTGCCGAAATTGTAAAATTAGATTCGGCCGAAACCGAAAAATTGCCGAAACTCAGAAAATTGGCAATTTCGGCGCCGAAACCGAAACCGAACCGAATTTCGGTCGGTCTCTAACCACCACATACCACCACACACCACCACACACTATCACACCACTACTACACACTACCATGAACCACCACATACCACCACACACCACCACACACTATCACACCACTACTACACACCACCACGCACCACCACACACCACCACACACCAACACACACTATCACACCACTACTACACACCACCACGCACCACCACACACCACCACACACCACCACACACCACCACACACCACCACACACTACCACACACCAACACACACCACCACACACCACCACACACTATCACACCACTACTACACACTACCATGAACCACCACATACCACCACACACCACCACACACTATCACACCACTACTACACACCACCACGCACCACAACACACCACCACACACCACCACACACCACCACACACCACCACACACCAACACACACCACCACACACCACCACACACTATCACACCACTACTACACACTACCATGAACCACCACATACCACCACACACCACCACACACTATCACACCACTACTACACACCACCACGCACCACCACACACCACCACACACCACCACACACCACCACACACCACCACACACCACCACACACCAACACACACCACCACACACCACCACACACTACCAGACGACAAAGCCAAAAGATGAAAATTTCGAATGGAAGCGTCTGGTTGACAAAAACCACCCTGAGCAGAGCCACATCAAAGGCGGTCTCTACAAGGAATGTCCCCGTGATGAGCTCTGCGGTGAGTTTGCGGCTCTGGTGGTGTTTGCAAGTTCTTTTCAAGTTTGGCTTTCGAGTTTTGGAAATTGAATGAAAAAGTTTGTTTTGTGATTGCGCCAATAATACCTCGTATGAATTCAAATGAGAACATTTTTATATAAAAAGTTTAAAATAAAACTTCTATAAAATAAGTCTATTTTCTAGCTAACATGGTCCACTTGGATTCTTTAAAATGCGTTCACTTCATTTCAATCACTCAATCAAATATTTATATAGCGCTTTTTTTAATTCAGAGGGTGACGTTCCTGAGACAGGAGACGCCCTACAAGTGCTGAAAGAGGCGATTGTGCTCGAGGATTTGGCTACCAGAGTGGGTCTTTAAAAGATTTAATCACTGTTTTCAACAACTCCACGATCTCCGCTTTTAAAACATATAACCATTTTCCATCTGAATCCACTCTTCACAATACATACGATAAATAATATTTTGAATTTTGCGCTCTTTCCACCATTCACCAATGCTGTCTTTTCCACCTTCAAACAAAGGTTAAAATGCCAGTACCAGGAAATCTTTTTGACGAAAAGAAAGTTGAAGAAGTGACCGAAGAGCTGAAACTGGATCTAGCAGTACCCACACAAAACAATGTGCTATTCACCTTTGACCTGGAAAAGCTGGAAGAACGTTTAAGAGCGCCCGTGGAGCCGGCGAGGAAAGTATTCAACTGGAATAAGAACCGAAATAATGTGGCTGGTGCTGCTGGTGGTGGTCTTGGTGGTGGTGGTGGTGGTGGTGGTGGTGGTGGTGGTGGTGGTGGTGGTGGTGGTGGTGGCGGTGGTGGAACGAACAATAACAACGAAGAAGGTGGTGAGACGGTTGGTGAGACGAGGGCTGGTGATGAACTGGTTTCGGGTGAAAAAATTGTTGATAGCTCAATAAATAAAGATGATGGTGGTGATGATGTTGGCGGTGATTGTGATGATGGTAGGGGTGATGAGGGTGATGGTGGTGGTGCTGATGATGATGGAAGTCATCTTTTGGAAAACGAAGCTGGAATGATTTCTAATAGTGAAAGGAATGGGCAAGTAAGTGAGGCGAAGAAACATTATAATGTACATTTCAAGGATGATGATGATGATGATGATGATGATGATGATGATGATGATGTTGATGATGATGTTGATGATGGGGATGATGATGTGGAAAAAGAGTTTGATGCTGATGATTTTAGTAAAATTATTAATGATAAAAATAATGAAATACTTATAAATGAGGGTGCAAATAATAGTTTTGTAGTCAGCATTGAAAATGACGAGACAAAAGCTGATGATGAACTCAGAGATGATTTCGAAGATGATGATTCAAACATCAATAAAGTCTTCTACAGCAATGTGAGGCAAGATGACGTAAGTGAAGATGGAGGGGGTGGTGAAAATGTGCCGAAAAACAACCAAAACCAAAAAAGAAAGAACAGGAAATGTATGGGAAAGAAAAGCATCGCTGAGAAAATGTCCGAAAACCACGATTACTTTTTCGGGAATGATGATTTCAACAGGAGATTGGTCGAGGGAGATTTCGTTAGTAGATTATTGGTGGAAGATGCCAAAGATGGCCTGAATGAAGGTTTGTATGCCAGTATAAACTTGCTGTACGACAAGAAGAAGGTGTATAGGAAGTTTGGTGGAGATGGAGATGTGAGAGGTAAAAAAGATCGTGATGGTGATAATGTAAACGATGATGATGATGATACAACTGATGATAGTGATGATGAAAGTGATAACAGAACAAGTACAACCTGTGATGACAATGATGCTTTTGAGATAGAGGGTAATGAGGATAAGGTTGATGAAGTTGAAAAAAAAGAAATAAAAATTTTTCAAATTGAACAAAAGCATGAAGAATTCCAAAGTGATGATGATGAGAAGGAGGAGGAGGAGGGTTGTGGAGATGGTGGTTGTGTAGGTGTGAAAAATGTTTTTGTAAAGCCTAATAGCTTTTTTTTGTCCGTTTAAATTTTAAAGAAAAATTTTTTCTTGTGTTGAAAATTCAACGATTTGAAGATTGTTATTTTGGTGTTAGTTAAACTTCTACTTTGGCGTTACAAAAACATTATAAAATTGATTCAACTTATGTTTAAACTAAATTTATCAAGTTTATTATAATTTTCATTTATATTAATTTTAAAATGAAATTCATTTACACAGTTTTTCCATTAAACGCACATCCTACGTCTATTTTTAGAACTTTTTAAAATCATTGGAATTTTCGTGATTTAACGAGTGACGTAATGGCGAAAGTCAAGCAGGGCTACGTCAGAAAATATGGAAGTTCGTTTTTGGTCTTTTTCTTTTCTAAAATTTAATTTTTTCAAATTAATTGATTTACATCATTAATTTATCTTCATAAATTTTCTTTATTGAAATATTTGGCAAAAATTAATAAAGTAACAATACTAAAAAAATTTCTCAAAAAAATTTAAATCCCAAAAACACATTAGCCCCTTTCAACCGATGCAGAGTCAGTGTTTGAGTCTTGGCACAAGGTCTTTCTGGAGCTGGATGGCAATGGAGTGCTCAGTTGGCACAAGAGGAAGGACAAGAAGAAGGCAGGAGAGATTGATTTGAAGGTTTAAAATATTTTTGTCTATTTAAAGTTTTTAGTATTTGCCATTTTATTAGAGTATTATTTTTATTTTGAAAAAATTTTTCTTTCCAAAAATGTTTTTTTAAACAGCTTTTTTTCTTTCTAAAAATATATTTTCATTTTTTTAGAAACAAATATTTTTATAACAAATTGTTTTTTTCTTTTAAAATTTTTATATTTCTCTTCTCACCAGCAATAGACCCCCCATTATCTCACCATCTTCAGCCCACCCCCCTCCATACCCACAGCTCAACCACGAATACTTCACCATCGGCTCCTACTGCAGGGCCATCCCCCACAGTCCAGACCTTCCCTCAGACGGTCGTCTAGACTTCATGTTTGCATGTCCAGACACACCCACCAGGAAAAGTAAAGTTCACTTTTTCCTGTGTGACAGTGAATATGAATTCAGGTGAAGAGGATGGGAATTGCATAATTTGTTTATTATTACTATTTATTATTATTATTATTATTATTATTATTATGTAAACTATAATCATTATTATATAAAATGTGTATCATTATTATTATTACCATTCTTGGTTTATTTGCAAGCCTTATCAAATATGGCTATGAATTTGATAATAAAAAAATGTGTTTTTCACTCAACAGTCAATGGCTCAATGCCATAGTTAACTTTGTGAGTGTTCTTCCTACTTTTCTCTCACTTAATTTTTCATAAAATGTATGATATATTTATTCAAAAAAATCCAATAACTATTTTTATCCCACTCAGTTTCCTATGGCACCAGTAACTAACGGTGCAAAACCACCCCAAGCTGCTCTCCACCATAGCCCCTACTCCCCCCTCCCCTACACCACCTTCTCCTCCACCCATCCACCCCCTAATTCACCCAACTACCCCCCTAACGACTACCCCCCCAACAACCCCACACCACAATCAGGTGGTCTTCCGGGCATAGGATTCGAAAACTTAACCAGTCAGTCCTCTATTTGTTGATAACTTTGTTTTTTGTTTTTATTTGTTCATTATTTCGAATAAACAATTTGAAAAAAATATTAATTTTAGTTCTCGTACAAAATATCATTTTGTAATGTGTCACATTAAAACTCAATATTCAAAATATTTTTTAAATTAAATTAATATATAGTACAACACGTTCGTTTATGTTCGATATGCTGGGCATACTAGTATTTTTCATTTAATTTTTGAACTGTAATTTTTTTTCAACCTTTCTACAGTTTCTGGGCAGTCACAAAATCCTCCCTCTTACCCCCAATCCCAGCCTTCACCCTACCCTCCCCAAGCAGCCCCTTTCTCTCCACAACCCCCACCACCCTCTCATTATCAAGTACCCCACCAACAAGTTCCTCCCCAACCACCACAACAACCACCCTTCCAACCACAACAACAACCACAACCACCCTACCAACAACAACAACCACCTTACCACCAACAACAACCACCCTACCAGCAACAACAATACTCCTACTACCCGCAGCAAACCTACTCTACTCAACCAGTTCAACCCGCCTACCCACAACAACCCACCTACCCCTACTTCACCCCTGGTGAAAAGCTTATCCTTTAAACGCTTTTAAAAAATATTTTTTAATAGATTTTTATAAATATATTCTTTCTTTCTTTTTCCGATTTTAAAATTCATATCTTGCATGTAATTAATATATTTAACTTTAGTATTTTTATTATTATTATTAGTGTTATAATTACGAGCATTATTATAGTGGCGTATAACCCAAACGAGCTCCCATCCACTTAGGCTGCAATTTATCATTTGCGTCTATTAATATTATTAATATTATTTTTAATATTATCATTATTATTATTATTGTTATTGTTATTGTTATTTTTTTGTTATTGTTATTTATATTCCTCAGGCCCTCCTCCTCAGCAAACGATAGTGGTGAAGGAAAAGAAAAAAAACAATGTTGCCAAAATGGCTGCAGGTGGTGTTGATGATGATTCCTGAACAATAATAATTTAGAAACTATATCATTTTTATATCAATTTAATTATCAAATAGCGGTATATGCATAATAAATTATTTTGAATGTATAATAAAAAACCTGTCAACATCATCATCATCATCACAAACTGCAGGGGTGTTGGGAGGGGCAGTGGCTGGTTACGCAGCAAGTAAGATGTTAGGGGGAGGTTGGGGTGGTAGTGGATGGGGAGGGGGAGGGTGGGGAGGAGGTGGATGGAGGGGAGGAGGATGGGGGATGGGGCCTCGATGGGGGTCATGGGGCTCATGGAGTTCCCATTCGTGGGGCTCCAGTTGCAGCTTCAGTGGTGGCAGCTGGAGCTCGTGAAGCTGTTACTTCTTTGTCTTTTATTCAAATATTGTAGCGCTTTATATATTTTTGTGTATGTGTGTGTATATGTGTGTGTGTGTGTGTGTGTGTGTGTGTGTGTGTGTGTGTGTGTGTGTGTGTGTGTGTGTGTGTGTGTGTGTGTGTGTGTGTGTGTGTGTGTGTGTGTGTGTGTGTGTGTGTGTGTGTGTGTGTGTGTGTGTGTGTGTGTGTGTGTGTGTGTGTGTGTGTGTGTGTGTGTGTGTGTGTGTGTGTGTGTGTGTGTTTGTTTTTTTGGTTATTTGTATCTCTCATGTTATTCATGACAATTTTGTTTCGTTATCGATCTCATTGAATACTCTTGCACTTACTCTGAGTTATGTGTTTAACTTTTTTCTCACTTTTTGGATCAAATTAAAGTTTGATGTTTAAATAAACTAATGTTTTTTCTTTTAAAAATTAATCAATAATTTTTAATAATTGGAGAATGTAAATAAGTTTGTATTTTTGTACATTTTAAATATCTAATTATTGTATGAGGACAGTTGTTGAACCAAAAACCCATATTATTTAGAGATGAAATAAATTCCAAAACTCTTAAATTATTAAATTTCATAATTAACAAAATTAAAACTCAATAAATGAGAGATTTTATTGCGAAATTTCTTCAATTTTAAAAGTCCATATAATTGTTACGCAAAACAGCGATTTATGCATTAAGATATTTCATTGTACAAAAGATTACTCAGAACAAATGAAGCTCAACGGTTTAAATTGCTTTTAAAATAATTTCTGACTTTTATTTTAAGTAGTCGCCTCAAGAAAATCTCAGGCGAAATGTCCAAGGCGCCTAGCGCCAACTCCAGACAGAGTAAGTCACGGTTTTTTAATGATTTAAGACATTTTTCTGGTTATTCATTAATTTTATCAACTAGACATTTTTGCATTTAAAAATAAATCATATTTTCCAAAACTTCCCTAAAAGTTTTTCATTTTCTAGGTAAGACTTATAAAATATATGTTTAAAAAAACGAAAGTTTTGACAATTTAAATTTAAAATGCAAATTAACTATATATATTTCCATTCCTCTCTTCATCATCATTACCACCCCATCACCACTTCATCATCATCATGACCATGCAGGCAAGGAGCTCAGTAAGGTGACGACGGTGGTGGCGACGCCAGGGGGGGCTGGCAACGAGCCACCACAGGTCCTCTGCTACACCGAGACAAAAATCATAGGAAATGGTTCGTTCGGCGTGGTCTACCAGGCCAAGTTGTGCCACAATAATCAGTTGGTCGCCATCAAGAAGGTGCTGCAAGACAAACGTTTCAAGGTTTGTGTGTGTTTGTGTGTATGTTTATGTGTATGTATGTGACTTTATTGGTGTGCATTTTTGTGTCTATGCTTGTTGCTTTATTGGTTAGAACAACCATTCATTTTTGAGATACATTCTTTTCTGTTTCTTTTTTTTTCATATTTATAAAATAGCTGCCACTACATTGGAATGTTGTGTGTGCAGAATCGGGAGTTGCAGATAATGAGGAAGCTCGAGCACACGAACATCATCCAGCTACTCTACTTCTTCTACTCTTCAGGCGAAAAGGTTCAGCTACAATCATCATCATTCTCACTGACCCATGAAGAATAAAAAATAGTAAACTATTCATTAAACTAATAAATATTAATTATTAGAATAATTAATAATAATTAAGAATATCATTTATTTGAATAATAACTATTAATTTATGAAAAAAACTATCTAATAAATAAATATTTAAATAATCATTTTCCACCTTTATTCAAATAAATCATAAAATATTTTCTCATCGACACAACAGAAGGACGAGGTGTACTTGAACCTGGTGATGGAGTTCATTCCTGAGACGGTGTACCGGGTGGCGCGCCACTACATCAAGAACAAGCAATTTGTGCCCATGCTATATATCAAGGTGATGGGATGGTGATGGTCGTAGTGGGATAGTGGTAGAAGGGATAGCTGTGGTGAAAGGGCTGGTGGTAGTTGTGGTAGTTGTAGCACTTTGTTGTTGTGGTAGTTTTGTGCTAGTGGTAGTGCTTAAGTTGAAATGCTCTTTTTATTTATCAGTTCAACCAAAATCCAATCCAATTATCTATCAAAATCCAAATTTAATCAATCCATCCCAGCCAACCACAACTCCAGCCAACCACAACACCCCATCAGCTCTACATGTTCCAGCTCTTCCGCTCGCTTGCCTACCTGCACAGCAAGGGCATCTGCCACAGGGACATCAAGCCACAAAACCTTCTCCTCAATCCCGACAATGGCGTTCTCAAATTGTGTGACTTTGGAAGGTTGGGGGGGAGGGGGGGGCGAGAGGGGATTGGTCTGATGTGGTGGGGTCGGGATGGTGGGAAGTTGTGGTGGTGGCAGGTGGTGAGTGAATGGGGGTGGGATGGTAGGCTTGGTTGGAATGATTTGGCTTTGGTTTTGCACTGAAGATGAACTTGATAGAAATTCTTGCTAACAATTTAAAAGTCGTCAGAAGCAATTATTGCTAGTTAACAACTTTTACTATTTTGATGATGTTGATGATGATGATGATGATGGTAATTATGATGATGATGATGGTGGTGATGATGATGGTGATGGTGATGATATTATAACCAACTTTCATGACGTCATACAGCGCTAAGCAGCTGATCAAAGGAGAATCTAATGTATCGTACATCTGCTCAAGGTAATATCATTATCATAATCATGATATGGATAATGATAAAGAAGATGACGATTATGATAATGATGATGATGGTGATGACATTGGCACAGGTACTACAGGGCTCCTGAACTTATATTTGGAGCGACGGACTACACCCCTCGCATTGGTCCGTCCAAGTAACACTACTATCATCATTATTACTACTTTTTCTTTTACTAATACTACTACTATTACTACCACCACCATTACTAGTACTACTACTACCACTCCTACTACTACTACTACTAATACTAATACTACTACTACTACTACTACTACTACTACTACTACTACTACTACTACTACTACTACTATTAATACTACTACTACCACTAATACTACCATCACCACTACTACTACTACCATCACCACTGCTACTACTACTACTACTACCACCACTACTACTACCACCACTACTACTAATACTACCACCACTACTACTACTACTACTACCACCACCACAGACGTGTGGTCGGCAGGATGTGTGATGGCGGAGTTGATGCTGGGACAACCCATCTTCCCGGGAGACAGTGGTGTCGATCAGCTGGTCGAGATCATCAAGGTACAAACACACACACGCGCACACATAGATACACACACACACATAAACACACACACACACACATAGATACACACATACACACACACGTACACACATACATAAACACACACACACACACAGGTGATAGGCACACCGACGGCAGAGCAGATCAGTGAGATGAATCCAAACTACCAAGAGTTCAGATTCCCCCAAATCAAGCCACATCCATGGACCAAGGTTCATCATTTTTATTATTATTGATGCTGTTGTTATTTTTCTTGTTGTTTTGAATAATGTAAATATTAACTTCTTTTTTTTTTTCATTCATTTTTTTTCTATTGTTGTTTAAATTATTTGTTGCGAATGTAATATAATTATCATCAATTAATTGAGTCTCAACCTGAACGTCTTTGTTTCACTCCAGTTCAGTCATCAAACAACCACAACATTTCAACACCATCACAACAACAACAACATTCCACCACAACAACAACAATATTCCACCACAATAACAACAACATTCCACCACTACAACAACAACAACAACAACAACAGGTGTTTCGACAACGCACTACGCCAGAGGCTACACAGGTAAGCAGCAGTTTTTTTGCTCTCAACATCACCATTTCTTCTCTACTCAACCCAGCACAACCTCTCTCTCACATCATCATCATCATCTACCCCCCCCCCCCCCTCACCCTCTCTCACCCTTTCTCTCCTCCACACAGTTGGTCTCCCTCCTGCTGGAGTACAGTCCTTCCAAGCGACTGTCACCCCTCGACGCATGCGCGCACGGCTACTTCGACGAACTGCGAGACCCCCACACCAAGTACTCCAGCGGCAAGGATCTGCCGCCCCTCTTCAACTTCTCACCCCAAGGTGTGGTCGGGTTGGAGGGAAGGAGGGTGGGAGGGAGGGGGTTAGGTAGGCTTTTTAGGAGTTGAGGTTATGTCGGGGTTGGGGTCTTTATAGTGTTTTCTAAATCAAATCATTTAGTGATAATAATCATTATCATTACCACCACCACAGAACTCTCTCTCAACTCACTAATCAACACCAAACTCCTCCCCTCCACCTCCTCCACCAACTCTCTTGCCACCGCCACCACTCCCACCACCTCCTCCACCACCGACAATCACGTCGTCGTCGCAGCCACAGGCGCCACAGCTAGCGCACATCCCTAGTAAAGCGCCAAATAATTTTTTTGTTTAGGTTTTTATTTAACGTGAATGCTAATATATTGATTGACTTTTATTTTATATTTTTTTCTTCTAAATTGTTGTTCAAGTTGTGGTTTCAAAGAAATTTTCAAGATTTGTAATTTCCATTTTCTAGTAGCTTTATTAGAGCTTATATTTTTTTCTTGCTAGGTTCTTTGTTAATATTCATCGTCATCATCATCGTTCTCATCATCATCATCACCATCATCATCATCACCACCGTCATCATCATCATCATCGTAAACTCTTTACTTTAACATCTGCTTAACTACCAAGCTGGATATCACTTTAAAGTTATCCTCATAGCACCACTAATATAATCATCATCACAACTACCTCCGCCATCGTCATCATCTTTGTCGTCATCATCATCATCATCACCAAGTATTGCGTGAGCATTATCACATTATCTTTTCTCAAGTCTAACACCTCTTTTAGGCCTCTGTCAGCTATTTAATTTTAAACCGCGTTTCCAAGTATCATCATCATCACTACCATCATCAAGCATCAGCATCATTATCATCATCCTCGTCATCACCACCCTCATCATCACCACCATCATCATCATCATCATCATTTTTTCCAGTTCAAGAACAGCACAACTGCAACTCAGCCATTAAGCCTAAGCACAACGACCCATCCCAACCCTCATCTCCTTAGCAACGGGTAAAATATTACGTCTGCAACAACAACGCATACGCTCATGATCACCATCTTGTTGTTATGGTTGTGGTTGTGGTTGTGGTTGTTTCGCGGCCAACATATTAACACGGAATTGGATGTCTTATTTGTAGTTGTAGTTGTTGTGTGGGTGGTGGTTAGTAGTAGTAGTAGTAGTAGTAGTAGTAGTAGTAGTAGTAGTAGTTATATTAACAGTGTCATCAGTATTATCATCAGTAGCACGCTGCTTTGGAGTGTCACACAAAGCCTCCTAACACCTTTCGAGCATTTCATTCCAAATCATCATCATCATCATCATCATCAGCACCATCATCATCATCATTGTCAGCCCCATCATCATTGGCATTAACATCATCAGCATCATCATCATTAGCATCATCACTATCACTTCTTCCGTGCTTTCTGAAGCCTATCTCATCAACCAGTATGCATCAATTGTTGAACTACTACTGCTTATGATCTATTATTATTATTATGAATCTTCATTATTATTACTCTTTATTATTAAAAAAAGTTATTATTATTATTAATTATGCTTATTATTATTATTAATAATAATTATGCTTATTATTATTATTATTATTAATTATGCTTATTATTATTATTAAGAATTCTGATTGCTGGATTAGTAGACAATCTCGGACACAGTCGTGGAGGGCATCATTATTTCTGTTGACTGGAGCTCCGGAGAGAACACTATTGCTGACCTCGTCATAATCACCAATTATTAATCATTTATTATTTCTTCATTACTAAACGGTTTTACTAATTTTCAATGATTACGAACAATGGTGGTGCTGATGATGATGATGTCGAAGTACGTACATAGCTTTTGCTGCCACACACGTTTCTATGTCACCTGCACGCAATAGAGGAGCCGACGAGTTCCAAGAAGGATCGTTATCATCACTCGACTACATCTCTCATCTCTGTGTCCACATACAATTAACCACAAATACACACAAACATACTAGAGATGCCTAGGCTTCTTGTCTGTCGCTTAGTGAGATTAGGTGTCTGTGTGTATATGTTTGTATGTGTCTGTGTGTATGTTTGCCTATGTCTCTGTATGGTTGCGTGAGTATTGGTACTGGAACGTTCATGGACACAGTGGAAGATTTCTTTGGAATGTATGCGTCATGCGATTTTGACGCTTTCACAAAATCATTTATAAACTCATTTGCATCTAATGAATATTAATGTCGGACTCTATCTACTACCACCAGCTGTTTATCCAGGTTTTTATTCAGAAAAACCTTTAATCTTAATTCGATCTTACGCCTATTATTATACTGTATATACAACTATAATCGATTTATTTGTCCCGTGATTAAGATGACATTGCATCGATAAACTACATGCAAGCTCTCTCTGCACCTCAGCATCACAAGTTGTTCTGAAGCGTCTCCAAGTGCACAAATGCATGCACAAGCATCGCACTGCACAAGGCTCTCGTGTTGATTTCGAGGCGGTCACATCATTGATCCTCTTCTGCCACTACTATTGGCACTATACTGTAACACACAACCTCAACCTTCCCAAGCCATTTCTGCACGGAGAATACCCTTCGTTCTGTTGAAATGTATTGCACAGTCAGTTCAAGAGTAAAAGCCAGTCTTTACCATCCTTCTGTGTATTTGTTCTATCACTAGGCGGCTGTTTAATGTTGGGTAGGCTTACATATTAAATGTAATTATATCACTGTTTTTATTATTATTATTGTCTTTATAGTGGTTTTGGTGTTTGGAAGATTTATGTTTCCGGAGTAAGAACACGAACTGCAGTGAAATCATTTAATTGAGACAACCTCAGAATCTAGCTACACGTCATCCAAATTTCTTGCAACCCCTCCTAATAAACACCCCCCCCCTCCCCCACCTCCACCTCCATCTATCCATCATACCACCCCACCAGGCACCTAAAAACACTTTTTCAATATGTACAAAGTAAGTAGGTGGGTGGGTCGTCACTGCGTAAGAACCATCTAAATCGATCAATTCGATGAACAGACCAGCTACCCATGTAAATATCTTGCTAAAAATCATATTATAAGTGACCATTGAAATGAGAAGCGGTTAAGAAAGGTGTGATTAGGGCAGGGTTAGAATGGTTAGGCGCGTGTGTGCAAGAAGACACATGTGTTTCACTCTTCTCGTCTGTGTGTGTGTGTGTGTGTGTGTGTGTGGTTCACGAAGCACCTGCAAAGCAATCGGAGAAGCGTGCATAGTGTGTGTGTGTGTGTGTGTGTGTGTGTGTGTGTGTGTGTGTGTGTGTGTGTGTGTGTGTGTGTGTGTGTGTGTGTGTGTGTGTGTGGCCTGAAAGATAAGGAGCATCGAGACATGCATGCCACGTCTCCAGACTGCTAGGTGGTCATAATGATCGAGGGAAGATTTATGTACAAAGAAACAATAATCGCATGCCAGTGAACCAGTTTCTGAATATATTATCCGAAAAAGAATATTTAAACATTTCGGAGGCTCCATCTGGCGAACCAAAAATTATCTAAAAGTCCTCAAGCAATTTGGCGCCCTACAGTTCAGGATCGTCTGCCGACGCGTCGACTTGTACACGCTCATCCGCTTCAAACGCACGTGCACGCATACACATATTCATGCACACACATATATACATTAAGACACACATACACAAACAAACACACTCACACAAAAACTAACACGCGAATAAGAAAGTGTGAATGAAGGTAGCGTATATAAATATCTGAATGCCAGTATGTACACTCGCTTATGTACAAATTATTCGTTAACATTCAGGGTGGCGTATGTCGTATTGTGTTCGCGCAGGCCTGAACAAATATCGTGCAGCACGTTTGTATGCGATGACGCAACGTGCCCAACTAGGGCGATTATGATTTATTTACTGCCTATCTCTCACGCCTGTATGTACAATAGTAAACTAGATTATAACAATTCCACTAAATCAACTACGATCATCATCTTCTTCTTCTTCTTCTTCATCATCATCATCGTCGTCATCTTCTTCCTCATCATCATCATCTTCATCATCATCTTCATCGTTGTCTCCCTCCTCACATAAAAACAAATTTGTGCAACCAAAAACAAATGTAACAAAAAACACCCAAAATAACACGAGCAACAACAACATCAACTACTTCATCCGTGGTGATGGATGTTGTTGTTGTTGTTGTAGGTGATGAGGATGATTAAAAGATAACAAGAATATCTGTACAATTGCAGACTTTACAAAATGCCTTCTAAGAGTAAGTTTCAAAATCATTTCTAGACTTAAGATTTTCAAAATAAAATCATAACAAACTTTAACAGATTAAAAATCTAAATTCGAAAAAGTATGGCAAACTCTGCAAAATGAGTAAGTAAACAAGCGAGGAGAAGGGTGACAGAGAAGAATAAATAGATTCAAACGAAACTGAAATGTAACTAAACTATAGTTAATGTACAAGCTTAACAACTAGCTATTCATTCAACACCTAATATCATCTTCCGATTTATTCACACAAGAGTTGAAGGTTTCTCAAAAAAGTATGCCAAAGAGCCTTGACCTCATTAGAAAGTTTATGACCTCATTAGAAGTTCATGACCTCATTAGAAGTTCATGACCTCATTAGAAGTTCATGACCTCATTAGAAGTTCATGACCTCATTAGAAGTTCATGACCTCATTAGAAGTTCAAGACCTCATTTTGTGACATGGCAGAGATGGCGTGCGGAGGAAAGTGAGTTAGTCAAAAACTGTCACAGACATCATCATCACGTGGTGATGTGCGCTGTGAGATGAAATTCATCTGGTGGGGAAGGTGGATCGGCATGTGGGAATTAATCATTTGAGTGATGCTTAGGCATGAGGGTGAGTGAGGCGCAAAAAGAAGGCTGTACAATCGGAAAGCAAATGTATCATAGAAAGTGTACACCTCAAATGTACACCACCATCTCCACAAAGTTGCAAGGAGTGCACAAAGCAGTGGATGAATTGCAAGAGCCAGTAGAGGACTCTTCAGTTGGGAGCTGACGTTCCAATTGAAATGTCCTTGATGGTCACAGTGAGTCTCTGGCCTATATAGACCTTCGAGTTGGCCCTTATAAGCTTTTAAGGAGGCCGGAGAATGAAAAAAGATAAAGTTGCTGTGGCGTGCATGAAGCCAAAAGACGAAGCACGCAGTATAAAAGCATAAAGTGTTTCCTCTTCATGAGAGAGATTTGAAAGCAGCAACTTAAACCCTCCATCTCCACTCATCATCATCATCATCACCCCCCATCATCATCACCATCATCATCATCATCACCATCATCATCGTCATCACCATCACCATCATCACCATCATCACCATCGCCATCACCATCATCATCATCATCATCATCATCATCATCACCACCATCATTATCATCATCATCACCATCATCATCAACTTATGATAACATCAAGTTTCGACGACATGCCGATATCATCCTTCCATGCCAACCATCCATCCACACCACCTGTCCATGCATGCACCCACCCAAGGACTTTATATGGCGCGAAAGTGGTAAAGCGCCTCGTCTGCCGAGAAGGAAGAATAACTGCCACTTGAAGATTACCGCATAATTGAATGGCGATTTGTCATTCAGTGAGTGTAGATGCAGCAAGACAAACTCAGTTGAGAAGTTGGAGGAGAAGGGATGAAGAGGAGAAGGATTTGAAAGGATGTGGATTGAGTAAGGGATGAAGAAGAAGAGGGTTTGAAAGTGTGTGGATGGGATGGAGGATGAAGAGAGTGAGCCAGTTTAATTGGTTTTTGTGTGTTCTTCCGTGTAGCCTACAATACGGCAATGAAGCGTGTGTACAGCCAGTTAACCATGTTTGTATTCCTATTCCTATGTACAGTGTGGGCGTGTGTGTGTGTGTGTGTGTGTGCGTGTGTGTGTGCGTGCGTGCATGTGTACACTTGATCACACGTAAACAAGAATCATGCATTATTGACACGTGAATGTGTGTCGGTGCGTGTGCATGTATGTGCAAATAAGCTTGTAACACACTTGTACGCCTAGACATGTACGCGTGTTTATGCATTGTGTACTCATGAAAAAGTAGAAGTGCAGGAAATGGGGTGGTATGTACAGTGTTGTGGTATTAGTATTAGTAGTAGTAGTATTAGTATTAGTAGTATTAGTCGTAGTAGTAGTAGTAGTAGTAGTAGTAGTAATAGTAGTAGTAGCAGTAGTAGTAGTAATAGTAGTAATAGTTGCAGTAATAGTGAAAGTAGTAGTAGTAGTAGTAGTAGTAGTAGTAGTAGTAGTAGTAGTAGTAGTAGTAGTAGTGGTAGTAGTAGTAGTAGTAGTAGTAGTAGTAGTAGTAGTAGTAGTAGTAGTAGTAGTAGTAGTAGTAGTAGTAGTAGTAGTAGTATAAATAATAGCCTTCATCGAAATGGTGGGAGGGTGTTGGGTGAGGCTTGAATGCTTTTAAATTCCCTTAAAAGGTCTTGTGAGAGGTTGTTGTTATTGAAGTTGTTGTTGTTGATGTTGTTGTTGTTGTTGCAGACGCGGGCAGCAAGGTCTAGATTGAAGAATGGGTGGTGGCTGGGGTGGGGGGGCATGAGGATGGGCAGTGCTGATGATGATACTGACGAGGGCGACCACACGGGAATCGCTGAGACGTTAGAACCCCACACCTGCCTTGTCTTGTTGTTGATGTTGTTGATGTGGTTGTTGTTGTTGTTGTTATTGTGGTTGTTGTTGAGAAGGTTGTTGTAGTTGCCGGCGTCGTGGAGTTTATCTGCGATGATATGTTGAGGATTGAGTCTGTTGATGTCGTCGTCAATGTTGTTGTTGTTGTTGTTGCAACACACTTGAGCAACCAGATCCATGTTGAAGAAGGGATGAGTGGCGTGTGGGGGCATGAAGAGAGGTAGTGCTGATGATGATACCAAGGATGAAGGCGAGCACACAGTGTTGTTTGAAGGGTTTGAGTTCCACGCGTGTCTTGTTTTGTTGTTGTTGTTGAGAAGAGCAGTGTGGTTGTTGTGGTTGTTGTTGGTGAGTAGAGATGCAGTGTTGTTGTTGTGGTTGTTGTTGTTATTTGAAAGCAAAGGGTTGGCGAAGAGATTTGTAGGGTCTAGATTGTTGTATGCTTTGAGGGAAAGTTCCGAGAGGAAATTATGAATATCGGCGTTGTTGGTGTTGTGGTTGTTGTTGTTGAAGTTGTGGTAGTTGTTGAATGTGTTTTTGTGTATAAGGGGAACAAAGTAGAAGGGTGGTTGTATGGCTCTGCTAGATTGATGGTGGTTGCTGTTGGTGTTGTTGTGGTTGGATGAGTGACAGAAAGCTTTATCAGCAGAGATGTGTGGTGAGAGGTTGAGAGAGAGCGGCATATTGAAGTTGTGGGCAGCTAGATTGTTTTTGTTGTTGTTGTTGTTGTTGTTGTTGAGGAAATTGTTCGAGTGGTTGTTGTGGTGGCTGTGGTCGTGGTGCTTGTGGAAGAAGTGGTGTTGCAGGGCGTTAGACGGCTTGATGCGTGCCCGTGAGTCCAACTGTAACATCAGCATCACAAGATCCTGTAGTGGTAGTAGTAGTAGCAGTAGTAGTAGTAGTAGTAGTAGTAGTAGTAGTAGTAGTAGTAGTAGTAGTAGTAGTTTTAGTAGCAGTAGTAGTAGTAGTAGTAGTAGTAGTAGTAGTAGTAGTAGTAGTAGTAGTAGTAGTAGTAGTAGTAGTAGTAGAAGTAGTAGAAGTAGTAGTAGTAGTAGTAGTGGTAGCCGCAGTAGTAGTAATAGTAGTAGTAGTAGTAGTAGTAGTAGTAGTAGTAGTAGTAGTAGTAAAAGTAGTAGTAGTAGTAATAGTGGTGGTGGTGCATGTGATGGTGTATATGTTGTAACTAACATGAGACGCTCAAAGAATAAAATTCTCATAGAAATTAATAATAATAAAATAGTGATAACAATAGAATATATTACTAAACATATGTATTTTTATGAGAAAAACTCATATTATATGCCATTGTCTTGAAATTCTGCTAGTAAATACTAAGCTAAATCTGAAATAATCCTTATGACAATTTCGTGATGATGATGATGCCAATGGTTGTGATGCAGATGATGATAATAATGCAGATAATAAGAACGACGATGCTGATGACGACCTTGAACTTGAAGTAGTCCTGGGGGGCGTGGCCAGCCTCGTTGAGTCGGCGTCCACAGGGGCCTCCTGACTCCACCCCCAAGATGTCATCCAAACGCCACGTGCCTGGGCTCTTGTACTGCCGTGGTGGTGGTGGTAGTGGTGATAGTGTGATGATGATGAACATGGTGATGGAGTTGATAACCATGGTAATAAGCATCGCTCAGCATTTTCACGTCACCACAAAACCCCACTTCTTCCACCAAAGCCCCACAAAGCCGCCTACAACAAAACCCCCCCCCTTCCCCCACGCGAAATACCCAACCCACCATCTTGCCATCGGGCGCCAGCTTGGGCAGGTAGGTGCCGTCGAGGGCCTTGTCGAAGAACTTGAGCGCCTTGGGTGCCCGGTCGAGCATCGCCTGCGGTGGCATGCCCAGAACCTCGACTATCTTGTGCATTTGGTCGAACTGCGTTGGCATGGTTGGTTGGGGTGGTTAATAAATCAGATTAATTATTATTTGTATTAGAATTAGTATGTTTTAAATTCAAATTAATATTATTATTATAAGTATAAATATTATGAAGACCCAAACTTACAGTAAGCATCATTAGCACCATCTCATTCCTCCTCCCTCCTCCCCCATCCCATTCCTCCTCCCTCCTACCCCATTCCATCCCATCCCATCCCATTCCTCCTCCCTCCTTCCCCATCCCATCCCATTCCTCCTCCCTCCTTCCCCATCCCATCCCATTCCTCCTCCCTCCTACCCCATCCCATCCCATTCCTCCTTCCCCATCCCATCCCATTCCTCCTCCCCCCTTCCCCATTCCATTCCTCCTTCCCCATCCCATCCCATCCCTCCTCCCCCCTTCCGCCCAACCTCATTGGCGCCAGAGAAGAGGGGCTCTCCCACGTGCATCTCCACCAGGATGCAGCCCAGACTCCACATGTCGATCGAGAGGTCGTAGGGCAGACCGAGGAGAACCTCGGGTGAGCGGTAGAAGCGGCTCTGGATGTACTGGTAAATCTGGGGTGATGGTGGAAGTGGTAGTGATGATGGTGGTGTTTGAGGTGGTGGTAGTGGTGATGATGGAGGTGGTGATGGTGGAGTTGTTTGTATTTAGAGAGATAGTATTTAAAGTGTCATTTTAGAGTATTGTAGTTCTTTCAACCTTAACCCTTAATTTTCACCCCTCCCCCATCCAAACACGCCTCCCCCGTCCAACCACCCCTCCACCATCCAACCACGCCTCCACCATCCAACCACCCCTCCACCATCCTGCACCAATCCATCAGCCAGCCCCTGCCCATTTACTCACCCATTCATCCAACTCACACACCCTTACATCCATCAACTCACCCAGTCACCACCCACTCACCCACCTACCCACCCACCCAACCAGCCACCCACCCAGCCACTCACACGTTTGTTGAGGAAACACGAGGAGCCAAAGTCGACCACCTTGATGGCTGACCTCTTTGGGTTGCAGAGGAGAATGTTCTCGGGCTTGAGGTCGCAGTGGATGATGCCCAGTTCAGGCCGTGAGAGGAACGCCAGCGCCGTGCATAATTGCTGTGCAAACTTGCGAGTCAGGTTCAGAGAGACTCCTGTGGTGTGGGTGCGGTTGTGGTGGTTTGGGTTGGAGTGGTGTGGTGGTTTGGAGTGGTGTGGTTGTGGTGGTTTGGGATGGAGTGGTGTGTTTTGAATTGAGATATTGGGATGATGTTTGGTTGGGATGTATTTTTTTGTATGGTAGTGGTGTGGTTGGGATAGTGTGGTTTGGTGTGGTGGTGTTGTGTGTTTGCGATAGTGTTGGTTGGTGTGGTAGTGGTGTGGAAGTAGTGTGGTTTGGTGTGGGTTGGTGTGGTGTGGTTAAGATAGTGTGTTTTGGTGTGGGTTGGTGTGGTAGTGGTGTGGAAGTGGTGTGGTAGTGGTGTGGAAGTGGTGTGGTAGTGATGTGGTAGTGGTGTGGAAGTGGTGTGGTAGTGGTGTGGAAGTGGTGTGATTAGGATAGTGTGCTTTGGTAATATGCATAGCCATAACCATTCACAATGCATCCATCCAACAACTCACCAATCCATGCATCAACACAAAAATGCACAAACACACACGCGCGCACGCACACACACGCGTGCACACAAACACACACATGTGTGTGCACCTTTGAAGCCGGTGTTGCGTAGGAGGTCGTAGAGGTTGTAGGAGAGGAGTTCGAAGCACAGGCACAAGTGCTTCTTCATCACAAAGTTGTGCTTGAACTTCACTGTTGTCGTCGCCGTGGTGGTGGTGGTGGTGGTGGTGGTGGTGATTGTGATGGTGGTAGTAGTGATGATGATGAGGGTGTGAGTGGTGGTGATGATGATGGTGTGGGAGATTATTTGTATAATAATAATAATTATTATTATTAGTAGTAGTAGTATTGGTATTATGATCAGCAAAGGCTTACCAATGCAGAACTCAAAGTGCACATCGTGCTTGTTAATCAACTCCAGTAACTGTATCTCTATGCGAGCCTGTATGCGAGATCATCATCATGCTAATCATCACCATATTGATGATGTAAATTAAAGAAAATCTCTCAATTATTATGAATGAAGACACACACCTTCAAGTAAAAACAATTATAAAAAATTATGAAATGATGATGATACAAAAATTATGAAGATAATGAAGATGTTGATGATAATGATGATGAATCTAATGACGATGACGGTAACAATTAAGATGATGATGTTGCAAATAATGACAACGATTTTCGACGCCACACAAGGCACCTGTTGCAGGAAGGGCTTCTTGTTCTTGATGATCTTGATGGCGACGTACTCTCCCTCGAGGCAGTCAAAGGCCTTGACCACCTGCCCGAACGAGCCCTTGCCGATCAGGTGCTTCACCTCATAGCGCCCGAGCCACTTCTCGCCCTGCTTGACGATGTAGTCGCTGTTCTCATCGTCGCAGTCATTGTCGTTGTTGTTGTCAGGTAACTGTGTGGGTGGGAGTGTTTTTTGGGTTGGTGTGTGTGAGTTTTAGTGTGTCAGTGTGTATTTGGGTGTGGGTGGGTTTTAGTGGGTGGGTGTAGGTGTGTGTGTGTGTTGGTGGGTGTGTTTTTGTGTATGTGTGTGTGTACGTGTGTTTGTGTGTGTGTTGTGTGGGTTTTAGTGGGTGAGCGTGTGTGTGTGTGTGTGTGTTTGTGTGTGATAATGTGTGTGAGTTATTATTGACATATAATGATTTTTAAAGTAGTATCTTGATATGTACATTTTCATCTTGTTTGTCTGCCCTCTTGTTTTTGTCCTTTCTACTCTGGTAGTACACCTGTGCACAGATGTATACAAAAGTGTATAGATGTATGTGTACAAGCCCACATAATTTTTAAACTTTCTATTTAAAAACAATATTGTTTAATAATTATTATTAATATAAATTAGTGTTCTATGCATAAATTAAATACATAAGACAATTTTAATGTAAACTGCTGAAATATGACTTCAGTACCTCATTGATGTGTTTGTAGGTGCGGATCAGATCAACACTGAGTTTGCGGAAGGGAGCATTCTGCGGGTCCCTCCACCTGCTTGCATTGCTGCTGTTGTTGTTGCTTGTTGCCATCGAGTAGGCAAGCAGTTCGAGTTGTTGTTGCTGGCTCAAGTACACCTCGGGAGGGAGGAGAGGAGGTTGGATTGGGTACTTGACGTCAGCGTGAAGGTTGAGACCCAGCGAGGCTAAGTCGTGCACCGACAGGTAGTTGTTCGCCATGGAGGATATGTTGTAAGGCAGACTAGTCACTGCGAATGATGGCGGCCAGTTTGAGAGCGTGTGCTGACAAAAGATGTTTTCAGCCGCCATTTTTGAAGGCTAGTTTAAATTGTATTTAATGGTCTTACTCCGACCAAGTGAAGAAAATAAGAAATTGAAGAAAGGTTCTCTGAATAATTCATTTTTCTTCATCAAAGAACATGAACCAAAAACCTCGTAACAACTAGTTAGAAAACAGAATATCTAAAAATATTTGCAAAAAAATTGGCAGCTATTTCTCAATAGACTTGTATTTTGACACAAGCGATTTGATTCATCCGAAGCCAAAACTATAAGCAATTTCCTTAACAAATAAAATAAATCTGAAATAAAACTACATATTTACACTAAAGCCTTAACATAAATTAATAGGCGATTCATCTAAACTATTACGTATCAAAGATGTAACTATTGCTATTGTTTGTGGGCTTCGCAAATAACTAAATATCGCCCTCAAAACAAAATGGCGTTAAGTTACGTTTAGAGGGAGCGCGTTCGTATATGTGAGGCAAAATATGTTTATTTGAAAAACAACAAATCAACTTAATTAAACTATAATATAAATTTGTTTCACTCGAAATAGTCAAAGAAATACCAGTTCTTTTAAAACTATGTCGAAAAATTGTGTGGTATTCCAGAAATAAAACGCAAACTGTTCCCTATAACAGGTCAAGTTGTAGAGAAGAAAAAACGATTTTTTCATAACATCCGTTCACAGAGCTTAAGTTATTCTTGAAGCTGCCCATCTACTCTCATAACTCCAACATGAGTGTACAGTAACCTCTCGGTTATCCCCGAAGGTGGATCTTGTGAAATATTTAAAGAATTTTTTTTACAACATTTAAAGTATTTATTTTTTGAAAACTACTTTTTCATGCTTCCATGCAACAAAAATTTTAAAAGTTAAATTTGTATAGAACATTTCGTAAAATAGATAGGTAGAGAACCAGATTGACCCCCTATCATCGTTGCCAACAAAATGTACGAGTGTCAAAGGAGAAGCAGACGTGAATTCAGACCGTCATCTCCTTGACACCCAATTTGAAATTGAAGTTGAAGAAGAAGGAGACTGCAGTGGCACATCCAACATCGATGTGCTCAAAAAGTCCCGGAAGAAAGCATAGTTCAAGGTCACTTTCTCGAACAAGTTTCAGGTTCTAGAAGAACTGTTCACGCAAGAAACAATAGAACAGAGATTGTCGAGTCTGGCGGGAACAACATGATAATTTGGAATTATTAATATTACAATTATATTATAATTATATCATAATTATAATTAATTATAATTACTGGACTAGTATTCTTAGAGTTATTATAATGATCATCATTAACCTCATAGCAATTAGTCATTCTTAATTGCTCTCGCAATCTGCGTATACCTTTAAAGCATCCGGGTCCTTGGTTAACAGCCTCAGCAGCTGTATCTAAGTGCCACAAATCTTTGGGAGTATTTAGTCCTGCGTTCCTCCGAACAAATAAAAAAATCATTTTTGGGAGTTTTTGCTTCTAGATGAGATGTTCGTCGCCGTCGTGTTACTAGCATGTGAGTTTATTCACACAAAAAGTCTTCAAAACATAATTTATAAAATATATTTGAGTAATAAATTTTATTTAAAGAATCAGAACGGTTCCAAAAACCAAACTATTTAACCACAATAACACACCCCGTGAAACTATCATTTCCTTAACATCACAACTATGAAAAAATCCCACTATAGCAAAAACCAACATAAACTATTTCAAGCATTTTATTTTTGTTTTATTTACAAAACAGTTTTTCCGCTTGTGGTCTCAAACAAAGTCAAAAACATTGACTTCTGCTACAGTAAGTACTGCTTCATGATACCGGAAGGGGACGAGCCTTCGATGAACACCTTCTTCAATCCACAATGCAAGCCCCCTTATTTCGATGTTGAAATAAAAAATAAAGATATAAAGATGGAACTCGAACAGTTCGAACAAGGTGACTTTGGGGAGCTAGATGAATAATCATAACTTGCTTAAACCTTTTAGAAATATTGTAAAACTTTTTTTCAACATTTAATAATTCTTCCATTATACCACTTCAATCAAACAGTCCTTCGAAAAGAAAAAAATATCAGCAACTTTATTCTAAGTCTCGGCCACGTATTCAGAAACGGAACGTGGTACTGGAAGAAAAGTCAAATTCGTGAGAATATTTATTAAAAGCTGAAAAAATGTATATTGAATAAAAGAATCGAGTTTTCTCTAAAATGTCTGATCAGTCACATGTCAAAATGAAATCACCTCACAGGTTACGAAAGAAACAATGTTAACCCTGATTGGGTGCCTTTCTTTGCTCAAAGTGGTATACATTTTGAATTATTTCAGACCGGGAAAGTATATAACTTTTTGTGCATCAAAGGTACGAGTGGTGGATGTGGGAAGGGGGGGGGGGGTAGGATGGATTTCGTGGTGGAAATGGTGGTGGGGTTAATTTGGTGGGAGTAGTGAATTTGGTAGTGAGGTTGGTGATGGTGGTGGGGTTAATTTGGTGGGGGTAGTAAATTCGGTAGTGATGTTGGTGGTGGTGGTGGGGTTAATTTGGTGGGGGTAGTGAATTCGGTAGTGATGTTGGTGGTGGTGGTGGGGTTAATTTGGTGGGGGTAGCGAATTTGGTAGTGAGGTTGGTGATGGTGGTGGGGTTAATTTGGTGGGGGTAGTGAATTCGGAAGTGATGTTGGTGGTGGTGGTGGGGTTAATTTGGTGGGGGTAGTGAATTTGGTAGTGAGGTTGGTGGTGGTGGTGGGGTTAATTTGGTGGGGGTAGTGAATTTGGTAGTGAGGTTGGTGATGGTGGTGGGGTTAATTTGGTGAGGGTAGTGAATTCGGTAGTGATGTTGGTGGTGGTGGTGGGGTTAATTTGGTGGGGGTAGTGAATTTGGTAGTGAGGTTGGTGGTGGTGGTGGGGTTAATTTGGTGGGGGTAGTGAATTTGGTAGTGAGGTTGGTGGTGGTGGTGGGGTTAATTTGGTGGGGGTAGTGAATTCGGTAGTGATGTTGGTGGTGGTGATGGCGGCATTGGTGAATGTGTCAGTAATGACAGCCTGAGTTGTCCAGCGTTAAATCTCTGAGTGACTAAAATTCATTTGAATGACTTTAAAACGAAAAGTTTCGTTCTCTTAATTTTCTAAAACTTCACACACGCACACACACACCAGACTTTCTACCTTCTACGACAATGCAAACAGTAAACACCACACCCTACATTACAGAAAAAATTACAAAAAACACAAAAACAGAGAAACCTCTGCTGACTTGGCAAATTGTTCTCTTGGTGTGCATTTTGACAGCCCTGGTTCTCAGCGCTGTCATCGTGTTCATTTTTCTTTTGAGAGGAAGGTTAGATAAAAGATGTCTTAAATTTAAACAAAATATTAAAATGTATGACTATTATTTACTAAAAAAAAGTTTTTATAATATATTACAAAGAGGGAAAAATATGTTAAAACTTATGAATGAGATGGTTAAAGATCTTTGAAGTTGTATTTATTAAAATCTGTTGGCATCTAGCCAATTATAAATTATTAAAATATTCATTTTTTTAGAAAAAAAGATTCTTTGAGAGTGAACTTTAAAAAGTCAAAACAGAACAAAGCGCTTGATGGAAATTATGAAAGCGATAAAGATGGTGCTGAAGGTGGTGGTAGAGATGGTAGAAGAAAAATGGTTGGAGGTGGTGAGGGTGGAAACAGCCATCATGTAGGAAGTGGAGAAAAACAGGGTTTAACCCAATTAATAGAAACGACTACGATCAGTATAAAAGTCATGAACAAACGGAGTAAGAAAAATAGCGCTAGAAAGTCAGCCCATACCAGCAGCAAACCAAAAGATGACATTTCTTCAGAAAGAAAACTAACAAAATCCAAACTAATTTATGAGAATACAGAATCAGTTAAAGAAAATTTTAAAGATAATCCATACAATAATGAAAAAGAAACAGATACAAAGAACGCAAAAATTGATAATTACGATAATAATGTTTTTGACGGGTATGCGTGTGTAGGGGATGACAGAGGCCTGACCAACTATGCACAGGTAATCAACCTTGTGCCAGATCCAAGCAAACACGATGAAGAAGCTCTCATGTATGCTGACCTAGAATGGAAAGGCTAAGAAGACATTAATTAAATTATTAAAAAATTTCCCGTAAAACATCAAAAGCTTTTTAAAAACTTTTTTTTAAGAATAATTTTTGAACATTTTTTAGTAAAATTATGAGCTATATTCTTCATGAACTATTTGAATTTATAATTCAACTTACTATTTATAAAGATGTATTTTAAAAGATATCTTGAATTTATTTACAGTCTTTGTTTGTTTAGTATAAAAAGACTAGGATGAGCTGATTCCTCATTTCTTTCTATTTCTTAGTTTTTCTGTTTTTAGTCCATGTCTTTACCCATTGATATTTTGTAAATTCAAAAATGTTTTATTATTAAAATCACTGCGATATATCGATGATGGATTGAATTTTTCAGACTTTCGTGAAGATGTAATTTCGTCACTACCTCTGAGATTATCGCGTGCGCTTTGAAAATTAAAACTTCAAAATGTCAATTGGCCGATGATTAAACACAAGGAATTACCGTTTGAAAATTCATGAAACCTATTCCATGGCTGCATTTTGCAATGAGGCTTGTTTTATAACATTTTAAAATTAGTTATATTAAAAATTCTTTTTGTCTTTACCTTTGAGATTATCGTCCGCACTTCATAAGTTCAAGCTTTTCAAAATGGAGAATTGGCCGATGATTAGACAAGGAATTACCGTTTGAAAATTCATGAAACCTATTCCATGGCTGCTTTTTGCAATGAGGCTCATTCTCCAACATATTTGTATAACAACTTATTTATATTTTTAAAAGCCAATGATTAAATTTAAGGAATTACCGTTTGATAATTCATGAAACCTTTTCCATGGCTGCTATATTTATGAGGCTTTTCAATTTCCTTAATCATGTAATTTAAATAGACCTAATTTAGAAGAATTACAATTAATGATTAAATCATCTAAACGTTTAATAAAATAAAAATTTTCAATTCTCTGTCTAACTTCATTGTGCGTACGATTGAAAAGTGAAAAGACCAACATTGTATTTACATACTTATCGAGTAGCTCTGCAAGTATATTAATGTAATTATTTAGTTTTAAGAATGTCTTCTGTCTTTTATGTTAACGTGGAGGAACAAGTAGAAGATAGCAATATTAGAAAACCATCTCGAATTAAATCAATTACTCAAAGCATGAGCGATTTTCCTTCAGAACAAGCACCTGTGGAGATGCTTTACAACAGTGAACGAGATATTGCTTACACGTCAATGGGCAAGACAGCAGATGGATATGTTACTCTTCAAGAAGTAAGCAGTGATGAAAACTTATCAGTATGTCAAAAAGGTGTTGACAGGAACAGAACAATTCAAAAAAGTCCTCTTAACTACATTGACTTGGATTTTGATGCTCTTTCAAAGGAAAAATACTCTGGCAACCCCCATTCTGATTCAGACCAATCATCAGTGGGACAGGCACAAGGGCTGGTTCCGGGTTCTGCCGGGCCTCTGAATGAAACTTCATATGCCTGCATTGACTTCACCAAAACCTCTGCTCTCAAACAAATTTCAAGGGCCAAAACCTGATTTTGTCTTTAACAAATGAATTATGCATCCATTGCTTCTTGTCATCCACTGATTCATCAACATTAATTTTCTTCAATAGATTTATTTTAGAGGGGTTTCATACATTAGGCTGTGTTGTATAGATTTATCCATTAACTTTTGTTGTTCTTTTTCTGTCTTGCAAATATTTGTCATGCTGCTTCTTAACCATTGACATTTCCATAGTTCAGTGCTGGCCAAGCTTTCGTTTTTAGCATACTACAGCCTGAGTAATAATAATTAAAATCTTAAATGCCTCAATTGTTTTAGCAATATTTTTATGTACATAACATTCTATATGCAATTACAGATGTAAATGTAACTTCTAGCTCTTACAATGCTTCTGTGATGCTTTGCTTGTCGCCTGCCTGCACCTCATCGTTATAAACTCTTGAAATCTGTAAATTTAAACTACATTACCTTTACGAATGTATTTAATTGAGTATTTAATCATAAATTGTTGAGGATTCTTGAAATTTAACGGCTTTATTAAATATTTATTTCTGAAAGTCGTGTATTCGCAAATGTATGTACTCGCAAGTCGACATTGAAAATAATTCTTTGAAAAATAATTTATAATCTTGACGCACAATTAATTTCAGTTTGGTCACGCTTGACTAGACGCAATTAAAGTTTCTAATGGCTTTCCAAAGAATCTCTAACCATTTTATCATCATCTTCCTGTAGAATCGACAAGACGTTCAGTGATTTAACGAGGTTTTCGGTGTGTTTGGGGTGTAGAGAGGGCTAATAATGGCTTCAATAAACACCTTTGACCAGTGAATTTCCACGATGATTTTTCCTTAATAGTAGATGGCGACGGCTGTACAATTAGAACTGCTTTTGTACAAGTGATAACAACTGTGATATGGTTTGGATGGTTGAATGAATGACTCAAATGGATTACTTAAAAAATGTAAGAGAGATTATTCGTAAATAAATGGAAGCTGTCGTGGTGTAAAAGAAGCCGGTTTGACCGATCGAAAACGCCCATGTTTCCAGCTGCTGGCAAAACATCATTAACAAGCAACGTTTACAAACAACCAAGACAATGCTGCAGTGGTTACATGGTAAGGGTGGAATGGCGTGCAGGTCATAACGAAGGGATGGGCGTGGGCAAGGGAGGGTTGGAAGGGTTGCGGAGGAGACAGAGGATTTCATTGTGATCATCCACGTGTTGTGCCTCAGACCTCGAGGGCTGTTCGGTGTTCTGCTTGTGCTCTGAGCTGTCGATCGGGTAGTTTTTTTTAATCTATAGTGTTTATAGGGATAAAGTTAAAAAGAGAAAGAAAAAAAAAATAAATATAATTATTAAATAATAATTAAAGAATAATATTTTGAATAATTGGAGGAGGTATAATGAAATAATTATTTGAATATTCAGATGGACTTTGGTGGAATTCACTGACCGGCACTTCTTGCACCACGAATGCCACTCACTCAAGCCTATGTGCGATCTGCAACCACTGTTCTCGCAACGGCCTGTGCATTGGATGGATGCATGGATAGATGCATGGAAAAATGACACGATGAATGGATGGATAGAAAATAAATAGAAAAAAGGGTGGAGAGATGGTAGATTGGTGAGATGGATAAAAAGTGAGATAGAAAGATGGATGAATAAAAGAGTGCACGGATGGATTGAGACTACCTTCTTTGGAGGAGTGTGTTCTGAAGTCGGTTTTGCTGGCCAGGTGGTTGAGGAGGTGGCTGTTCATAAAGCCGGAGAGGTTGTGCTCCAGGAAACTTGAAGGAATTGAAAACATAATTGAATAATTAATTTATTAATTAAAATTATATAAATTAATGAATAAATAAATATTTTGAAACTTTGAAAAGGCAGAAGAAACGAACTGGTTGTGAAGGTTGCTGAAAACAGACGCTGGCTTGAGAGGACTTGAAGTGGTTCGATTGTCGTTGCTGTGGCTGTTGTGACCGTGGCTGTTGTGGCCGTGGCTGGCATGGTTGTTGTGGCTGTTGTGGTTGTTGTGGCTGCTTCTGATCACCCCACCCGGAATGCTACCAGAACCACTGCTCGCACTCTTGCCGCTCTGCTCTGAGATCATCATCATGACGCCCTCCTTCTTCCTCTTCTTCTTCTTGGTGTGGGTGGCGTAGTTATCTCTGGCACTCCAGCCTGGGTAGAGTTGCAGATGAAGTTCCTTCTCCCGCTTCGCCATGTCGTAGTACTTCTGCTGCTCGCGCTTGTCTAGGGCGTGCCACTGTGGTGGTTTGTTGCCTTAAGTTGTGATGGATGTGGTAGTGGTTAGGTTTTTTGTGGTTGTGAGGGTTGTTGTGGTGTTGAGTTTAGTTGGGTTAGATTTGGTTGTGGTTGTGTTGAGTTTTGATGTTAAAAGAAATTTATTTGGAAATTGATGTTTGGAAAAGTAGCTGTGGTGTGCGGGAAGAACTGGTTTGAGCATTGGGAGTAGGTGGGATTGGGTACGAAACACAAAGTTGGCGGGAAATAGTAAGACATTAACATTTCCAAAAGTGCGCTTTTTTTTAATGGAAACGCATGAAAATATTAAAAAAAACTTCCTAAGTAATCAAATTGTTTTTAAATCGATTTTGAGAATAATACTGAACTGATTAAAAATACAAAAGAAACAAGCAAAATATTTCCTTCATTCCATAACAAAAAAACAAGTTTTCACGAAAATAATGACGGATATATAATAATGATGACGTAGCGATGTTAATGATGATGGAATGATGATAATGATGACGGAGTGATGATAATGATGACGCAGGAAATCTCTGTAAGCTGCACAAGGCACACTGCACGCTCCACCAAGCATGACCTTTGTGCATTCCTTTTTCATTCTTTTTGTGATAAGATTTTTTTAGTTATTTAATACAACATATTGATTTTACGAATTAAAAAAAAATTATTTAAAAATTATTAATTATACTATAGTATTTATTTATCATTACTAAATTATTTATTTCATATTTGTATTGGTCTTGAGTTTTTTTTGTCTGCCATATTGGCTTAGAGCGTTCATGCAATCAAAATTATCATTAGAATAAAAGTGTAACTTCATAAATACTTCTAATTTAGAAGCTTTTAAAAAAAGAAACATTTGGATTTCACTGATTGTGATTAGATCAAATAAAACTTTTCTGTGACGCTATTAAAAACTAAAGATTATGCAAATTTTGGTATCAACTGTTTTCGGTATTTATAAACGAGATAATCGAACAAAGATTATAAATCAGTAAGCAACAAAGACACAAAAACAAAAACAACTATTTAAAAAGCATATAAAAGTTGGTCGCTACATGAAGGCCTCATTGGTAACGCAAACACCCTCGCCAAATACATCTCCACCACTTCAAATGCCTCTCCATTTCCCATCCGCCAGCCCCATCTCCGCTCATTACAGCCTGAATGCTGATTCGGCATCATCATCATAACTGCCACCATCATCATCACCACCACCACCATCACCACCACCACTACCATCATCATAAGCATCAGCAGCAACCAACTATCCATGTCATCAATTACGTCATCATTGTCGCAATCAACGTCACAGACATCTTCATAATTTCGACTATCAATATCAACAAAGAAGCTGTCGTCATAAACATCATTTGAGAAGCATTACACGCTGTCAAGTTACATGCCAGCAACTCCCCTTCAAAAAGATGTTATTACCATCTTCATCATCATTACCATCTTCATCATCATTACCATCTTCATCATCATTACCATCTTCATCATCATCATCACCATCATAACCATCATCATCATCATCATCATCATCAACATCATCACCATCATAACCATCATCATCATCATCCTCATCACCATCATCACACGCTCATAACAATTATGAGTTGCATCGTATCGGCTCAATCATCAGCTGCCTGATTTCTTCTTTCAGCATCTTCACTCATCCACTCCTCCATCATTAAACTGATCCACCTTTATTCCCCTCGCCTCTGAAGCCTTATCTTGCATCGGCGGGCTTTGATGCTAATTCAATTAACGCCACGTAAGACACCAGCCCTACAAAGACCCAACTAAACCTACACCCGAACCCATAAACAAGTAGACACACTAACGCACACGCACATGCACATGTATACACACACACACACACACACACACACACACACACACACACACACACACACACACACACACACACACACACACACACACACACACACACACACACACACACACACACACACACACACACACACACACACACACACACACACACACACACACACACACACACACACACACACACACACACACACACACACACACACACACACACACACACACACACACACACACACACACACACACACACACACACACACACACACACACACACACACACACACACACACACACACACACACACGCACACACACACACACGCACACACACACACACACACACACACACACAAACAAACACACACACACACACACACAAACACACACACACACACACACACACACAAAAGCATCTCTTTTGATCCAATAATGCCCTGTAAGCATTCAGCAAGCCTCCTTGCACCCAGATCTCGTCTTAATCTTCCGAAGCGCCTTTGATGCATCGTTTATGCGGCACTACACAATTCACTTTATTCATTATCTCTCATCTTTTATCTATCAATCAATCCTTCATTTCTCCAGCAACATCGCCTCATCGCACTCTTATCAGCCCTTCGTCCAATCTCCCATCCTCCATATTTCCATCGGCGATCACACCGAAAGAGGATTTTCAATTAGTTTTTGCTGAGATTTAATCAATGCATCAAATGGGAGATTCTCTTCTTTGCTCCTAAAACCTGTCACATCACCAAAATAACTCGATCTCGGTAAAGAAGTTTGTTATTCTCTCAATTATAACAGACGTTATATTATGCATTACGAGGCTTGTTTTATGAGCTTGGACCCCTCTGAAGCATCAAAATAATAGCAATTGTGCTGGTAGTGGCGAGTGGCAACCATGGTAGTTTGCTGGGATGATGAAGAAATGGCTGATTAGAGGGTAAAAACTGACGGAGGAAGGGTTAGATTCAATACTGAAAAAAGTAAAAAAAAGTTCGTTAAACTTCGTTTTCAAACAATTTCAAAGCAGAATCTTTTTTTTTGAAAAAGTTCTAGCTTCTTGGATTAGTGGATGAAGGAGGAAAAGTGAAAGAGGAATCAGTTGTAAACTTTTCAAGATGGAATTGCATGAAGAGTTTGAAAAAATGTCTGCAAAAAAAGATTTAAGGCAGACGATAAAGAAGTTGTGCCATGCGAAGCTGTGTAGATCCTTCAAAAATATTATAAGATATAAAAAAATAATATCAAAAAATTAAATTGTTAGAAAATTCTTCAGTTTCGAGAAAGATTAACATTACTTGTGTATTTTTACAAAACAACCGCCGAACACACTTTTCCAGAATAAACGGTTATAAAAAAAACAAAGAGTAATTATCAAAATAGATAATAAAAAAACAAACAGAAACAAACAACAAAACAAAACCAAAAGCAGCAAACACAAATAATACTCCAAGTTTTTGATTCCCAACTTCCTCATATTTCAAGCAGCCCCGTAATCCCGTCGCCACACACCACTACACACAACTATTCTTGCCCCGTTCGAATCTCCAATATTCGCCCTCGAGATTCGAAGCAATGTTTATTTGACGTTCCAAATTCGATCTCAGCCATTCATCATTCAAATGCTGCCATGTTCCGAGTCATTCTCTGGCGTTCCCAAGTCCCTCTTCTCTCTCTGCTCCAGAAGCTCTCCAATTGTCCCCCATACTTCCCCCCGCCCAATCCAACATACCCACCCAATTGATCCCCATACTTCCCCCCGCCCAATCCAACATACCCACCCAATTGTTCATTATAGTCTTCACCATCCACTATACATCCCTCTTCATCCACTATACATCCCTCTTCATCCACTATACATCCCTCTTCATCCACTATACATCCCTCTTCATCCACTATACATCCCTCTTCATCCACTATACATCCCTCTTCATCCACTATACATCCCTCTTCATCCACTATACATCCCTCTCCATCCAGTCACCCTCATATATAATTTTTCAAACTTTTCCTAACTTTTTTGCATGCACCCCATTCTATTTTTTCCCTTTTATTTATAATATTTAGAAAATATTTAATATTATGTTTTTAATTAAATTTTTCTTTTAAATTTGTTTTTAAAATCTTTGTGCAATTCCTATCATTGCTATCTCCATTATCATCACCTTCACTATCACCATCAGCATATTTTTCTAAGATAAAACAAATTAAAGAATCATCATCATCATCAGCTACATCTTCTTCATCTTCATCATCTTGAGTAGCAGCAGCATCATTACCAGCATCGTCATCAATAGAATCAACAGATCACAGAGGTTTATATTATTGGCTTGTTATTTTAAAGAATATTTTAAGAACAGAAACCTTAATAAATAGGCGCATTTAATCAAGCCCTGCCTAAGACGCTTGAAAAGTCGCTGGAAAAGTCTTAGAAATAATTGGAAAAGAAAGAAAAAATGTTTCAAATTTAATAAAAATTCTATTTGGAAAAAATTCAATTCCTGAAAGATAAATTATTTCCAAATTAATTATTAATAATTAATTATTGTATATAAATACATTTTCACAATAAAGTATTAGCAGTCATCGGCTTAGAAAAAATATTAACTTTAAGAAATATCAAAAGATTTAAAAGTTCAAATAAACTATGTCAAATCCCAAGAAATAAATTATTTAAATGAACTTGACATAAAAATAATTTCAGAGTAATTTAATTCCGCAATGGCGTATTTATAACGGCCTTTGAAGTTCCCCTTCATGCCATGAATTAAATGACACATGCATGCTGCATTTCGAAGATGTCTTCCTTCTTGTTCTTGTGTGTGCGTTTGCTTTTGTGTGTCTGTGCTTGTAAGTATGATTTTTGTGTGTTTGTGTGAGTATGCTTTTGGGTGCTTATGTGTGTGCCTATATAAATTTATTTCTGAGTAATGCATTAATTAATTCAACTTTTTCACAATTTAAAATCTTTTAAGACCCAAGCTTTGCGAGCTTTCCTCTCAGATCTTTTTACTAACGGATATCTTCATAAAGCTCACTTAGTCAAATACTTGACAATTTATCTCGAAACAACAACAACTCTACCCAAAAAAGTCGTAAACAACCACCACACAAGCGATAAATCAGCACTAAAATGCTTTTGCGCTCAACAACAACAACCAACATACAAAAAATATCCACCTCAACATTCCGTATACATCTCCCTAAAAGGTCCCCAAATAAATACCTTCATAACTTACATTAAATACTCAAATATTTCTTACACATTTTAACAACTTACAGGTGCTTATTGAAAAATCTAATTAATTGAGTTAAATGAAGCAAGCTCTAAATGATAAATACTCCAATAAATACATATACTAAAACTTCAACATAATGACCAAGCCAGCAAGCAAACCTCGACATAACGACCAAGCATCCAAGCAAACTCGCACCTTGCGCCCCAAGATCTGGTTGATGGCTGCAGACTCCTTGAGCGTGCACTCCTCGATGACGGACTGTCGCATCTCCTTCATGAAGAGCATGTAGGCGTTCAGAGGCTTCTTGACGTAGGGTCGTTTCTTTTCGCTCCCTCCGCACAACTCGCCTCCTTCTCCTCCTCCTCTCCCTCCGCCCAGGTACCTCTGACTCAACGACGTGATCTGACCTTGGCTGCCTTTCATGCGGCTGTCTCTGATTGGAAGAAAGTGGGCAGGTTGTTGCAGCTGGTACTTAACTGAAAAACCTCAAAATGTTGCTGAATTTCGAAAATCCATCAAATCAATCAACTCACCGATGCTGTTGATACACACTAGTGAAGTTCACCACAAAAAAACGCGCCATAATGTACATTTAATAGCGCTAAACAACCTGATGAAGTCGTGGGCGGAGTCAGACTGGGGAGAGAGTTCATGCTTGAGGGATGAGGGAGGAACGATGGAAGGGTTGAAGGAAGAGTACTGGAAGCCCGGAGGAGGAGGCAAAATGCCTGTTGATGATGTTGATTGTGAAGTCGTAGAATTATGGGAATAGTTGTAGTAATTTATAAAGTTTGTATTAAAATATAATTGTGGTTTAATTAAATTATTAACTAAGTTTAATCAAACCTGTTTACAATTGTAAAAGAAAAAGACAAATAAGTATAGTTTTGATATTTTATTTAGCGAGTGGTCACCTGAAGCGCCCAGCCATGCGAGGGAGTGGGAAGAGAGGGAGGGAGGGTAGGTGGAGGGACTGCTTCGACTGATGAGCTCTAGACTGGAGAAGGGTGTTTGAGTGTGTTTGGTGTTTTGAATGAAGATGAGGTTAGTGTGTATTTCTAGAAAAAGCGAACTGTTTCTTTAATTTCCATGGCAAATATCACGAAAAATTTAGGATAATTAATTATTTCAAAACCTTTACAACACCCACTACGAACAGCACGAATACGATTACAAGAATATCACAATAACTAAAAACCAAATACAACAACCTCTCCCACAAAAGGTAAGAACCAACACAGCGGCCACTGCAGCACGCACTACAAGTGCCACAACATTAGCACTTAAATCAGAGAACGCCTGTCACCCGCAGATAACTTTGAAGTGGCGATATATGCCGTGGCGTGCCTTTCAAAGGCATCAAGCACTCGCCAGTGAGTTCCAGTCAATAAGAGGCCGCTTCAGCAGACGTTGTTTACCTTTCTAATCTCTCGACAAGTCATCCTATGAATTCAAAGCTCCCATTCTCACATTTTAAACCATTAAAAAACATTACAAACAGTTTTAAAGATTTTCTTCGGTGAAGTTTTGAGAAGTTTCTTTCAAAACGTCTAAGCGCATTGCGACGGCATGTATTTGAAGGCTTGCGAATAAATAACTTTGAGGTATAAATAATTTGAATGAGGCGAGACGTAAAACTCCTCCGGGAGAGTGAAGGCCGATTGAAAAGAATTTCGACACAATGCCCCACAATGCAACACAAGCCATTCATTTCGTCGTACTTGGCGAACTGCTTATGCCTTCTGTCAGCCCCTTCTCTATGCATCTCTCAATCATATGTAGGTCTTTGAAATAGAAAAAATATATTTTAACGAAATTAAATTCTAAAAAGAATTCTTAATTTCGTTTCTTTCAAGTATGATTGAGCTTCCTTAACGCGTTATTTCTTCTTTCATAAAAGACACAATTCTTCTTAAATATTTCTGAAAAGACTGTGATTTCTCTTTGCAATTTTAATATATGACAATTTAAAAAGGCAGAATTCAAGCTTAGGAGAAGAGGAATTCAAAAAGTTTAGTTTTACAATTCGAGCGGGCTTGATTAGAGGTGCAATTTGCTGTGTGTTTCGATTGCCTTAAGTGGCAGCGTGCTGATGAAGTGGATTGGTTGAGAAGATGAAGGTGGAAGAATGATGGAGCTTGACTGAATGAGTGAAGGAAAGAATGAATGAATGAATGAATGGATGAATGAATGAATGAATGAATGAATGAATGAATGAACGAATGGATAAAAGAATGAAGGATCTAAAAAAACTAGCTAAACTTGTCGTAGTTCATAAATAAATAAGAGACTGAAAAAAGAAAAGAAAGTATTGAAGGAACGAGTGGAGACTTTGGAGAGTTACTGCGGCGATGAATGATGATGATTTACGATGTCGTGTGTGACGTCACTACCCGCCATGGACGTCTAATGCGCCTAGTTTACAAGTCTTGGTACTTTGGCTTGTCTTTGAATGTTTCATATTGTTACTCTATGTGTGTGTGTGTGTGTGTGTGTGTGTGTGTGTGTGTGTTTGTGTGTGTGTGTTTGTGTGTGTGGGTGTGTTTGTGTGTGTGTTTGTTTGTGTGTGTGTGTGTTTACTTTTTTTCGGAGGCGCCATGGATTTGAAGAAAGTCTAGAAAAACATCTTTGCATGCAGATGAGGCTGAAAATGAGAGCGATGTTCACGATGATGATGATGATGATGATGATGATGATGATGAAGATGAAGATGATGATGATGAAGATGAAGATGAAGATGATGATGATGAAGATGATGATGATGATGAGGATGATGTTGCTGATGCTGATTTTGATGATGATGAGGATAATAATGGGGAATAGGGTAATAATGATGTGAATGATGATGGTGATAATAATAAAGAATGAGAAGGAAGATGATGGTGATGATGATGATGCTTAGAAAGTGTCTTTTCATTTATTGACCTTGTCTCATAATGATGTTTCGGTAATGAAGATAGCCATCCTCTGCAGCCTTGCTAGTTGTCGCATCTTTGATTCAACCATCAAACCATCGATGCCCAACACTTCTCAAGACAAGCACACTTTTATGAATGCATAAACAATTGTTAATATTAATATTTAAGAATACACGAATAAATTTTAATTACTATAATTTATAAATTAAAATATTAAAAATTTAAGAATTACATGAAATAATTTGTTGGGATGCTCAGATGTGAGTCTTTTCGGAGTTTTATAATAAAAGACAACTCACCCTAAGTATATGAAAAAGCGCCTCAAATACAATGAGCTTTAAAATTTAAATATATTTTAATTTTGCCCGACATTAAAATATAACTAAATTTCATTGAATTATTGAGAGTTTACTTTTAAAATATAATAATCCGGTGGTTGAGTTTGTGAAGGTAGAGACGGTTACGATTTCAGATTCTGATAAAAATGTTGTGATGCGCTGTGATGGAGATGAAACTATTTGATACGCCTTTTCGTTTATTGGATGCATGACGCTTGAGTGAAAGATGATAAATGTAAGTGGAGAAGGTATGGAGGAAAATGGGAAATTAAGAATGGAGGAAAATGGAGAATTAAGAATGGGAATTGAAGAATACAACAAATGTATCAAACATCCGAATATCCAGGACAAAAGTGCTTCTAGCCAACCTTACAATCTCAGAATTTGCTCAGTTCAATTCAGAAGTATTTTCGCGTTGACGATATTCTAATAATCTGCTTTCTCTTTGGTTTGAACTTCACTCCAAACCTTCTTATAGTTCTATTATAATTAGTTTGACAACTTAATTACTGCTGAAAGTACTACTATTACTATTTATATTACTACTACTACTACCACCACCACTACTACTACAACTACTACTACTTCTCCGCCAACTGAGATGCTGCCTACAACTACTACAGTGTTCATCCCTGACTTACAACTCCCTTGAGACGCGTTGTTGTTGTTGGATTTGTTGTTGCTGTTGTTGTTTTGAATCACTGTTACTAGAATTTATTTTCTTAAATGCTTTTTCGGCATACTTCTTATTAATGCTTTTTGCCATTTATTATTGTTTATATTCTTAATTCGCATGTTTCCAGCATTGTTTTCTCTTGCAAGATTATGCAATTTCGTTTTGCATCGATGGTCAGCAGTGACGCTTGAAGGAGGGGAGGGGATGCAGTTGTGCTTTCAATTCCAGAATAACACGACAAACAAGAATGGAGTGAGTGGAGAAGTCTTAGTTGAACTTGCAGTTCGAAACATTTTATCTCAAACATTCAAACATCATGAAGTTCGAGAATATTTTTTGAGGCTTAAACGTTAACAAACAATCAGATATTGAGTGCCCATAAATCAGGCGAGGATCGTTCGCCTTGGTGCATTGCCCGTCTGTACTGAGTGACTTGGAGGCAATCGTTAATTTGTGTGTGTATGTTTATATGTGTTGTTTTTTTGTGTGTTTTTATTTATTTGTTTATGTGTTTTGGTGTGTGTATGTCTTTTAGTGAGTGCGAGCGTGTGTTTTTTAACGTTTTTGTCTCTCCCACTCTGTATGTGTTTTTTTCTGGGTTTTTTCGTATAAAACGGGGCATACATCAGATAAAAGCAAAGATTAAAAGTAAAACTTTAATAATGCTCTTTGCATCTCAGCAATAAGTGCACTTTTCGCTTCTAATCCACTTTGATGTGCGCTTTCATGTGGTATCAGTATGACGACCCCACAAAGTCTTGTCACATCAATTTTGCATTCCCTCTTTACATTCATTCATCTTCTACTTCTCGCAAAACCCTTGAAAATTTATATAATGATGCTTTTTTTTAAAATAAATAAAATTTAAATATTGCAAAAATGAAAGTAATGACAACAGCCTTATAAACATTTTTTTAAAGAAAAAAATAGTTTTGAAATTTAGTAAAAAATAAAGTAAGACTTTATTTTTAAAATCAATGAAATGCTTTGAAAACTCTTTCAACATTGTTCCTCGTTATCTCCAAAGCCCGAAAGGAAACAACCAAGTCTTCTGGAAACTCAAGAAGACAAATTCATTCTACTGAGACAATATTTAGAGCGAAGGGTAAATAAATAGATCGTAGAAAATCATCCAGAATAATTAAACAAAATCTATTCGATGGGTTTCGAGAGAATGGTTTGAGCGATTGCTCAGTGGAGGAAAAGGACCGTAATTCGAGAACATTTAAAAAGTATAATTTCTTAGGGAACTTGGAGGCACTCCGGTACGTCCACTTCACGTTTATGAGTGAATGGCGATCTGAAAAATCCGTAAATTAAAGTCAAACATGTCTTGGAAGGCATTCCTATGAAAAAGCAAGACGTTCTTGCATTAATAACTTGTTCTCCCCATTTAAAATAAACACATTTCAAAAAGTTAGCAAGAATCAGTAAAACAAAATCCAATTTCGAGACAGACTTCGGGATGCTTGAACGTCAGAGAGAATAAAATCAAGTGTCTCAATGGAGAACATGAAGTAGAAAGTGATATGTGACTGGACGGTATTACGACTCCATGGACCTTGCTTCTCCTCTTCTGATGTTGTATATGAATTGTGTACATAACTCTAAACAGCACGAAAAAGTCATAAGAAAATATAAAAAATATTTTTAAAAAAATAAAATAATGTGAAAAATGTATAGTAATAATAATAAGTCGGAAAAATAGAGAAAATACATTTTATATGGAATAAATAATAAATGAAATATAATAAAAAAAAGAATAGAGACGGTGATGTAGTCTTTGATGTGGCACGAATGTCTTCTTTACCGCTCTCATCTAACAAGCACATACACAAACACACACACATATACTCACACACACACACTCGCACACACATACACACACACACACACACACACACACACACAGACAGACACACACACACACACACACACACACACACACACACACACACACACACACACACACACACACACACACACACACACACACACACACACACACACACACACACACACACACACACACACACACACACACACACACACACACACACACACACACACACACACATACACAAAGAGTCATACTTGACTGAGACATACGTTTTGTACACATTGATTGATATAGTGTGCATATCCATGTGACTTCTTAGTGGTGTTTTATTGTGTGAGAGAGGGAAGAGCGAAAAATATAGCAGTGGTGGTGGTTGGGAGGGAGAGGGAGGGGTCGTGAAAAGACGGAGGAATGAGTGAATAGATGGGTGGATGGATGAAGAGATGGATAAAGAGTAGGATGAACAGATGGATGAAGAGATGGATGAAGCAACCAATCCTTTATAATGTTCTAAAACTCAAGTTAAACTATCGAAAGCATCAATTCAGGAATGCCTTTAATTCTTAAATTCATTTGCCGCACTCCAAATCAAAAACTCTACTGCTCAATTCCTTTAATAGCTTTCCTTTCTCGTCCTCTTGTCTCTCTATCCTTCTTCATCCACTTGTCTCTCTATCCTTCTTCATCCACTCTTCTTGTTTTTCGTCTTCTTCTTTATCTCAACATTTTTTCTCTCATCACACGCAAAAAACGTATCTAACGAATCTATCTTTCATAAAAAACTGAAATAGAAATCTTACACACATACATACATACAAGTTCACACAAAAATACACACATACATACATACAAGTTCACACAAAAATACACACATACTAAAACATGTGCATAAATACACACACACACACACACACACAAACACACACACACACACACACACACACACACACACACACACACACACACACACACACACACACACACACACACACACACACACACACACACACACACACACACACACACACACACACACACACACACACACACACACACACACACACACACACACACACACACACACACACACACACAAACACACACACACACACACACACAAACACACACACACAGACAAAGACACACACTCAGACAAGGGTACACAGGCAAAAGCATCTCTTTGATGCAGATGACACGATGTCTTTGATCTTCTCTGTAATGTCCTTCTTAATTGCTGCTTGCTTGTGCTTGTGTTTGTGTGTCTCGTTATGTGCTTGTTTGTGTCAACACATCAGCGTGATTTTGGGTTTTTATTTTAAAGGGATTTTGAATAAATATCTATGTGTGTTTTTATGCTTTTTTATGACAATGTGTGTTCGAAATTATTGATCTCATATCTTGACATTCACATTCCTAATTTCTAGGATCTCTCTCAACGTGCGTGCATGCATGTGCTGAAATGTTTACGTGCATTATCACGCAAGTGTACCGAATCATACGAATTCCATTTTCGTGTTGTGCGGAATTTTCAGTTCACTGACAGGTTTTTACACAGTTTGTCTAACTAAACTTCAACAGTGAAAATTATGATGATGATAGTGTTCAATTTGCAAGAAAAATAAAATAAATATAAAAAGCCTGTTTTTTAAAGTAAATGAATTTTGCATCGTTCTTACGTCTGCGTCATTATCTTCTCTTTGAAGGCAAATCTCTTGATGCGTCTGAGAGTGCTTAATGAAATATTCATTAATTTATTCCTTTATTAATTTAAATATGCATTCATTCATTCATTTATTTATTTATTTATTCATTCATTTATTCTTTTGTTTAACTTATTTCACAAATTTTCATTAAATTTACTTTTTTTAAATTAGATGATTTTTTTCCATTTTGGTATCCATCCGTTTGAATGATAAAAATGTCAACAATTCATTCAAAAAGTACGGGAAAAAATCATTAAAAAACGCAGCAACAGCAATCAATAACAACATTGAAAACAACAACGACCACATTTTAACAATGAAAACTTCAAATAAAATAACAGGGACGACAACACGAAAACTAAGAAACAAGTTCAGAAGACTCAAAAATTATAAACTTGAAATTGGAAAAAAACCCAAAAAAATTTTAATTTTAAATAAAAACTCTCAAAGCCTTTTTTTTCATAGATAGCATAGGATAGCAGCAAAATCTGTAACGACTCAAACAGTAACATTTAAAATAACATCAAAAACACCACCAGTATAAGACAAACAACTGTACGATCTGAAACAGCAAAAGTGAAAAAGAAATTTGAACTCACTTGTGCATTTGTGAGAGGTCTGCAGGGTAGAGGGAGAGGTGTGGGGCTGATGGAGGCAGGTTGCAGAGGGGGGTCCTGGGAAGTCCTGGCAGGGTAGTGTGGTGTTATGTTGTGTGTAGTGTGGTGTTGCATGGTGTTGTGTGGTCTAGTGTCTTGTTGTATAGTGTTGTCTTCAAGATACGGTGGCATTTCTGTAGTGTAGTGTTGTTTTATGTTGTCTGGTCTTTTATGTTGTCGTGTGGGGTTTATTGTGGTAGGGTGTAGTTCAGTGTATTTTCTTAAGTTTATTCATTTTTTCATACTTTAGTTTATTCAAGTGCAGTAAATCATGTGTCTAGAAAAAAAGTAAAAAATATAAAGTAGAAAGAACGTAAAACACAATCGATTGATTTTAACTAAAAAAAGATTATTTTCATTTTGAGTTTATGAAAAATATCACTGTTTCTGAAACAACCACCAAAGCCACTATAGTCACCTCTACGCCAACCACTTGCAAAACCACCACGACAGCCATCGTCTCGCCCCCCACTTCTCTCACAAGTGGCTTGTTAGTGGGTTAGTTATACCTTTTAATTGGGCCCACTCATGCAACCACTACATGCAGCCTGAGTTACGATACATTTTTCAAAATTACTACTACTACTACACTACTACTACTACTCTTACTACTACTACTACTAATTCTTCTAACTTCACTATTACTTTTAATACCACTACTAATACAAATTAACTCAATAGTCAAAATAAATCTTAAATTTTGATAATTCAAGGTAATTTAGGGATGAAAACTCATTTAACGCCCTTGTGTGTCAACAGCTTTCACACAATTTATACAATATAACACAACCAATAATAATTTTCGATTACAAGTTAAAATAAATAATAAACTCAAGGATGCATTACAATCACTCACTCAAGCACACCAACCATCAACTACGCAAACTCGCCGTCAATCAAAGCCTAAAAACAAGTTATCCACTTTTGAGATCCGTCTTTAAAGAAACCCACCAATACGCACAATTTTTATCATTAAACTATCTCACAACACTTTATTTTCAGCAAACTTTCTCACTACACTTTTTTTCTCATCAAACTGCCTCACCCATCTTTCACTAGAATTTCATCCACCAACACAAACCAGTCTTGAGGTCGATGTGCAGGGACTGAATGTGCATGTGGGCGGGTGGGGGCTGGTCGTTGTTGTACATGTACAGTCCCATGCCACAGCCCAGCAGGTCACTCTGGAAGGTGGTTTGAGAAAAAGTATTTATTTAAAAAATATTATTTAGATTAGAGGAAAAGAGAATTTTTTTAGAAATTGTTGTAGAAAATTGTTACAGAAGTTTTTTGGAAAGGTTTAAGTAAGTGAGTTCAACCATTTTTTAAATAATTGTGTGATGATTATACCTTCTATTTGTAGATTTCAATTTTTTTGCAAATTTTTTTTATTTAAAACAACTAGTGAATTTATTTAATTTTAAATTATGCTATTTTGGCATAGTTTGTAAGGTGATAATGGACATGAGTGTCAGTTGAAAACACCTCAAAGATTATCTAACAGTGTTTCTTGGAATCCCGCGTCTAGCGTAACCAATATTCTACGTGCAAGGTGGTTAGAAGAGAAAAAACAAAGAGATGTTTGCCAATTGACCGAAACTTTGTTCATTGATTTATATACTCATTTCTCATTCATTCATTCCATAATTTTATTACTCATACACCAATCTATCAATTTAATGACCCATTAATTCTCTTAATCACACACACATCACTCCATGAATTCATTTATTTGCTCATCTATTCTATCATTCTTCCATCCATCCTTCTCCACTCCTATGCGGCCTGGTTAGGGACGAAGACTTTCTTATCTCAACGAAACACTGCCCTGAAATCTCTGCCTACATCGCTGTTACCGTTCTTTTTTGAATTCTAAAACATTTTTATTTCAGTTGATTTAATAATGTTCTTTTGTATTTATGCTGTCACTTTTTAAATATTTGTGTCACTATCACTAGTCATTTGAATCTGTCTTAGTAATTGTTAAGTCTTTCTTCTTGAGACTTTTTCCAATTTTAATAATCCCTGAGCCATCGAAACATTTTTTTTCCAAGAAAAATTTAAAATTCGAAAAATGTAAAGCATACTTTTAGAAAATATAAAAAAAACGATTATTAAAATTTCCCCAATGATGATGAGTAAAAAATGCAGTGACATAAATTTCCGAATAAATTTATTGCTAAAGAAATCACAAAGAGATGAATTGAAAAAATGAGTTATTCGAGTCTGTCAGGCTGCGTGCTGACGCCATGTAGAACGAGTGCAAGATGTGATCAGGAGGGTCCACAAAACGAGAAACACTAAACGAAAAATTCCCATTAATTGAGTTATGTACTTCATAATATGTAGCGATAAATAGTTGTAAATAAAAATGAATAAACAGATCAAATGTTCAGCCTAGTTTGCACGTCGTCTTATGTGTGCAGGCGGTGCAGAGTTGACATGGTGTGATTTATAAGGCGTAGACTTTATGGCGGAACAATGGCGATTGATTGCCGAGACAAGTATGAGATTATGGATTGGATGAGTTGATGGGAACAAAGGAGGATGCATGATCGATGAACTATGCAGAGGAGAGTTCTTGCTTAAGCGTTGGTCTGAAGAGATGCCGGGTGGCTGCAGGTACGGGAAAGAAGTTCGCAGAGGCTACAATGGTGTTCTACCAGTGCAAAACTTTGTTTTTTAGCAATGTAAGAAAGTATCATTAGACAGAATAATGGAATAAAAACATTAAAAAATAAAAACCAACAGTTTGATGTAGCAAGACGCTTAAATGATATTTGCGGTGGCTAGTTAGATCAGCATTAAAAATTAAGAGCGCATTTGAAGTGAGAGTGGCCATCCAGCTCTCCTGAGCGTCCTAAAACAAACATCAACCACCAGCTTTCTCACACTTCCTTGTACGTGTGTCTGTATTTTGTCTTTGTGTGTATCTCCCTTTCTGGGTGGTTTGATTTCATGGGTTTGTCTGCTTCTATTCAAAGATTTTCGCACTTTTTACATACTTTGTATTAACTATTTATTAACTTTTTAAATTTATTTTTAAAATTAAAATCTGAAATTTTTTCGCTTGATCTTTGTTAAAATGACAAAATGCGAACTACAGACCACAGAGCCGCTTAGCTTTGACGAATAAATCAGTCGTAATGGTGTGGGGAGCCTTTATGGAGTATGTAAATGAAGCTTTCCTCAAAGCAAAAAAAAAATAATTCCAATAACTCATTATTCCTCCGTTTGAACTCTCAAACTTTTCGAAACCTATTTAAAATAGGTAATATTCTGTCTTTACTCCTCTAATGGCAACTGTCGCTTCCTCACTATAAATAAATGTTTTTTTCCGAATGTCTCCACTTTCAAGTTATGTTTTCTATGAGATATTTTGCTTAAATTTAAACGGCAAAATATTTTTTTTGAAAACTTTTCAAGTACTTCTAATCAAATAAATAAAAAAACAGATTTAAAGAAAAAAATGAAAGCAAAATAACATTTCTCACAAAACATTGAATCTATATTTTTTGAAGGATAAATAATTAGAGAAAAATAGTGAAATTTAATTGGATGCAAGTTTTCAAGTAATTTAGAAAAAAGTCATTATTATTATTATTCGTTTATGCATTAAAACTAGTTTTTTTAGACATTTTTCGATGAACGTGGAAAGATTTTTCATCATTTTTCAAACTCAATTTTTACACAAAATATAATTTTCAATTTTTCCTTTTATCTTCTTCTCATTTCTCCATTCATCATTTTCAATTAATTCACTTTTAGACGAAAATGGAATGGTGATGGTGAAGACGATGAGAGTGATAGTGATGATGATGGTGATGATGATAATGATGATGATGATGACGATGATGATGATGATGATGATGATGACGACGATGATGACGATGATGATGATGATTAAGTTCTTTCTTCAAAGAGTCATTCGATCTTGCTCCCCACAGTGACTGATGGATGGCGTGCGTTGAGTTTCCACGTTCGCCTCATTCTTCTGCTACTCCAACAAACACTAGATGACTACAACATACAACCAAACAAAGTAATACCCAAAATCTCCATCAAGAATACACAAAAAAACACAGCAACAACAACAACAAAACACAAAACAGCGCGCTAAGACACGCAGCAACTGCATCATTAAAACACAACAACACTAAACAAGTATATCTTCGCCACATAAACCCAAATCCGATTAACAACACACAACACATACTATGTGTCAACAAAATCACAAAATGACAGCTCAAGTTTTAAATAAAATTTATACAAATTGTAACATTCAGGTTTAAAACCAAATTCTCCAAAAAAGTTCGTTTAATCTTTCACAATGATTTATACCCACATCCCAAAGCTGCAATACAACATCGCAAAGAAAACTTGAAAAAGATGGCATATCTGGTTATAAATTAAGGTAGATAAAGAGATAAAAACACAGCGCTCAAATCTTCGCATGAACTCACATGATTAGGCATGAGAGGGGAGGGAGAAGGGTAGTGGGGGTAGGTGGAGAGGAGGGGATGTCCGAATGGGAGACGGTCGAAAAAAGGGTTCTTATATGGTTTCACTGTGAAGTGGGCAGTGTGGTGAAAAAGATGAAGTTGATAAATTATCTTAACTTTAAAACTCTACCATGATCCAAATAAACATAAGCACAACTAACACCTTTATAACAACCCCTACCATCACCACAACCAACACCCTTAAAGCCCCCTCCACCAACATCTAACCCCAAAACCAACACCTCCACCATCTCACCACAAAACCAACACCTTCACCATCTCACCACAAAACCAACACCTCCACCATCTCACCATATAAGTTTCCGAATGAGATGCCATTAGGACTTTCATCTGAGGAATTTTTGGCTTCTGCGTCAGAACTTTTACCCTGTAAAGAAAACATTTTATTTGAGTGTATTGATGGTTAAATTTGGTGGAAATTAAAGGTGGCACGAGAGATGAAAAAAGGTTGTATGTGGAAGCGAGAGAGAGAAAGATGAAAAAAAAGGTTTTTTGGGAGTACAATTTTAAAAATTATCGAAAAACGATCTTTTGAGTCATTCAGGATAAAGAATAGTTAACTAAATGGCATATTCCTTCATGAAAATGTCTAATAAAAACCAGAAGCAGCAATAGTTTCTTCTATTTGAAATAAAGTAAAAGTACTTTGATCTGAGAAAACTGATTTATTCAAAATACGTTCGGAAAAAAGATATTATAATAGTGAGAGGAATTTCATTCTCTTTTATTAAAAAATGTTTAGGCTTTGATCAAACAGAAAATAGAGAATTACATAAAATGAAGGATTTGAGATGCTAGTGAGAGCTATGAGACATCAAACAACACATGCGAGGTACAAAAACCTTGATCCAAATGTGAGGGTTTGATTATTTGTAATATTATTATTAATAATAAAATTTTACGATCAAAAACTGAAAGAAAAATAAAAATAAATGATTTACAGTGTGAGAAAAAGGCTGTCTTGTAGACAAGCGGATGAAGAGTGGTTGCTGGAAAAGCAGGCAACACCTTGAACACTGCAGGCACTTCCGTTCGAAAGAGTGCCAGAGTTTAAGAACATGTTCGTTTGTGAGAACATTGAGTAAGGAACAAGAGTCTAAGCAGGCAAATGTAAGGATTTATTTTTGCAGATTTTACAGAATTCTCATCTCTAGACATCGAACTATCTATAAAAAATGGCTCGGATTATTGTTTTATATTTTTTAACATTCAAAAACTTGAAGTCTCTAAATATTTTCTCAAGCTTCAAATTTGGATAATAAATCGATTGGTTAGCATGTGTTTTTCAGCTGCAACTTCATCTTTCCCAACGCTGTTTACACGAAGTTTTTTTCATCCATTATTGAAATATCAACCCTTAGTGAAAGTTCTGTTGGCAAAAACAATATGATCTGGTCATAGAGATTCAAGCATGCAGCCATAATTTTCTAAAATATTCTAAGAGATTCACTCATTGATCATCATTTAATTCCATTATCCACTCGTGTTTCCATTCACTCAACACCCCACCCACCAGCCCATCCCCTCCTCCCCCAATCAATTTTTCTATTCCATCCTTAACTTCTTTTTCACGCCATCATTTATTCCACTTTTCATTCCTTCGCCACCCAGGGCACTCCATTCATCGGAAGAATTACCAGCAATGCCATGTTCTACTTGCTTCCTTGCGTGTTTATTCTTTGCCCCCAGGCAGTTTGCTTTTCATTTCCTTTGATCATTTTTGTCGTTTTTATATCTTTTTTAAAATTGATTTTTTTAGAGTTTTTAAATTAGCTTTTATTTTATTTGGTTACATAAAATCTTTAAATTCTGTGCCTTTGATGCAGTCATTATAAATAGTTATTTCTTTACTGATAAGGCCTAATTTTCCGCCTGAAATAAATTGTTTTAAAACTTAGGAACGGAAATATGTTTGGAAAGTAATAGGCCCTGCAAATACATAGTTTTAAACATATATTTTTGATAGCTTGATAAATTAATCATTTTTAAATAAACAAAAATTCGGCAGATGAATCGATAAATAACGAGGAAAAGTATGAGATGCGGTTGTTTTTTTTCAAACAATAGCGCAAGATGGTGGGAATTAAGATGCGAGGAGGCGACAAGACGGTGAAATGTGCGCGCATGGAACGAATGAAAGATGACTGGATCTCTTAAAAATGCGAAAAATAATAGAATAAAAATTGTTGATACATTTTTTCCCATCCTTAGACAATTAAATTTTACGCATTTTTACTTTTATTTTATTCTTTATCAGCTTCTGCAGTTCTTAAATATGATACTTAATAGAAACTGGATGCCGCTTCAATGGGTCTGAGGCATTGGGTTTCGCATATTCTTACTCATTGATCAACCCTCATCAGCGCTCGTCTTCATTTTCTGCATCGTAAACCTCCTTTTCATAACTTTTCTTTGATTAATTATCTTTTCGCTTTTAGACATCCAATTCCAGTAGTTCACAATTCTCAAATAGACTACTCGTGTTTTTTAATATGTATTAATTACTTTTCTAAAAACTCAGAAATAAAATTCACTTGATCAATTCAACGCTCAAATATTTTTAAATTCAATATTCTTCTCAATATCTCAGCAATTCATATTTTTTGGTACTCGTCTCTGACCCCATTTTCCCAGCTCTAACACCCACATTTTTTGTAAATCTTTGATTTTTTCTACTTAAAAAGCTTTCCAAAAACAACCACTCAACAACAACCACACAACAACAACCACTCAACAACAAAAAACTCAGAAAAACATAATCGAAAATTCTCCATACATTTGAAGGAGCATTATTTTAAGTTTTGAAGCAATTTTTCAACTTAGAATCCTTTTTAAACACACCGAAGACAGCGATTAAGCCGATGTAGTGTTTGATTTATGGAGATGGAGGTGTTGTAAGGCTTCAAGTGAGTCACTGATTATGAAGAAGTAAATGAGTCGTTCAAAATAACAATATTCTCGTTGGTTTATTATTTCATGCTTTCAATATTTAGCACTGCCTACTAGAAATGTTTTGAATATTAATTCTAAAGTGAGTATCTTTTCAATATATTTCAGTATTTTACGTATGTATAAAATCCAGTGGAAACTTGAGTAGTATAAAATTGAATAAATAAATATATGTATATATTCCTAGCAAGAAAGATAGCAAAAAAAGTTTTTTGCAAACGAAGGAGAACATCAAAGAACAACTCCACAAACAATATTAACAGCTCTTTGGGGAAAACACGCGAAAATACACAACAAAACTTCTTTCGAAAAACTCGAAACTAAGTTTTGAAGAAAAAAAATATTTAACAAATTTTTCATGAAAATATAATCTTTAATTTGCATTTCCAAGATCAAAAACTTTTTTAAAAGATACTTCCTCGTCTAAAAGTTTCCGAAAATTATCTCTTTCATTTTTGTTTGTCAATCTTCAGCTAAAAAATTATATAATTCAGAAAAAAACTTTAACTAAAGTTTAACACATTCACATAACCAAATCATCTACCCAAACACTCAACCTTTTCAACAATTCATTCCACCACAAAACACTCACCTCTTCCGTTTCGATCACCAGTCCCATCTTCTCCTCACTCAGATTCACCACTGAGCACCTTTCTTCGTCACCTCCCTCATCCTTGTACACTCGAATCTCATCCGTCGATGCCAGATCCAAGTCTTCAGAGCACCCTTCAGAACTCTTTCCTTCATCGGTGTTTGAGCTCTTAATCTCCGCTGAAGTCGGTCTCACAACGTTTGGTGCCTTCGTGCCAGCGGGACTCAAGCGGTGAACTTCGTTGGCTTTGCTTACATTTGAATTTCTGCTTCCTCCAGTTTGAAGCGTTTTAGTGGTGTGTTTTTCCAGAAACTTGGACTCATTTGTCGACTTTTCTGGATTCGCCGTGTTGACTTCAGGTGTCGTTACACTGTCTTCTGACTTGCAGTCTCTGATGCTTTCCTGACTGAACGTCTTCAGATTCTCGACGTTCGAACCTTTAGAACTTTCATTTTTTTCTTTTTTGAACGAATAATTACTTGATATCTTGTGTGTTTCCGAGAAAAACTTTTTCGTTTTTGAAGGGCTGGATAGGTTTGTAGATGGAGAATTCCTAGAGGAGGATGATTTTTGGAGAATCGGGGATGGGGTGGCAGAGGAAAAAAGTTTGAAGTCGAAGTTGGATTTAAGATGCGACTGAGGCCGCGGTGTGTACTGCGAGAGGGATGGGTTGAGGTTCAATCGGTAGTCGTATGAGGAATAACTGATCTGGGACTGTTGGGTGGAATTGGGGGAGTGTGGTGGAGAGTGGGAGTAGCGTGGATGCGAAGGAGGACATTTCCTGGAAGAAAGTTTCACCAGGTTGGTCGGCATATCCGAGGTGATGCTCATGATGCTTTCAGCCGTTTACTTCGGAATTTTAGATTTGAGATTCTTTTTAAAGATTGTTTTTAAACAAATATTTTTATAAATTCAATTGAGAACTTTTACCCTGCTCATACACTGGCTTGCGTTAAGTTTTAGAAAAATGTCTTTTTATATTTTCAACTAGTCCTTAGAACAATTTTTCCAAGAACCCAAATGATTTATAATCACCAAAATTACCCCCCAAAAGACTGTGGTAACAAAGTCGTTTTTGCCACAAGTTCCCCAAACCTTCAAATATTCTTTATAACTTGCAAAAATCAAAAAGGCAGCCAGAAGAGGGGATGGAGATGAAGACGACGTCGTGGTGACGAAACAAATAAAATTACAACGACTATCGTCGCTTCAAAGAGCCTTTGATCTTCGTGTTATATACGCTTCTTTCATGTTCCTTCACGTGCACACGCGCATAAGCTACACATCTCTCTACTTCGCATCCCTATACATCCCTTCCCATACCTCCGCTTACTCGAATGCCAGTCTACGTATAGACATTAATACAGCCATATAACCGCGCGTCTTGTCATATTTGGCATCTCATCCCTCTATACCAGCAGCATAACTACGTTGTCAACCTATGAATGCAGCTGACTTCTGAATCATTCGAAGCGGGTCGAATTGCGTGGGGTTATGCAATGTATCAAGATATATTACTCTGGTTTGATACGAAACTGGTCAAAGAAACTCCACCAGTTGTTACTTAGTTTGGGCTTTGAATTGAAGTTACGCCGACACCACTTGGTTCCTTCCCCAACACTTTTCCACTCTTCTGCCATTGAAGACTTCTCGACAAAATTTTTTATTATAATTTTTAAGGAGAAATCTTCTTGACAGGATTTGTTTTGCGTGTATGAAGTTGTACTTTATCTAGAGAGGCAGATGAGAAAAAATACGTAACTATTTGTAATTAAGACTATAGCCTATAGCCTATAGCACAAACACAAAACAGACTATCACATGAAATATATTCATCAAATAAAAAAACTGTTAAATATACACAGACAAAAGTAACACACATCCTCACACAGGCACACACAAACACACACACACACACACACAAACACACACACACACACACACACACACACACACACACACACACACACACACACACACACACACACACACACACACACACACACACACACACACACACACACACACACACACACACACACACACACACACACACACACACACACACACACACACACACACACACACACACACACACACACACACACACACACATACACACACACACATACACACACACACACACACACACACACACACACACACACACACACACACACACATACATACACACACACACACATACATACACACACACACACACGCGCGCACACACGCTAGAGAATGATAGGGAGATTTAAAGCTCATTTCATCTCTTGTGGAATGCACTGTCAGGAGTGGCATGATGTTGGATAATGATGATGCGAATATTCTATGTGATCTCTTCAGCAGCCATGACACTCCCTTTCTTCCTGCTACTGCATGCCTCTTCAAGCAAGGAGGGTGTCATGGAGGTTGCCGTTTGTGGCGTGACTGATTCAATTAGCCATTTCATTATTTATTTTTTTTACGCCACGGTAATATAAGACTAATAATGAAGTATTCAAAAGCGTTAAGAAGTTCTTCTGAAATAATAAAGAAGTTTTTGCGTTTTAGAAGCATTTTGTGGGAGTTGACAATGAACTGGCGTCGGCTGAGTTATCACGCATGCACTCTTGGTCTTAGAAAAGACGGCTTTCTGAAAAAGAAACACACATTTCTCATCAATTAGTTTGAAAACTTTTTAATCTATTACCGTTACACCGTTTCTGTAATTACACGTTCAAGAATGCACCTATTTCTTATAAAGTAGAACTACTTTAAAAGTGTTTCCATCTTTATGGCACTGCTTGCTTACAATATATCTACATATTATGTAGATAGATATAATTATATTCCCATCATTGGCCAATAGTTTATCTATATATGAATGTGTATAGAAGTTGCATGCGCTGCGCACAAGATGCTTATTTCAATTAATGGCCGAGATCAAAGGAATGTCAATGGCAGCTTGCAGAAGACATTACCAAGGCAAAAGCAAACTAAGGCAAGCCTCATCAAAGATCTTTTCTAGCTATTTCGATTCACTTTTAATCAGTTCTCAAGTTTAATTAATTTCTTATTCTGAGAATTAATACTCTTGTTTTTGTCGTGCCTTACGATCCTCCCTTCCATTAACTACCTCCACTGAACGCCTTCCATAACTCCCATATATACTTTCCAAAAAGCGCACTTTAACGAAACGAAAAATAAATAAAAGTATGATTTTTGTGCCTAATTCGGTATAATTATCTCAGTTTCTCAGCAATGATAGCAATCAGTCATTTATCAGTCTGCATACACATCATTAAGCCTACTAAAACTACTCTTATTTCTACAAAGAGGATAATCACAATGATCCTGATAGTGATCACAATGGAAGGTTAATTATGAAAGTCTAAAATTAAATCTCTATTTATACTTAATTTTAAAATATGAGAAAACTGATTTAATGAATAAAGAAGATTTGTATGTGTACTTAGCCAAGAAGAATGTAAAATCAATAGAAATACTGAACTGCCATCAGAAACACAAAAAAGAATAGAAATGACATCATCTACATAAACGAAACCTAAACAACAACCAATAGAACAACAACAAAAACAACCCATAAAACAACAACAACCCATACAAAAACAACAACAACTCATACTACAAAAAAACTACTACAACAACAGCTGCAAACAACAGAAAGCACGACGGAAAACATGGGAGCGATAATGGGCTCTAATCAAAGGTATGTCTGCATCTTTACAATGTGACCGAGGCATAATTTGACGGGTAATTGGGCGTGTTTGTATACTGGGAAGTGGATGTACTGTGGCTGCTCCTGATCCTGATGATGATGTTGGTGATGATGATGATGCTGATGGCCGTGGTGGGGATAATGATGATGATGACGAGAGTCGTGGGGATGATGATGACGATAAAGAAGATGATGGCGATAACGAGGTTGATCATAATCATGTAAATATAAAAATGACGAGAAAAAACATTCGATTGCGAAAGGATGATCTCACAATGGGATAAATGCGAAGAAAGAACGATGATAAAGATTTGGAGGAGGATGAGAAGGAAGGATACAGTGGTGATGATAATGATGATGATGAAGGGATTCAGCGGTGATGGTAATGATGATGGCGAGATGTCATGATGCTGAAATAGGTGCATCCCGTGATGAAGTTAATTAGACTCGCTGCAATTTCTTTGCGATAGACAAAATTAAAAGTTTCTTTTTAAATAAATAAGTTACTTTCCAGTGTAAATAGAGATCAAAGTGGCTATAATCAGATTGAAACAATATAATAACTTGTATTTGTTAAAAAATAATAAGTTTAATAATAAAAATAATCAAATAATCAAACAATGAATGTGTAAGGATCCATAGAGTACAACGTAACAAATTGAACTGAGGTTTTAGACGGCAGAAGCTATTTCTGTTTTTATTTCTGTTGTCGTTGTTTCGGTTGAAGTGTTGATGTGCTTAGATCAAGATAGATAAAGATTAGAAAATAGTTTTTCGACATTATTTAATGTACCTAAAAAACTATAAAAGGAATTGGATGGAGAAGGATAGATGCTGAATGGATATTTTGATTGCGTGTAGAGGTCTGTAATATGTGTGTAATATAATGTTAGTGCTGTTACCTGTCTTTGGTTTTGCAGATGGAGGAAAGAGTGATGGAAAGTTGAGGGAATGGCAATGGAGTGGTGCGGGAAGGGAAGGGATCCATGGAGGTGAGTGCGGGTGAGGAAAACAAGACTTTAATGAGGGAAGGTTTAGGAAATGAAAAAGCCTTCCTGCGCTGACCTCTTGTGTAGAAACCAAACAATGAATACATGCGATCTAATACTTGAAATTTTTTCATTTTAATTGAAAATACTTTTGCCTATTTCATAAATTTGTTTTAAAGTTTTCCGTATTGCCTTCTTATTCCATTTTGCTTTTCGTGATTAATATTATCTATTTAGTAAGCAAAGACTGGTCTTCCATTATTGGAATCTCCTTGAATCCAAGATTAAGGGTAGTTACTTTGAAATGTCCAATTGATAGTCCTCTGAGAAACTTTCAATGCTGTTTCTTCAACACCATCCTTTGTCTTTAACATTTTATTCAATATTTTTAATTTTTACAATTCTTTAGTATTTCATAATTTATCTCAAAAATATTATACTTTTTTTAGATCAAACTAATTACTGAATTTTGATATATTCAAATTATCAAATATTCTACATGCAAATGTATTCAGTAGGGACATCTAGCGAACTAAAAACCTGATATTTCTGAACTTATCTTTGTTAAATTAAATTAAATTAAATCTTTTTAAATTTATTAGATGGATTGAACAATGGCATTCAGAGCCTGAGCAGACTGACAAGAAAACTGACAAATGAAGTTCTGGAAATAAATGAACACATAGAGAAAGAGCAAACAAACAAACTCAAAACTATATATTTTTATATATTCAAATAAAATGACCATTTGAATTTCTTGTAGATCGCAAAAGACAGAAGCATCTGAAAGGCGCTTTGAAATCTATCACAACTCGCACAAATTAAATTCAGAACTATTATAAAAAGAAAGCAATAACAACTTGTTAAATTTGAAACATTTATATTAGCTCTGAAAGCTACTTCTCTAAATCATGAAGGCTTGCAAAGAAACTCTCAAAGCCCTTGAAACTTCTAAAGATCCACTCTCGTCACCTCATCTTCTGCATCTTCATCATCTCCTTCATCATCTTCTTCATCATCATCTTCAGCTTTAACTTTCATTTCAGCTTTATGCACTTTCACACACGATGAAAGCTCCTTTTCAGTCCCTTCGCACAAAGCCGTGTAGAACTTATTGTAGTTTTGGGGGTCTTTTTTGTAGAACGAGTAGAACTTCTCTTCTCCTAGCTTCTCGATGAAATCGAAGCAGATCTTGGATACTCTGAAAGTGTTGCAAGAGTATTGGAGGAGGCCAAGAAAAAAACACATCACTGAAAGCAACCACCCTCAACAAATCCCTCCCTTAGGCACCATCAGCTTCCAGATCACCTTTACCCACCACCAACAACCAACACAAAACTACCAGACCCCCCCCCATCACCCAACCACCAACAACCACCACCAACAACCACTACCAACCTTCCAGGCCACCTGCCACCACCAGATATCATTCCAGGCGTGTTTTCAGAAGCGGTCACTCCGGGTCCGTTCAAGCGGTTTTCGCCTTCCACGCTCTTCAAACCATAACTGTCGCCGTGGTAGCATTGTACGAGTCAAATAAATGTCATTTTGTTCAATAAAATGAGAATAAATGGGTTTAAAATTAAATAAATTTTAATTCCATAAAACTTAATAAATTTTAATGATGTAAAATTAAATACATTTTAATCCTACAAAATTAAATACATTTTAATCCTACAAAATTAAATACATTTTAACGCAGCAAAATAAAACGCATTTTAATGCCATAAAATAAAAACTTTATAATGCTATAAAATAAAAACTTTATAATGCTATAAAATAAAAACTTTATAATGCTATAAAATAAAATAAATGTGAATACAATAAAATTAAATAAAATGCAATGTTACACTGAGATGAATGTGGTGAAAAGGAGTGAGAAAGGTTTGGGATTTTAAAGTTTTGTATTTAAAGTATGAAAAATCAATAGTTTGGCTTACATTATCATTTAATTATTTTCAACACATTTAAATCGTTATATTTTAACAGTTCATTTTAGCAAGTACGAATGTAGTGCGATTATTAGTTGCTGTTTTTGTATACTGAATTAACACTGTGCTTGTGAGAATTAAGGAGAATCAACAAAAATATGTTTATGAAAAAGTAAAACACCGCCATTAGACCACCAAAACTTAGTTTGAAAACCAATTACAGAACTCACCTTACCGCCCCTTTCAAGCCATTTACCATCTTACAACCAAGACGGAACCTCTGAAAGGAATTCGAGTCGCAGGTACGCTCCAGCAGGTCAATCAGCTCGTACTCGGGCAAGTTGTAACGGAAGTTTCTGTGGAGGCGATTGAACTCTTGCAGTTTGTGGTAAACCTGGGAGAGTGGGAGAGGGAAGTTGCATGTTGAAGATGTAAAAGATGGATTTTTTTTATGTTTGGAGGCATTGAAAATTGAGAAAATGAGTTTGAAAGAGCAAAAGATGAAAGTAATGTGAATAATGTAAAAAACTGTAGAACTTTTTTCTCATTTAGAAGCTTTTTAAAGGGATTGAAGATTGATGATTTATTTCGAAATGGCCTAAAATGGAAACTAATCTGAAATTCATTAAATGAAAATTAAGTTTTACTGGAAAAAAATTATGGTGAGAAAAAGAAAAAAGTGAAAGAAATGAAATGCTTTTCTATTGATCGTTGCTACAGATGTGATCAAGTTTCACAGTTCTAGACTGCCAGTGCATTATTCAAATAAGCTTATAGAATGAATTAATGAAGAAAATGTACTTAAAAATACTTTTTCACACCATTTTATTGATATTATACCATCCTTGCGTTTATGAAAGTCTTTATATAAAAAAATAAGTATTCCAAACACCGACCATTCCAACAACGTGGATTCTATACACACATCATCTAACCATGAAATTATGTTATAAATCTCTTTCCTTACAGTCAATGATCTTGAAGTAGCTTATATTGTAAAATACATTTAGTCCGAAATACTTATTTTCAATCAACCTTCACTTCTTTCATCCATTTATTTATTTTTCCATCCACTCAGTCAAGCATCAATCGATTAATTGAAAATCTGGGTTATCTGGTCAGTTATAAATCCACATCGTGTTTCTTTTTCCTTCTAATTCTCTTTTTCCTTTTCTTTCCGTCTTCATAGGCACAATAATGTATTCTATTCCTCTTTTTCCATTAACTTTCTTTCTTTATTTTCTATTATATATATATTATAAAACTTATTATTTCTCTCGCTTTATTCTCGTTCTTACATCCTCGAAATGAGCTTAAATTCACTCCACCCGGAAAGCTCTTTCGAGGTCTTAAAGAATTCTAAGCTAGTTAACCCCTCCAAAAGGAAACACACAAGTCTTATGCGAATGACCAATACAAAAGTGCATTTGTGCGCCTGGGTGCTAATAAAGTTGTCGCCAAGTAGGTGTCAGCAAGTCCTAAATATATATGAAAAAAACACAATTTTTCTAGAGGCTTTAGGAAACGCCAAGTTGATCTCATATAAATAGTTTCCAAAGCCTTCCATGACGTTTTAATAACTTTTTTGCGTTGTGATCACAAGCGCTATGAAAAAAAATTGATAAAAACAACATGATAGATGTTAGATTTCCTAAATAGGCTTGCAAGTTGCAAATTCATAAAGTCAATCATTTCCTAACACATTTTGTAAATTGAAATTCTCCAACATAGCATTCAGTGCATGGTCTTTCATACTTTCACCCCATTTAAAATTCACAATCTAACCTAAAATCTTCAATTCCAAAGCAATGCATCTCTGACCTGGTAGGCAATAGCCTGGCATGCGTCACACTTGAGGTTGTCTGGCAGAAACATCGAGTGTGTTTCTTCGTCTGTTTGCGGTGGAGGTTTGAACTTCATCGACTTTAACTCGCCATAGCACGGATGCAGGAGGTTGTTGAAGAGAAGGATTGTGCTGCATAGAACTGTGTGCCGGAGAAACCTGCTTCGCTCTTCTTTCTTCATCTGTTTAGTTCAAATAAATTATGTTTAAAACGTAAAATTGTAAGTTTATTATGAAAGATTCTCGCAAAAATGAATCTAAGCCTGAAGGAAGTGGAATGCAAACATTTGAAATGCTTTTCAGTTGTTTCCTAGCAATGACTAACTAACAAACCGATTTTCTAGCAATCAACAGGTAATTTGAAAAAAACAAAATGTTCATAAATTAAGTTACGAATTAAGTAAATAAATTAAGTAAAAAAATTTTAAATTTTATTTATTTTAAAATGCGTGTTTTATAGAAGAATTTTAAACATTTACCGAAAACTACAACCAATCAAACCTCACCACGACTCACACTGCATAGAGGCTGTTAGGCTCAAGAATAACTAATGAACTTTCTAGTGCGTTCACCTTATGTGTTCAAAATGCCTCTTTTTCCAAGAAAGAAACTAAATAAAGATTATAATGCAGAAATAGATGTGACAACTTGTGTACTTTAAAAGGGGATTTTGTACTTTAGGCACAAAACCTCACTAGGCTTTAAAGAGTAATGGCTCAATTATCTTAATCCTTGTTTGAGACTGACTCATTCACTTAATTAATCATTTTGAATCAAACATTCAATCACCCTAAACCTTTTACTCACGATAAACTTTTAACTCACTCTTCTTCTTTTTCTTTTTCTTCTTCTTTACTTCTTCTTTTTCTTCTTCTTCTTCAACAGAATGATAAATTCAATTTAACAAATAGTTTGATTAGTTGACTTTCTTTTCATGAAACATAAAATCAGTCACATCAGTAGGCAGACTACATTCTTTTTTCTTCTTCTTTCTTCCTTCTTTCATTCCAGAAAATGTTCTGAGCGTACATCCACTCGCAAGAAAATATGAAGGGGTATACTGAAGAGCTGAGCAAAGATACCAGCAGTAGGGCGAAGAGCAGGCAATCTCTTGAGCAAGATAAGCGAACATTTACAAGGCTTTATAAATGTAATAACTTTCCAGAAAGTCATTTGCATGGCGTAGTGAAAGAAAATTCAAAAAAGAATTAAAGGAATGCCGTGACTGGAGCACTGGGTGAATGATGGTTATGCATTCAATCCCTATGCATTCACAATGTAAACACATTTGGAATCTTTAAATAACTTTTCAATAGTTTTCATGAAATTTTAATTATTTTCTTTTTTTAAAACACGTGCTGATATGTGCGTTGGTATGTAGAATGATTTACTAGAGTTTAACACAGTTATTCCACGCGAGTTATGAGCTCTGCAAAGATCCATTTATTTGAGGTTTCATAGAAATAGAATTGCTTGCAATCATCTGATTTATAGGCGAAATAAAATAAATGCTTTAAATGTCGGAAAAATTATATTTTCCGTCAATTCATTTTATCTTTTGAGTGCGTCATTAAATTTCTTTCAATAGAAAAAAATCAATTAAAAATCTTCAAAAAAAGCACTTTTCAAGATTATATTTGTTCTCACTTTAATTCCGGAAAAGTTGAAAGCATACACGAGGGAGGGTGATCAAAGAAGGAGGAATATGACGTTGCATGAGACGTACACGCGTGTGCATGTTGTGTGCATGGAGGGGGAGCTTGAAGCTTGAGTATTAAATAAGCATTTCATGCAGGCCCTTGGGAGATGTGGGTATTAATTTAGGAGATGGATGCATGGAGGATTGAGTGAATGGATGCATGGAAGATTGAGTGAATGGATGCATGGAGGATTGAGTGAATGGATGCATGGAAGATTGAGTGAATGGATGCATGGAGGATTGAGTGAATGGATGCATGGAGGATTGAGTGAATGGATGCATGGAGGATTGAGTGAATGGATGCATGGAGGATTGAGTGAATGGATGCATGGAGGATTGAGTGAATGGATGCATGGAGGATTGAGTGAATGGATGCATGGAGGATTGAGTGAATGGATACATGGAGGATTGAGTGAACTAGTCAAGGAACAAAAATTCTGTAAGTGAATGAATGGGAAAAAAGATTAATGATTGGATTCTAAATAGATGGATGGATAAATAGATAGATGGATAAATAGATGGATGGATAAATGGATGTATGGATAAATGGAAGGATGGATGAATGAATGAATGGATGGATGGGTGGATAATAGCATCAGCTCATTAATCTCCCTTGTTTCAACAATGCTAATTTTCTGCAACACTAAAATCTTCATCATCTTCATCACTATCATCACCATTAGCATCTCTATCATCTTCATAATCATCATCACCACTGCAAACACTGCCATCATCACCAGCATTCTTACTATAGTATCCGGTACCATGACAACCACTTCACTGATCTTCTCATCCTCTCAAAAGAGACATTCTTATCAAAAATGCAACTTCATCAAGACAACATTATAAAATTTCTCTTTTCAAAAGTTGAAATCGTGTAAAAGTGGAGAAAATACTTAAATTAAAACTATTTTATTTTTATTTTAAAGCTTTCTCTAACCAGGTAAAGACTGACAAATAAATAAATGGAAAGCTTAGTTTAAGCTTTATTGCCCATAAAATATTTTCGCAATAAACAAGCCAGTTTTTTAAAGTCCATTTTTGCTTGCTAATCGGAAAAATCTCAAATTCTGCTAATTTAATTTCTTAAAAACTTGCTTCCTCAATTCCTTTCACTGAATTGTTAACGTATTTCAACGTCGATATGAATCAACCACACAAGAATCCGACTCCAACATCGCCTTCACTTCACCTCCCTGAGGCTTTCAGTCAAGAGATAAAAGGAAAAAAATTGGATTAGACGAAAGAACGATTGAGTATCCGATAAAGTATAAAAAAACGAAATGGAGTGGAAATAGACGCAAGCGAACTGATGATACAGCGCTCAATTATTCGTGAGCACACAAGGGCCTGCGAGGCTGGATGGCGTGATGACGATGGAAGGGTTTGTGTTTCGGAGGCTGTTCCCCATGGCAGGGTTGTGGTGATGGGATCGAATCGTTGTGGTAGCATTGTTAATGTTTCGGGGGCTGATAAGCGATGTCTTGAGAGGAGTTTGAAGTCGAAAAAGTTTCAAGTTGTTGAATTGTGAATCCAGTGGAGGAGATAAGAAGAAAGAGATTTATATTCTGAGATTTTTAAAATTGAAAAAAATATAAGAAAACGATATAAGAAAAATAAATTTGAAAGGAAAAAAATAAAATGAATAGATTTTATCAAAAAGAAGAATAAAGACATGTTAAAAGTAAGTTTGCGTGAGGAAAAGAGAAGGTATTGAGAGGGGATGGAAGAGTGAGAGAAGAAGCAAAATAGAGAAAGGACTGCTTCATAAGATGCAGAGGGGAGTGAGAGAGGGATGGAGACGGGTGGAGCTGCCTTCGGAATGCTTAAAAGTGAATCTTAAGAAGGCTGCGTGAAGCTTTGATTCTTTTGCTTTGGAAACGTCAGGAGTAGAAGAATTTTAAACAATAAGCTGTTTCGATTGCAAATATAATTAAAATATTTAAGTTCTAAAAATTTGTTTTTTGAGACTGTTTGCACTGAAACTCACACAAGAAAGCTCCACAAAGCGCTGCAGAGCTGGTCTCTCGTTCGTTTTCATTAGGATACAGTTACACGAGAGATAGAAATGTCTGGAGGCAAGATTGTAGAGAAGCAATGATGCATGTTTCGGTTGCGTTGCCTGTTTTGAAAAAGGACTTGAAGGAACTGCATTGAATAACAGCAGCCCTGGATAAGAGGTAGTTTTTGGATGTTTTTTTTATAAATTAAAATAATATGAGTTTATTGTAAATATATTGTATTAAATCGTCTTTTTTTAGTTATCTTTTTTCATCATGATTTACTAAAGACCGGAAGAATGGCCCAAGAGCTTATAATATTTATAATTAGAGCTAAGAATTATGAGTTAAATCATAAAACTATATATTATAATTATAATAAAATATAAAATTAAATTTATTTAAATATTTGAAACTTAAGTTATTTTTACGGTATATTTTTTCATTTATTTTACCTCGTCAGACTCATTACTCCCATCATGCCATTAACTCCAACTTCGTTTGAAGCTCTGCACACACTCACCACATGCAAAAAATTAATAAACCTAATCTCAAACTTTAGAAAAAACAAACTATTTTGAATTCAAAAGCTACAAACATTTTTTTCATCTGACTTTTTTCGACTCTTTCAAGTGATTGACCTTTCAGTGCGATGTAACAATGTCACAACGTAGCATTCTCTCGAAGCTTTGAAAAATAATAAAAATTAAACTCACCGACTTGTAAAAACATTTCTGATGAAAATAATGATTTTAGGTTTTATTTTTAAATCTTGAAAATATTATTTAGAAAATGATGACGCTGATGATGATGGCGATGATAGGATAATGTTGGTGTTGTTTGAGTTGGTAATGTAAATGATGTTGGTTTTGTTATGATAACGATGATGATGATGATGGTGATGATTATGATGATGATGATGATGATGATGATGATGATGATGATAACATCAGTGCTCTAAAAATTCTCAATACTCTCGTAAAAAGCTTTTATTTTGATTACTTGCCCTTTGCGAGAACTTTTACCATCATCATCATCATTATCATCCCCATCTTCGTCTTCATCATCATCTTCACCAATCTAATAGGTATCACTACTACATCACCTTCATCATCATCTATCATCAACCAGTTGCATTTGTTCTGCCTGTTTCATCATCTAAAGCACATTTAACGATTGCATTTTGAAGAAATGTTTCACATTACTAAAAAATCCTTGAACTCCAACCACGATACTTTTTTTTGCAAATTAAAAAAAAAAAAGTAATTAATATTCTGTAATACATTAAACTTAACTCGTACTAGAAGTTGAGAAAAAAACGAGAAAGAAAACGGTGAAGGATAAAATGCTTTAAAACTTTCTTTTTATGTTGATTCATAAAAACGATCAATTGAAGAAGCTTCTAAACAAAGTTGTAAAAATAATTTTTTCTTTAAAAATCATTTTTTTAAATTTGCTTTAAAGTTTTGAAACATAACTTTAAGTTTGAGATGCATTTTTGGGGATTTTGAAAAATGCTTTTGAAAAAAATATGAATCTTTGTGGTTGTAGTTGAGATGTAGCTGTAGCTGTAGTTTTTGTTTTTGTTGTTTTTGCTGCTCTCTTGCTGGGTAGCATAAACGACGAATTATCGTCCTGGGATAGAGTTCTACCCTATTATCGTCCACCTATCAATAACATAGAAAAAGTAAACAAATCCATATTATGACAGAAAATTAAATTATCCCGAGCAGTAGCATTCATCGTACAATAATTGAATAAAGATTAATAAAAAATAAGAAAAGAATATTGTTTTAAAAAAATATATAAATTTTTGTAAAGCATTATAATAGTACTAGCACCAACGACACATCTAGAAAAGAGACATCTGATCGATCGAACGCACCAACCGCCATTTATATTTGCTCTTATAATTGTTTATAAAAATAATATACCAGTTATCTTTGTTATTATTCATTTATAGATGTTATTCTTGTTTTTGTTTTCATTACCATCATTTATAATGATACAAAATAATTCCCTTAAACTGGCCATTTTCGTCCCTTAGTTACGAACCTCCATTAGGGAAGATGCATTTGTGAGAATAACAGCAATAATAGGGATAATAATAGTAGTGGTGGCAGTAAAGTAGGAATAATTGTACAATTAGTGGTGGTAGTAATATTTTTACTAGTAGTGGTGGTAGTAATATTTTTACTAGTAGTGGTGGTAGTAATAGTTGTACTACTAGTGGTGGTAGTAATAGTTGTACTACTAGTGGTGGTAGGAATAGTTGTACTAGTAGCGGTGGTATTAATAGTTGTAGTAGAAGTGGTAGTAATAGTTGTATTACTAGTGGTGGTAGTAATAGTTGTACTAGTAGCAATAGTAGCAAGAGAATATTGATATTCCATTGCAGTTCCTGCTCTGAATCGTGGACGATTCCCCGTGTGTTTGTGTGGACGCGAGTTTGCTGCTGCAATCCGGGCCACAGTATGCGACCAATGAATACAATTTGTTTATCAAGTGTTTTGGAGTGTGTGTGCTTTTTGTAGGCTAGCTTGGACGTTCTACTCTTACAGGCACCTTCGAGGTTTTTACTGCTTCTTAAGAGTAGATGGAGTGTGTGGGAGGAGGGGTTGGAAGTGCAACAGAAAAACTGAGATGGAAGAAAAATTATGGAAGTAGAGACGCGGGGAAGTATTCGTGAAAGCTTTAAGCAATTTGTCTGAAAAGTTTACGTGGGAGCTTGAAGAGTCGTTAATTAATAATGTGGGCTGGAAAGATCACAGGCATCAAGAAGATTAGTTGGTAAATGATCTTTTAATTGGAATTAAGCAAAGGTGGACACAGATAATAAAAATTGTCATCTTCGTTGTTCAGTTCTAATTTAACAATTTTCGCGAAAAAAAAACAAAAGAGGCTTAAATGAAACACAATATTATCGTTTTAACGTTTTTATTAAACTGAAAAAATATTTACTAATATTTCAAATGACAATAAAACAAATGAAATGAGAAAAACGGCAAAAAACATATGCATATCTTTTCTGCCTCTTATCTGTGAGATGCATGTTTCCCACCATGAAAAGTAGCACCTCGAAGTTTAATCTGACAGAGATGATCTCTTGGCGCGCAAGATTTTTGAAAATATACGCTCTTTTCGATCAGCCTCTGGAAAGTGTAAGACTATGAAACTTGAGGTGACAGCATTTTAGCCATTAACAGTTCCACATTCCGTTGATCCAAATCACACGTTTCTACTAGCAGCATCAATGCTAAGACCTCCGAAATACTTTGCTGGTGTGCTTTCCTGATTACGCGATCAGATAATTCAATTTCTTGAGATGCCATTTGTATCACGGATTCACGGTACGAATATTAACAAACTAAAGTTACTCGATTAGACACACAAATTGTAAAATGCTCATAAAATATTGTTTGTTTTATGACATAATAAGAGTCGGCTCACGGCACAATATCTTCTAATTTATGAGGAGCATGCAACTTTCATTTGACAAAAAAGCAACACCAAATAAAAAAATTAAAATAATGAGTTACAAGTTCATACGTGAGGAGTAAGAATCAAATCAGGGTTAGCTTATCAACGCTTGGGAAAAAGCACAAATATTTTGAAATGCTGAAATTTTTATTTAAGGAGATAAATAAAATGTAAAAAAACGTGTAAGAAGCTTTGCAAGGATTAGAAGGCATGGAAGGAGCTTCACAAGGGTTAATCGACATTATTCACGAACAAAATTGAAAAGAATTTAACTTTTAGATTTTTACAAGCTTTTACAGACCATTATTTTGCTAAAAGGAAGATCCAAAAAGAGTCATAGATAGATGGGATTGCTTCGACGAGGCATTAAGTGAGATGTAGAGGGAGAGTGGAGCTGGAATAGATTCACGGCCTGGACTAGATCTTGGACACCAACAGCGATGACAGCGATAAAATAAACGGAACGGCCTTAAAAAGGAGCACGAGCCCAGCAATTAAGCGCTACACAAAAATCAGGAAAAATAATTTCGTAGGCGTAATATTATACGTACAAAAATATTCAACAGTCTATTAAAAAGATCAAAAAATCTAAATAAAACTTTTTTCAAATACTTGCAAGCGTTTTTCAAATTAATGCACTTGAAAACCATTTTATTCACTGGAATTTAAAGTTTAAACATTCCATAGCACACGAATTGATAGCAGCAGGCACCTAGTCAGGCACTTTAGGGCACGAATGAGACATTAAAAGTTCCAGTTTAAACGATTCCCGTCCTTGCTTTCCATTAACTAAACTAATTTTATTTTGGAAAGCGTTTTTCTAAGAATTGAGGAGTATATTTTTTATTTTAATTATTAAAATGTAAAAAGAATGTATTTTTTTCAAAGAATCTCACACTCTATTTTTATATTTTAATTATTAAAACGTCAAGGACGAAATAATGCCATTCCATCAAGGAAATAACAAGTGTATGCTTTTTGTAGTCAAAACTAAGAGTTTTCTTTGGAATAGTTCCAAGATTTCTGCGTAACTGAAAATATTTGTCCAGAATATTTCCATGAAATTTTAACAAAGATGGAAGAAGGGAAGTTGCGAAATATAAAAGCTAGTGCAATTATAGCCCTTCATCAATCATTCTTTCTCGTTTCGAAAACGTCACTCAGCTCAGCTGCCGATCAGCTCGCTTCCGATAATTGTTCTTTCATCGACCCACCCGCCCAGCAATTAGGCCTTGTTAATTTCTTCATTTTTCGCATTATTTCTGTGTGCTTCTCATTAGTCTTGTGTGCTTGCTGCTACCTTTAGTAGCGTTGTTGGCGGTGGATTCCTTAAAGTGTTTGTGTTTTTGCATAACCTGCTTTCTTCTGAACCATTAAAACTAAAAGACATTTTTTGCTTTTGGATTTTTTGAATTTATTACAATTTACTGTGAATTTTTTTGCATAAATTTAAAAACAAAATTTACACAAACATTCGGACTATTTTGAACATACGGTAAAATACACTTAAGAAGAAACGAAGACACAAGCAAGGATGGAATGGAGTTCATAAATCTGCAGAAAGGATAAATATGTTTGAGAATTTGTGCAATGCTTTGAATTCAACTCCCAAACAGCCCATGCGTCTTTTCGATACTTCAAGCCGTTGAAATATCTAAACATGTATTTTCACAAATATCGGAAAAACTAAATTGTTTAAACAAATAATTTAACATACTACCAAAGCTGTTTGAATATAAAATTTTTGAATTATATATTTCCATTTCCATGGACTTCAAGAATCGGTCAAAAATGCTTTTGCACTGTAAAGTCTTTTAGGAAATCTAAAGACTAAATACGATACAGCCTATTTATTAAAAACTTTAAACAAAAATGAATTTGAAAGTCAATGAACAGTTAAACAGAGTAAAGTTTAAAAATGCTTTTAAGCCTACAATGCCACAGATTATCTCAAACCGAAGGATTTTAATCTCATGACTTGAAACCATGTTTAATCCAAAAAAATTCTTGTTTCAATTTAAAAGACACAACATCAACATTCTTGCTTTTTCAATTCCATTCTGCCGTGCGTCATTTCATGAAGACTCTGAAACATTTGCAAATGCATCGAGACCATTAACGACGTTTGCACATGCGTACACACAGTTGGAGGTGTAAATCACGCGAATATTCTTGTATAACATCGTATATGTGTGTATTTCACCCCAAAATGTTAGATAAACATGGCAAAGTATGATTTATTATATCAATTTTGTGCAGTGTTTCCAAAATAAAACAATCTTTATGAGTCTTCCGATAATAACATTTGTCGATCGAATGTACACGTTAACTTCTACATTCATTCACCCGTTCCCTCATCCTTGTTCTCTAAGCATCCATGCATCTCTCCAACTCCATAAACCACATAGACCTTTAAAAGTAGAATATCTTATACTTTTAAACGCCACAATCCTCAACAGATCCAACCTAAGCGAAAAAATGTCCACTCGTAAAAAGAAAGCCCTTTACCACCGCAGCAACACTCTCTCCACCATCCCCATCAACCCCGCACCGGAACACAATGTCTCACACATGCGTTATTCTTCGACCTCAAAATCAAGTTTGAAATCTGGCAAAAACACAATCCATCATTCCATCCACAACCATGCTTCTTTCAGCGCCACTACTCCTTTCAACACTCCTTCTTTAAAGTCACATTCATCACTTGAACGACCAGCCAAGAAGCTTGAATCTAACAAAAAATCCTTTTTTTCCAGCCAGAACAACGCCGGTAAGCCTCGCGAAGAATGTCTGCTTCATGTCCTTGATAAATAATTAGATTTCACATTTTAGAATATATTTTAACTCTGGAAAAAAAGTATTTTCTTTTTATTATTTATTTATTTTCTTTTTATTATTTATTTATTTACTTTTTATCGTTTTTTAATTTTTTTTAAAAACCATCTTTTCCTATTATATTGCTCCTTATATCAACTCACATTTTAGTATATTTCCCCGAATTATTGTTCAATTGATTTCACTGAATAAGATTTTTTTATTAAAATGAGTTGTATATAAATTTAAAGTGTTTCATTTCCTTCCAGACCCCTACAGAAACTGTCAGTCAGAAGCACGCCACAACAAAAACCACAGACACTCGGACGAAAGCATTCAAATTCCCGCCAAATGGTTCGTAAACAACAACAACAACAACGACAACAACAACGACGACGAAATCAACAACAACAAAACTCGACCAAAGTCTCTAACTCGCAAGATAAGCTTCAACGACTTCCAGCAGACGACGTTGCAGATGGCGCGAAAGTCGTCTTGCAGCTCATCGAGCCTGCTCAGTCGCGTGAAGGACAAGATCGTCGAGACGGTCTACCAGACGCAGGACCTGTCGCACATGGCGGCCATCGTGCAGGAGAGGAGGCAGAAGGCAGCCCAGGAGTTCGAAAGCAGGATCATCGACAGCCTCAACCGCTCCCTCAACACAAACAAAAAACATAGCAACGATGGCGATCATTCGGACTCCACCAGTACTCACCCCTCAACCACATGCATTTCCAACGACGCAAAAACATCGAAAAAGTCCTCAATCAACACGAAAACTTTCTCTTCGAGTTTCTTGAAAAAGATCAGTTCCTTTGAGAACCCAGGCGCCAGAAGCAAGGAGAAGGCGAGGCAAGCGCTCAGAAGACGTTCCATCAGCCAAGACTCCTATCCCACCAGCATCCTGGTCTGTTCTCCTGGAGGACCAAGTGTTGGCATTCCGTGCTCGTCGAGTGACTGTCAAGCCATCGGGCATGATTTCAATGGCCAACTAAGAGTAAATACTATGAAGAAGAATCCCAAGAAAGACAGTCAGATTACACCTTCAGCGTCGAAAAAAGAAACCTCTCAAAGAAACAAATCATCACGCAAGAACAGCGATAAAGTTTCACCAAATTTAAAAACCTCAAATATAGTCACTAAAACCCCTTCCTCCTCACCCACCAATCCACCCCACTATGAAGCATTCGTTTACACCAACCACCACAACAGCTTCTCCACACCCCTCCAAGACTTGCAAGATGGCTTCTCTCGCCTTGCGGAAAAATCTGAAGCTACCTCCCAGCACAGTCCCATCGAACTGCAAGCCTTTAAACACGCTTACCAGGAAACCCAGCCTTGGAACGTCTATGGGTCAGAAATTGACCCTCAAGTCCTCGGAAGCGCCATACAAATGCACCTGGATAAGAAGATTAAAGAGGGGGCGAATGAAGAGGGAGAGGGAAAGACATTGTGTAGGAGGGGGTGAGAAGAGGGATGGGAGATTTGAACCATAGAGAAGATGCGTGCAACGTCAAAACTGATCACGTTGTTAAACTTGAAAACGGACTTAAAGTGATCATCTCTCTCGCTCGGCATTTCGCACCACCAAAGCAGTAATTAAGCAGTTGTAACTCACCATAACTGACTGATCCACCCAAAAACTTTCCTTAAGCTAAACAATTATTTTAATGCCACGTCTTTATACTGAAATAAAAAATTTAGTATTCTCTTTTTTGGAAAAATAAGTCAAAACTTTCTTTAATTCTCTGTAAAGTTAACATAAGAAGACCAGTATATAAATGAAAACGATAAGGGTTAGATGGATTTAGATTAGATTCAATAAGGTTGCAAATACATGAAAACGATGATGTATTTGAAACAAAAATACCAGTAAGCCATTTAATGAACATCCCACACTACACGAGACTACTATCATCATCAAGACGAGATATGACTGGAACAGTATTGTGCACACCTCACAAACTTCAATCACAATAGCACCCACGCCACAATTCTACCACGCCACACCACCTAATCCAGCCTACCCACCCCCATTAACCACCAGCCCACCAATGCATTCCTCACCCTTACAGCCACCACAGCGACCACAGCGGCCTCAAAGATGCACAGTGAAGTCGACGTTGGGCGTCTGCTCGAAGGACATGCTGCTGAAGAGGGCATTCTTGATGATGCTCGCGTCCAGATCGAGCACTTTCTTCAGTGATGCCATCTGCTTCTTTGACCTGTCGTGTGTGTGTGTGTGTGTGTGTGTGTGTGTATGTGTGTGTGTGTGTGTGGGTGCATGTGTGACGAGAATTGAAGCCCAACGAACCAACCTGAGTGGTTTGTTGTCAGCGGCTGATCCAGTCGCTTGCAGGAAGGACACCTTGACGGACATCGGCTTGTCTGGTGGTTAGTGTAAGTCGAATGATGCTATACAACTGCAAGAACTTTATTGCATGCGAGTGGGTGTGAATGTGGAGAGAATGTCAATTTTTTTTTATTTGGTTCTTCCCGGAATACCATCATCCACCCCCTTCTTTCACAACCCCCCCTCACCACCACCACTTCCCCCCCTCACCATCGAGTTCTCTCTTGTGGTACTCATCCACTGAGACATAAGCACTCTCCTTGTTCACGTAAAAGACCTTTGGTGGGTGCGTGGTGGCCAGGTAGTTTTGATACTATTACTATTAACATTATAATTATTTATATTCATAAAAAAATTGTGATTGCTTTTACTATTATATGACTAACATAAAACTTATTATTAAAATGTATTATTAATATTACAACCTATTATTATAAAGCAGCACTATCATCATCAGTACCCACCTCTGCAGAGCCTGGCTTGAGCATCCTGACCTTCCTCATAGCACCACACGAGCCGAACAACTCCTTCATTAATAATAATAATATTATTATTTATATATCAAGTATTATTTTAATAATACTTCATACTGATATCAATGAAAAATTAATTACTATTTTAATTTTCATTATTTTTTTGTTTGTTAAACATCAAGCACCTCAACATCCTCATACGAGACGTTTGGTCCCAGGTTGGAGACGATCACCCTGAACGACTGGAGGGGACTTGGTTGCTCCTCCTCCTCCACCACTGCCCTCTCATCCACCTCCATCCTCTGCTGCTGCTGCTGGTCCTGTTGTTGTTGTGGTGGTGGTGGTTGTGGTTGATGGAGAATTGGAGATGAAGTGGGCGGAAAAGATTATAAGAATGAAAATAATATTAATATATGAAAATAACACTGATGAGATGAGAATTGTTGGATTCATAAATAATTAGAGTGATAATAAGGCAAGACCTTATCTGCATCTTGTCTAGCTGCTGAGGTAGAAGCTTGTTGTTGCTTTTGCTGTTGTTGCTGTTGGTAAGAACTTTTCAACGAAGGTCTCTGTAATGTGTTTGCAAATAAAGTATTACATATTTGAAAGCATTTTTATTTCATATTACTGATTCTAAAAATATTTAATTAAATATTCAAAGATGATTTAATTATTAGTAATACCATGAGAGAAGGTGCTGGCTGAGGATTCTGGGCTGCTGGTCGAGTATAAGGTCTTTGCTGGAGTGTAAAATTTAACTTAAGACTCTTAAGTTAAGAGTGTATTAGTATGTTCACTAAGATATTTTTGAATAAATAATATGAATAATTTAAGACACAAGTCACCAAAGGCATGCTGAGGGGAGGTACAGAGTTGCTGTTGATGAAAGTCTTCCTCAGTTGCCCTCCAATATCTTTCACACACATGTTCGGTCTGACAGGAGACTCAAACGTGCCAAAGGAAGTCACTGACGGAGAAACAAAGTCATTGATGATGCCCAGCTTCATCAACGAACCAGTCCTAATCAGTGGATTGGCTCCTCCTGGCATTTTCTTTTGAGACAGACGAACCCTGGCATCTTGGACACTGGTGGGTGTTCTCTTGTTGCCCAGTAGGTTCCTAGCATCCAATTGAGGCTTCACCACCACGACAGGAGTGTCTGAGACTCTCAGGATCTTTGTTCTGGCATCGACCACTCCCACAGGAGTTGAAACACCAAAGGCCCTCTTGAAAGCCTGCCTTGGAGTTCCAGAAGCACCTCCCAAACGACTTTGCACTCCGGTCCGAGTTATTTTTACGTCCATTTTTGGAACTCCTATTTTTTTCTTTTGAATGTAATCGTCCAACGAGACGTCAGCCATTTAATTGATTTTAGTTAACGAACAATCGGCACAGACAAGATGGACGATTTTAAAAAATAATGCTAAGCTATTTGCAGCGCTTCGTATTTTTAACATTAATCAAATTTGGCTTTATAATAGAAACCTGACATAAAAAAATGCTTCAATAAAACAATCTTTTATATACTTTAACATATTTCCAATTTTGGATACACGCTACAATGTATTCTGAGCATCCTGAAATGAAAATAATCAATGTCATTCTTATTTTTATTTATTACAGTTAATAAAAATCTTCTGTATACTAATTATTTAAATATCTGTACCGAGTTGTGCTCAATGGAATGGGAAAGTGCAAGAAAAAGTAAAAAAAGTAACAAATGGAGACAAACCAGTTGGAAGTTGAAGTATCTTTATGAGAAGAAAGGTAACCACACGTGATCTGGTTATGTTGAGGCATTAAGTCTTGATGATTAAGGTTAATGCTGCCCATGTTAATACAGCATCGTCATCATCATCCTCATCATCTTCATTTTCCTCCTCATCCTCATTATTATAATCACAATATTTAATTTTTTAAAACTAAAAATTACAAATCCATGCGAACCCAGTCAGCGGAAGTCATAAAGTACTCCAGACTGGCCTTTTCCAGGTGCGAGTGGAAGTGAGGGTTAGAAGTCAAGTTCATGCCCAGTGTGCTTGCTGTGTGTGTGTGTATGTTTGTATGTGTGTGTGTGTGTGTGTATGTTTGTATGTGTGTGTGTTTTTGCGTATGTATACAGCGCTATTTTCACACACACACACAAACACACGCACTGATCAGGTAGCCAAGCAAGCAGTCATCCGGCAGTTTCAGTGTGTCACAAGCTTGCTGGAAAGCCCCATCCCTGATCACATTTATCTAATTAAAAATTCATCATTTATGTAGCGAAAAATAGGTTATTTTTTAGTTTTGATAATTATATATTTTTAATTCATATTGATTAATTAGTTTTTAATGACGTAATAGTAATTAATAATAAAAATTGTACAAATACTATTCTTATAATCATTATCATCATCATCAGCGACTTGATGTAAGGGTAGAGGAGGGTGACGAGGCTTTTGCTGAGGCAGTAACCAGCTCCTCCTGTCGCAAACTCGAAAGCTATGTTGCTGTGCTGATGATAATGATGATGAATATTGTTGTGATGATGATGCTGAAGATTTTGATAGTTTTGTCTTTTAGAAATGCTTCTAGGCATACCAACACCAACAACAAATGCCGAAAACAACAACAATACAAACAAAAATCACAACAACTGACCACGGTTTTTGCATGAAGACTTCTCTTGCCCACATAAACATTTCGTTTGTGGTCGTTTGTTCTCAGAAGACGGAAGAGACGAGGCACATTCACGTAGGTATCATCATCAAGATGACACATCCAGCTTGGGATGGTAGTAGTAATAGTTGTTGTATAAGTGCGAGAACTTATTTCCCGAACCATGAAATAGTAATAGTGATATTTTCTATCCGATTTGTCTTTAAATCAAGATGGAATGTGTGGAATCAATGTTGGTTTCCTATGTTTAGTGAAACAGTTGTACAATCATTATAATACAATTAAAATTTTCTTTTTTATAATTTATGCAAAATAAATAAATTGTCTTGATACTTGCTATTTGACGCTAGAAACAGCAAGAGTGAGTGTTCAAGCTTGCAACACAGCCCCCTTCTGACATTTTGAAATTATAATACAAATTAACGATTGGCATCGTCGTGATCATTAAAATCATCATCGTCATCAAAATCTTTTGAATGAATGTAAATTTTTATCAACGAAAATAAAAACGTATGAACTTGCTGTGCGTCGGATCACAGTTTGTAGTGACCAAGTTGGCTGGGAAAAAAATGAAAGTAAAATACTATTACTACTACTACTATTACTTCTCCTACTACTACTATTACTAATACTACTATTACTATTACTACTACTACTACTACTACTACTACTACTACTACTAATACTACTACTACTACTACTACTACTACTACTACTTCTACTACTACTACTACTATTATTACTTCTACTACTACTATTATTAATACTACTACTACTATTACTACTACTTCTACTACTACTACTACTACTACTACTACTACTACTACTACTACTACTACTACTACTACTACTACTACTACTACTACTACTACTACTACTACTACTACGACTACTACTACTACTAATAATAATAATAATAATAATAGAATTAAGAACACTTTATTCTCACAGAGTGTAGCTGCATGATTAGATTGATCGGAGTCAGTGATGAAAGTGATCTGAAATAAAAGATCTTCAAATATTAATAACTAAAATATTTGATATTTATTAACTATTTTAAATTCCAGTTCATTTATATATATTATAATAATGATATTAAGAGGCATCATAGGCTTTATTCATGAAGACTACTCACAGTACTAGGGGCTATCTGAAAGTATGTTTTAATGATTTGTGTGAGTCTGGATGCAAAGTTGCCTTCAGTGCTTCTGATGTATATCTTTATGTTTTCAATACCCCAGGACATCAAGTTGTCACTGTTGTCAACGTTCAATGGAAACTGAATTGAGTTTTATTTTTGTTGGTTTGAAATAATGTATGGTTTGAAGCATTTGGTTTTAAAAGATGATTTTATTTTATTAATTAGTAATTCATTATTTAAGCAGTATAAACTAGATTATATCTTACTTATTTATAAATATAAATAGTTGAAATTGAGAATTTGAAACATAAATTATAATTATTATCATAACCTCTTTAATGGAATACTTCAAATGATAGTAAGTCTTGTAAGATGCAAATAAAAAAGTGATAAATATACAAAAACCAATTAACAACAGTTTTGACCTCATTTTTTGGAATTTTATAAACAATATATTAAGAAAAATATTAGATTATAAAATAATTATTAAGTTATACGCTACAAGAACTTTAAAACGTTGTTAATGGCAACAAGTAATATTAAAGTTGACTTTCTCACATATTCGTTTTATCACATAACTTGTCATGATTATAAATGGATTAAAAAACATCAAGGTTTTTATGTAGCTCAATTGAAATCTTGTTGAACTTTTATAACATTTAAGTTGAATTATAATTAAACTTTAAGTGTCAAAGACAATCTGGCGCCATTTAATAATTAAAGTTTAATTATTAAACTATGCTAAAAAGAGTAAAAAGATATACATAAAAAGAATGTTAAGTTCAGTTTGATGAAAACATATATAAAATGTTATGTAAACTTTGCTCTACTTGTTGGTGGTAAACTTTAAATTTTAATTAAAGGTGAAACTAGAACAGAGTTTTATATTTAAAACTTTATACTTCCAACATTTTGTTACTACTAATTCATAAAATTTTAAAATAATAAAATACATTGTCTAATTTTTATAAATTTGAATTTGAGGCTTGATTAACTTTTAAAACTCATTTCTAAAGAATTCAAATTTCAAAATGTGTTCTGAATTGTTAAAGATCATATTCTATTACCAGAGAAGACTCGTCAAATGGGTGTTAAGGTGGATCACAGGCTCCTGTGAGCTCTTAAGAATCGTCAACTCAAAAGACTCAGTAGTGAAGAAAACGAAAAATATTGGTTCATCATTTTATCATGTCCTAATTATTTAAAAAATTTCAAAATGAAGGGAAAAATGTAAAAATATTTATTATAATTTAAAAAATAACTACTTGATGTTTCATAATTAAATCTCATGAATCTCACAGAAAAATCTCTGACGCAATCAAGAAACTCAGTTCTGAATGATTTCTACTCAAACATCAAAAAGTCTGGGGTGGAGTCTTTTGCAAGGCAGATTGTCAAAATTAAACATATCCAAAAACCACATGAGTATGTTTTAATAATTAAATTATCTTTTTTTATTAAATAAAATTTTAATTAAGCCACATTTATTAGAAAAAGAAACTAAAAATAACAAAATCATTGTCGAATAAAATAATTTTAAAATTAAAAATCTTTCTATAAAATTATAGTAATCATTTAGTTTAAGCAAAGTTTCGAACTCAAACACCACACTTTATTTCCACAGTTTCCAGACATCTATCTGCCCCCTCCTCACTCGCATTTACAACTACAAGGAGTTGATGGAGAGAGTGGAAGAGGAACGAACCACCACTTACTCGTCACTCAATCAACAACATGAATCAACATTGCTCCAGGTTTCATATAATTACTGCTATTATTAGAGTTATTATTATATTTATTATCATCATCATCATCATTTAAGTAATTATAATATAAGCAATAATAAGAATAATAATTTCAAATATGCACCCATCCTCACAGCTCTGGCACAACCTCAAACCCACCACTCCCCTGACAGCACGACGATGCAAGCTTTGGCAAGAGGTGATGATGATAGTTGTTGTGGTGATGATAGTAGTTTTGGTGCTGTGTTTAAGTAGTATTCAGTAATAGCATATTTGAATATCATGTATCCAATATAATAATAATAATTATTATTATTACTATCATCATCACCATCGTCATCATTATCATCATCATCATCATCATCATCATAGATTGGTTTCCAAGGGGACGACCCTGCGACAGACTTCAGGGGCATGGGCTTGCTTGGCCTCAATTGCCTGCAGTGAGTCATCCTTTCGCGCCATAATTTATTCATGTTTTTCTATTTATCGATTTATTCATTCATTCGTCAGTTTTTGTCTTTATCCATCCATTCGCCTGTTGTTTCATCCACAAATTTATTTATTTGTTTATTCATCTTCTCGACCATCCATTGATCCATCGTTCAATTAATCCATCATTCATTAAACTATTCACTCATGCATTCATCCATCCATCATTCAATCCATTCACTCATGCATGCATTCATCCATCCATCATTCAATCCATTCACTCATGCATGCATTCATCCATCCATCATTCAATCCATTCACTCATGCATTCACCATTCACCATGCATGCATTCACCCAGCCACTTGTCATCTGCTCATTCGTCCATATCAAGAAACCTCCTCCTTCACTCCGCCCATCCAGGATATGGGTCAGATTAAAAATAATATTTAAAATAATAAAAAAATAATTAAATATAATGATAATATATAAAAAAATAAATAATAAATATTAGTTAAAATAAGGAATGAATAAAAAAATTGCTAATGTAACTCCATCATCATCGTCATCACCACCACACATTACCATCACACAAGACCACTCCTCCACGACCACTACCACATCACGACGACACATCACCACCCCCACACCATCATCACCACCACCACCACCACAAACCACTACTACCACCTCATCACTACCCCCACCACCACCACCATACACCACTACTACCACATCATCACTACCCCCACCACCACTACCACCACACACCACTACTACCACATCATCACTACCCCCACCACCACCACCACCACACACCACTACTACCACATCATCACTACCTCACCACCACCACCACACACCACTACTACCACATCATCACTACCCCCACCACCACCACCACACACCACTACTACCACATCATCACTACCCCCACCACCACCACCACCACACACCACTACTACCACATCATCACTACCCCCACCACCACACACCACTACTACCACATCATCACTACCCCCACCACCACCACCACCACACACCACTACTACCACATCATCACTACCCCCACCACCACCACCACCACACACCACTACTACCACATCATCACTACCCCCACCACCACCACCACCACCACACACTACTACTACCACATCATCACTACCCCCACCACCACCACCACCACACACACCACTACAACCACATCATCACTACCCCACCACCACCACCACCACTACTACCACATGATCACTACCCCCACCACCACCACCACCACACACCACTACTACCACATCATCACTACCCCCGCCACCACCACACACCACTACTATCACATCATCACTACCCCCACCACCACCACCACCACACACCACTACTACCACATCATCACCACCACCACCACACACCACTACTACCACATCATCACTACCCCCACCACCACCACACACCACTACTACCACATCATCACTACCCCCGCCACCACCACCACCACACACCACTACTACCACATCATCACTACCCCCACCACCACCACCACCACCACACACCACTACTACCACATCATCACCGCCACCACCACACACCACTACTACCACATCATCACTACCCCCACCACCACCACCACCACACACCACTACTACCACATCATCACTACCCCCACCACCACCACCACCACACACCACTACTACCACATCATCACTACCCCCACCACCACCACCACCACCACACACCACTACTACCACATCATCACTATCCCCACCACCACACACCACTACTACCACATCATCACTACTACCACACCACCACACACCACTACAACCACATCATCACTACCACCACCACCACACACCACTACTACCACATCATCACCACCACCACCACACACCACTACTACCACATCATCACTACCCCCACCACCACCACCATACACCACTACTACCACATCATCACTACCCCCACCACCACCACCACCACCACACACCACTACTACCACATCATCACCACCACCACCACACACCACTACTACCACATCATCACTACCCCCACCACCACCACCACCACACACCACTACTACCACATCATCACTACCCCCACCACCACCACCACACACCACTACTACCACATCATCACTACCCCCACCACCACCACCACCACCACACACTACTACTACCACATCATCACTACCCCCACCACCACCACCACCACACACACCACTACAACCACATCATCACTACCCCACCACCACCACCACCACTACTACCACATGATCACTACCCCCACCACCACCACCACCACACACCACTACTACCACATCATCACTACCCCCGCCACCACCACACACCACTACTATCACATCATCACTACCCCCACCACCACCACCACCACACACCACTACTACCACATCATCACCACCACCACCACACACCACTACTACCACATCATCACTACCCCCACCACCACCACACACCACTACTACCACATCATCACTACCCCCGCCACCACCACCACCACACACCACTACTACCACATCATCACTACCCCCACCACCACCACCACCACCACACACCACTACTACCACATCATCACCGCCACCACCACACACCACTACTACCACATCATCACTACCCCCACCACCACCACCACCACACACCACTACTACCACATCATCACTACCCCCACCACCACCACCATACACCACTACTACCACATCATCACTACCCCCACCACCACCACCACCACCACACACCACTACTACCACATCATCACCACCACCACCACACACCACTACTACCACATCATCACTACCCCCACCACCACCACCACCACACACCACTACTACCACATCATCACTACCCCCACCACCACCACCACACACCACTACAACCACATCATCACTACCACCACCACCACACACCACTACTACCACAGTTACTTCTTCGCAGTGGTCGGCATCAACATCACCTCCCTGGCCTACAACCTCCTGAGTGATGGAGCGTTGAAGGAGTGTTTTTACGTCAGTGAAGTTGCCTATGGTATCGGACGCTTCTATGAGGTGTATGGTGAGTGGGTGGGGATGGGGGGTTGTTGGGTGGGAGGGGTTGGGTTGGTTGGTAGATGGGGGGGGGAGGGTTGGTGAATGGGTTGGCTGGTGGTTGGTGAATCAGTAGATAGGTAGTAGTGGGTGGTTGGGTAGATGTGTGAATAACCATCATCACCACCACCACCACAGTCTACACATTCATAATTATCACAACCGCATAAAACCACGGTCTACAAAATCACAATCACCACCACGGCACCACCACTGCAGTGTACAAAATCACAATCATTACCACCACCACGGCACCACCACTGCAGTGTACAAAATCACAATCATCACCACCACCACCACCACGGCAGTGTACTTATTCGTGGAGTTTGACAAGTACTGGATCGCCTGCAGACCTGCCTCCATCATGGAATTCGAAGAGAGAAAGAGGGCGTTTGAGGGAGAGATGGTGAAGAAGTTGAGAGAGGGGTCGTTCATGGGGCAGGTGGTGGAAGGGTAAGGGGGGGGGGGGGGGTAGGTGATAGGGTCAATAAGTGAGGGGAGGGGGGAGTTGATAGGGGATGGGGTCAGTAGAAGGCGGGCTGGTGGGTAATGTCTGATTGAGTGATAGAAGAGGTGCAGGAAAGGTATAGAGGCTAACAGGGGGTTGGTGAAAGAAGTCTTGCAAGGAAGTTGCAGTGGAATAGGGAGGAAGCTATGTTGTGACACATTGGGGTTTAGGTGTTTTATGAATTTGTTGAATGTTCCATTTTAGAGAACTTCAACCTGCCTTCTTTTTGGGACGCATTTTTTTAGTGCATTCTTCTTGTGCTTTTTGTCTCATTTGTTTTACGTTATTGATAGCTTGTGAAGTAAGTGTGTAGACATTTTTTTTCTTTCAATTTATATGTTTTTAAATCTGGTAATGTGTTTTACAATTTGGGAAAAATAAAATATTTTCAATCGCTTTTAAAGTAAATTGATTTTATTAGTGTGTACATTAACCCGAGAGTTGTGACGTTTGTAAACAATTAAAGAATGTTTATTCGGTTGAAATGCACCTTTAAATGCACGGAATTGGATCCTCAGTGGAGTGACTAGTCGTCGTCTTGAGGGAGAGAGAGTGTGTGTTTGAAGGAGAGGAGCCATGGATTACATTCAAGACTTTCTCTACTTGACTTTGTGAGTTTATGCATTTAGTTCCTCCATAGGAAGGCAACAGCATCAATAAAATCCCAAACAATCAATCTTTACTCCTCACGACTACTATCACAACTAGAACAAGACCACTCAAACCCTACTCCACCACTGAACTGCCTACAAAAACACATCATCTACTCCAGAACACAACTACTGCCACCACAACTTCCACACGCAACAATAACTCAACCACCCGTATGCCAATCATCACATCCAACCTCCCTTATATTATATAATGTAATGTATAATACCACTACCACGACTGCATCAGTCGCAGTCTCTACAAGGTCTTCATGCGACGTCTGACTGGCAATTGCGAACTGCTGCGACTGACCCTCACTGCAAAGAACAGAGTCACTCTGACGAACAACATTGGCGAGTGAAACTCTTCCCATCACCATCACCATGGCAGCCATCTTCACCGTCTTGACCCAAACCACATTTTGAAACATTTTTACGGCATATCTTTAAAAAGTATAACTACATTTTTCAGAGAACTCTATCAATCTGTCTAAATACCCCCTCTTACACACCGTCTTCGACAACCCACCCTCAAACCTGGACCGCTACATCTTCTCGATTATCGCCCTCAAAAAGATAAAAGCTGAACACCGAATCGGGTAATTGAGAGACTTTTCTGATTCTAAGAATTTAATAATTTTTTTATTAATTCCCTTATATAGAATAATCGAAATATCTCTTAATTACAATTCCATCACCATCATTTATTTAATTTACCATCTTTGACACAAAACCTACAAATGCGGGTAGGTTCAAATTCCTGTTCGGAGGCTGTTTAGTTCGTCTGCTTGGTTTGAAGGCGGTGAAGAAGACGGTGAACGAATTCGCAAACAGCAAGTTTGACTTCAACAACAAGAGTCATCTCACCCTGCTCCATAATGTTGGTGGTGATGGTGACGGTAATGATTATTGAAAGTTTTTGGAAGAATGCATATTTTAGTGATCATGGTTCTGGATGTAATATTGGGAAAAAATAGTGGAATAAAACCTAAAAGAAATAAATCAAAAAATGAGTTAAAATGAAAAATACAATCTGGTAGCTGTCCATCGGCTCAACCTCCACACCATTGCAACCTTCCTACACACCAACTAATTTCCCCACTTCCCTGAAAGATGTTGGGCACGCTAGACGAAGACCCCTCTCCCAAGTTCATGCCGAAGAAGACGATCGAAGTGAGCGACAGTTTCAGAAACTTTCTCCTCTCGAGGAACCTCCTCATGCTCTACTGCATCCAGTGCGTTTGCTAGCAGGCTCATTGAATTCACTTTAATTTGCGCCCGTTCACCAATATATCCATGTACCGTCATTCACCTCGCCACATTGAATTCGCCACAGGTACTACATCAACAACTTCAAGTCGATGGCGAAACTCGCCTACGTCGACTCGATGTCCGTCGAAGGCGGGTGAGACATCGCTCAACTCTTTCGTGCTGCACCATAAAGCATCAGTCTTATCATTGCCACCTTGCATGCTAACATTTATGTGTTTGCTCCATCATAAAGTCAAGTGTCAATTGAAAATAGTGATTGATCGAGAATCATCCATCTGCCTCATAGATACGACTTTTACGTCATCGCACATGACATCGCCAGCGAGTTGGACCTGGCCCTCTCCAGAGGCAACCTCAACTCCTACTTCTACTCCTCCGACAAACCCGTCATCAAGGACTTCTATCGACTTTTCGGTTAGACTTCCAAGGCTTCGTCTAAAACCGCCAAATGCATGCACGCGCTGAACCATTAATGTAGTGATTTAAAAGTTGAATTTGGAATTCCAACCCGCCAATCCATCTCCACAGCCTCATCACCCCTTCCTCTACCACGACAGTGCAGTGCTTTTCGAGATTTCACGCCTTTTGGAACGAAAATGGTTTCCTCCGGGAAGAAGAAGAAGATGCGAGGAAGAGGTTCAAGAATGAGCTCCACCACCGCTTCTCGCACTTTTGAGAGTCAAGTTTTCAAATGTAGCATGTGTGCTTTAAACCTGTTTTCGAAAATATTTTAGTTCTCTTTATTCTTTAATCTTCGCAGTTAATCAAGTTCTCACAAAACAATTCTTTGCTAGCGGGGTTTTACCTTGCGATAGGCAGTCTCGAATTAACATTCCTGCCCTTTTATCAACGTCGCAAACAAGTTTAAAACGATTTGAAAACTCCTATTCTGTCTCGAAAGTGCTACAAACGAGCACAAGAAGCTTTATGAGGCGAGCCAGAGTTCAAAGAAGCCGTTGAGATCTTTATGGTTCTTCAGGCGAATACCCTTCAGTCTGTCCTATTTACCCAACTGTGTGCGTGCATCCATGCATTTAAAATTCTGAATCAACTTCTTTAATCTTTCGTACACACCAAACTATAGAAAAAGATTTTTAAGAATTTAAAGTTTTCTTTTTTTAATTTATTTGATTTCTCGAGAAACAATTTCAGGAAAAACAAAGGCGTTTTTATCGTGATGGAGTGGCTGCAGCAGGAGGCTTTTTAGATGCGCAAACGCCTAATTGTAAATCAAACAGTGAAAAATCTTTAAGTGTTCAACTACCGACTAATGCCTTTTAGATTTTTTTTATTTACAACAACAATAACGTGATTATGCAGAGTTACGAATATGGTAGTAACAGAGTTGAAATAAATTGTTTTTAACATATTTAACTAACTCATTACATTTAGTTATTATTTTAAGGAAAATTAATATATTGATATTTAAAATTCTAAAAAATCGAAATTTCTTGGAAGCCTAATTAACAAGAAAGCGTCAAGTTGTTAACGAAAAAACAAAGATTTTCAAGAGCAATTAATAGCCAAAAACTTTTAGTTCTAAAGAAAATAGTTCTTTATGTCGCTTCAAGTGTCAAGAAATAATTTGCATTCTTGACGCGTTATTTCAAAAAGAAGAAATCCAAAAATATTTTTTCATAAAAAAGACAAACTCAAAACGAAATAGAAATTGACAACTTAATTTTTTTCTATTTTAAAGAATTTTTGAGTCGCAGTTACGAACCAGATGGATTTTAATTACAACGTCCACAAACACAAGCGGCCTTTTAATAGAGTTAATTAAGTTGGAGTATGCAATAAGACAGATAACCAAACAGTGATTTTGTTAGACGCGTTACTATTTTTAGTGGTAAACTGTGTATGATTTGATAAAATGCATTCCTAGAAAGCAATATCCTTGATATAAATTAATAAACCAATTAAATGTTCAAAGATCAAAATAGAATAAAACATTATTTCTTATTAATGGATTCGTTTAAAAATAATTTAATTTTACAAGAGTTATTAAGGATTTTACTGCGCACGCGATATGAATGAGTAAGGGTGACAAAATGGGTTAGAGATAAGAATGTTTCCAAGAAAGGCATCAGAGAGGCATCTGATCATTAGTTGATTCAACAGTTGCTTACATGCTTACAAGTTTATAAACACTTTTCTCAAACCATTTGTGGGACAAATATTCAAGCTTTATAAATCATAGAATGTACAAAAGTTCTTTGTTACTGATTAAATCTTTCAGTTTTCAACAATTGATGAAACATGATAAGGATATAAAAATTTAAAAATAGAAATTTGTAAAAAAATACTTTTTCATCAATTTTCACTCCGCAGCATCCAACATTAGCTGTTGAAGGAATGAATGGCTTGAGATCCTATAGATATGAAAGCTTTTACTACTACGAAATACGAAATTATAAGTTGTTTAAAAATCATTTCATTGAAGAAATTAACACCAAAAGTATAAAATAACTAATACCATATTCAATAGTCTAGAACAATCAAGCTTACAAACCTTTATATTTTTCTTATTTTTGTAAACTCAAATAAATAAGTGACCGATTGGTTTGGATTGATTGAATAATCCTATATTTCTTCATCCGCATAAGTATATTGTTTGGGATGTTTTTGATAAACTATATTCAGTTTTTGTCTTCCATTCATCCAAATTAGAGAAGCTCATACCACAATGTATTCCGCATACAAAAACGTTCATAAAAGAATGGTTTATTCTGGGACTCTCTTCAGAGCTCCTTACACGATGAACCCTTCCACCGAGCAAACAACAGTTTATTCCTCATGGAGGCGAATTTTTGAAGGTCGCATCTGTTTTCTTCACTGAAGTCAGACTCTTTCTGCTGGACAGTTCACTGAAGGGAATCTTAATGGCCTTCTTGCCGCTCCTATCGCACGTTTTGCAGCTGAGGACGTTGCAGAGAACGAGTCGGAAGCGTCTGCTGAAGAGGCAGTAGATGCCGAAGTTGATGGAACAGCTGATGGTCGACAGGACGTTCGAGATGTTGGTGATGATCCTCCGATGCAGCTCGATGCTGTTTTTGAAGTTTGGGAAGGCGACTTCAACGGAGTAGAGCACAATCGCCACCATGACGACCGAGTTGCAGACGATGAAGACCGTGACGACGATGACGGCGATGATGGTGAAGGACTGGGTCATTTCGCAAAAAGAGATGTGTTTGGTGCTGGGGGTCGGAGTGTGGAAGAGGAAGAAGGAAGTGTGTTGTTTGCTGGCCCAGCGCAGAGCAATGATGATTTTGGTGTTGAGGAAGATGAGAAGGATAATGGGGATAATGTATCCAACCAGGAGAAAGAGGAAGATGCGGTAGACAATGGTGTAGACAGAATCGCTCATCAGAGGCGTCTCTTCGAAGCCTGAAGGATTCTTTTTGAAGCTGACTCTAGTGTATTCTTTGAAGCGAGGCGCGGTGAAGCATGTGACAAAGAGGAGGATAAGGAAGATGGCTATTTTGGTTCGTTTGAAAGTGCAGATCTGTCTGGCTTTGAACGGCTTGCAGGCGGCTATACACCGTTCCACTGTCAGAAGCACTGTCAGCCAAGTGTTGGCTGTCTTGAAAAAGTAAGTCATAGGATAGAGAACGGGAAAGACGTAAGATACGATTGAGTCGAGAAATTCATTTTCGAACTCTCTCAGAGACCTCAGCAGCAAGCCTAGCACCAAGCTTAACGTCTCCATCACAGCGATGGCTTTGAGGAGCATGGTGGTGGGTTTGGCTTGCTTGTAGCGTTTGAAAACCAGGATGGAGAGGATGTTGCCGACGATGCCACACACCGCCACTGGCAGCGAGATCCACACCTGACACACTGTGCGCATCGTCGCCACCGAGCTGGTTCCGCTGTAAGCAGCTGTGATCGAGTCGTTCGAACAATTTGACATTCCCTTGTCTTTTCTGTTCTGATTTGAAGTATCAAGTCGTTTTTGCGAAAATATGGTTACTGAAAGGATTTCTAATATTACACAAAATCAGGTTTTCTGGTTTTAACGACATGAAATTTAATAAATTAATTTAGTTTATTATAAAATCTCTGGTTTATCGAAAACTCAGATGAACTACAATCCTCAATAGACTGCTAGGTTATACACAAGGACTTCCCTTGCTCGCTGTTTCAAGACTTCGTCAACATGCGAGTCCATAATATTTGCTACTAGTCTCCCCTCGGCGCTCTACAATGTAAATGCATATAAACACAACAAACATACACACATACATACAAAAATGTATAAAACGTAAACGTATAGAATCTCACAAAAAGACGCGTGCCATATTTTATCCCAATCAAATGTTTACTCTCTGAATAAAAATTCTTCAACATGAGGTCAAACTTATTTATATGATAATTCTTTTGACTCCTCTTTTTGTATGTTGTGTGGGCAAATGAATTAATTGCGATGGATTCTGTTTAATTGGACCTGAATGGCAACGACCTGTCAGAATTATCTTTTTATTTAGTATATCAAGCCCTTTTTGTTCATGTTCTTTAAAAGCTTCATGTAGGTGGATTCAGACTCTGAGTTTTTACGTAGTTTTTTAAATAAAAAAAAATATAATAAAATTTCTATATTAAAAAAAAGTTGAATAAAATTTGTCTAAAGATTAATTTCAAAACACACAGCAAGTACGTGCCTCTTTACAAAATGTTCCAATGTTTTCTGCTTCTTCTGAAAAAATCCATTTAGATTTTCAAATGTCGGGCACACTGTCCCAACACTAATGACTTTTTAGTGACATTATGTGAAGATTTTTTTGATAAAATTTAATTACATTAATAATAAATATAATAATAAATTTGTAACAATATGTGAAAATGTCCAAATGAAATCCATTAAGATTAATTCCGTCTAAATTAAACTAAAGTTTTTAATTGGTTTTACATTATTTTTCTTTTGAAAATGTTTAATAGTCCAGTTTTCTGGTTAAAAGAACGACTGTTTAATCAAAGGAAAAAGTTGCTTTCCAGTCGCACTTTTATGAGCTCTGTAAATTCCCAACAAAAATTGTATAAATTATTTTGATTATAATCAAAAAATGTCTCCAAACATATAAGTGTACTGAACATGCCAAAATTAAAATAAAAGTTTAATTTTTTTCTAAAAGAATACTTGTAGGATATTACTGCAAATAAACGGGAATGATTACAAGAGGCTTAAAAAGTGTAAATGGCCACTGAGCAATTGTAGGACCATTTAATATTTTTTGATTAACTTAAAAATCACTTTGATCAAAATGTAGGCCATTTCTACAAAAATCCATAAATAACTCATCAACCTTTTATTACTTGGAAATGCAAGGCGACTTTTGGTGTAATTAATGACTTTTGTTAATTTAATTCTTTACAATTCTGGCCAACGGACACCCAAAAATAATCTTTCGGCTTTTTAAAAGTTTGTTGTTGTTGAAAAAAGTGATAAAGAAAGATTACTTTGATAATATATCTAAAATAAATTCCTAATTCAAAATGAAGAAGTTTGACTTTTTTTCCAAAAACCATTTATAGACAACAATTTGTTTTACATGTCATGTTTATAAAAATAATTTAAAATATGATACTAATTTTTCTTTAACAAATAAAAGTATATAAAATAAATCATTAATTTAAGTAATTGTCTTGCTAAAAATGAACTGATCTTAACGCGCATTAACTGGAAAGGTTCATTTATCAATTAAAATACCTATTTTAGATTTTCCAATATTTTAATATACACAATAAAAGCCTTAAAATTTGAAAAATATTGAATTGCATCAAAACCATTATCTTTCGAACATCTAAAACACGTGTAACTAAAAAAAGTTAAAATAACATCACCTAATTATATTTTAATTACATTTAATACGAGGAATGATGAACGGCCAAACTGAATTTTCTATTTACTCCACCCTGGAAAAAATCTCCAGAAATCTAATAAAAGTATCTGGTGTCGTCTTCTTCATCTGGAATTATGTGTTTTTGGAAGAGAGTCTCAAATCGATGGGGGAGTTGAAGTCAGGCTGTTGAGGGGACCTCGAGGGGCTGACATAGGATAGAGACGGATCCCTTGGGCCAGTCATGACTCTGGTGTTGGGAGCAAGGTTCGAATGTTTGAAGCATGCAACAGCCACCTCCTTAGAGAGACTATTGTTGCTGACGAGGTTTTGTAGAAAAGAACTTTTGAAGGCGGAGAAATTGTGCAAGTTTGGAAATTGGTTCGAAAAAGATTTGTTTTGCATAAAAAGATAGGGCAAAATGGTGTGCGGAATGAACTGGAGATCAGGGAGTTCTCTGGGATTGGAGAAGGCAGTGAGGAGTGGAAAGTTTTTGTGGTTCATGCTGAAACTCTGCTCACTCGGATTAGTCCTGTCAGATCTGAGTTTTTCCGTTAAAAAGTCATCTTGCCTGTTGGATCGGTTTGTGCAGTTGAAATCCGAAATATTCGTCGCCAGTATTTCTCCTAGAAGTTTATTTCCAACCGAATATTTTCTGTTTTTCAGATCACCATTCAATCTTGCCTTCAATTCAGCATCTTTGGCAGCCTTGAAGACAAGTCTACCGCCCAAACCAGCATTGCCTTTCACATGCCCCATCTTCAGAGCGTGGATGTACAGCGCCTGTTTGTACTTTGAGGCATACCCACACTCTGCGCACTTGAACGGGTACTCGCCCGAATGCGACTTCAGATGCGAGTTGAGCATCGACTTGTTGTTGCAGCGGTAGGCGCACAAGTGGCAGCGGAATGGCTTGAATCCGAAGTGGTTGTTGAGGTGGTACTGCATGTGGTGCTTGAAGGCGCAGACGAAAGGACAGTGCGGACAAGAAAGCAGTTTCGAAGCGGGAACGTGAGTCTTTGTGTGTGTCCAGATGTCCTTCTGGTGGGCGATAGTGTTATTTGGAAGGAAAGGTGTTTGCATGATTTGGTGTTTGTGTGTTTTGGATTTTTATTTCAAACATTTATCAACGTTTTTGAAGTTTCCTATTTTTATAGTTGCAATCGAAAAGGCATCCTTGCATCAAACAACCACCTCTCTCGCTCAGTCACCACCTCAACCACATCTCCTCCACCCACCTGCACAGAAGTGGAGAAAGAGCACTGCTTGCAAGAGTACCTTCTGCTCTTCCTCATCCTTCCATCATTCCTTATCCTTCCTTCTCTCTTATTTGAAACTTTGTTAGTGGAATTGTAGTTTGCGGCGGCCATATTTGAAGTTGTGTTGCTGTTGCTTTCGCTGCTGCAAAGAACCAAACCATTGAACTTGTTTTCATTTATTTTGTACATTTGTTGGTTCGACATGTTATTTGTCAGATAAGTGTTTAGCTCTGAGTTATTGTTTAAGTTGCTTGGGAGACTATTCTTGTTGTCGTTGTTATCATTGTTGCTGTTGCTGTTATCATTGTTGCTGTTGCTGTTATCATTGTTGCTGTTGCTGTTATCATTGTTGTTGTCAACTAACGCATTTTCATGATGATTGTCGTTGAGGCTCTTGTCGCGCCCGAAGCTGCAGTGGTGGTTCTGCGATAAGTGTTTGCTCAGCTTCGCTTTGCTTTTTGACGAAAAGTTACACACCACGCATTGGTATGTTTGTTGGTGTGTCTGTGTGTGTCGTTGCATGTCCTGCTCTGTCCGTGCTGGAAGATTATTGAATGGGAAGAGGGAGTGAGATGGAGGGATTGAATCGTAAGTTAATAAATATTTTGAGTGAATAAAACACTTGAAACATGGCTTTTAACTTTTTCTTAACTGCCTAATTGTTAGTAAAAACCTCTTTGAAAATGTCAAAGCGACTACTTGGGAATACTTAATGATGTGCAAAATTATTCTCTCACTTATGAATGGCCCGTCGATGCTTCATGCGGTGAATAGGTTTTTGAAAAATCTTTAAACAAACGTGAAAAACCCACATTTGCATTTTATGCGTAAATTTTATCGATCGATTATGCATTAGAAATAATTTTTAGCTTTATTTCAAAGTTTAAAAATAGAGATTTTTGTATAGGAAATATTTAAAAAAAACTAAAGTACGGATATAACACTCAAATAAACACAAGCACACTCAGCGGGACACCAAATGATTTAACATTTTCGTAACAACTGGTAATTAATTCCCAGAACTTATCAATATTAAATTACTCTCAGTCTTCTGAAGGACATGAAAATCCATTGTTTAAAAACGGTTTTTAAATTAATTTTAAAATTTTTCATTATTAATTAAGTCACACACTTGCTAATGACGCTTTTTCATTAAATATTTGAGTTTCGCGAGGTTATTACATCACACGATCCTTCTCAGAAAGACCCTTTGATTTGAGTTGGCAAACTGATTATGGAACACGTGTTTAATAGCTTGAAACTTACTTCAAATCTCTTTTTTCGTTTCATCTCTGTCGACACCTCCTTCCATTTTCTCTTAGTTGTGCTTTCGGTTTGATTTTCAAAATTAGTTTTTAATTAAATCTTATACATTTCCTGGGAAGTTAATTTGGTTTATTATGACTAATATACATTTTTTGAAATTTAAATTTGTGATTTCATTTTAATTAGGTCTTAATAACCTCGATTTATGCATAAAAGCAGTCATATGCTATGAATAAATGTTAAACTAGTGCTTCCATGCAAGTACCCAGTCTCGGAAATTGCCTAAGAACCTGGAGATCAAATCTTTAGATTTCTAGAATTTAAAAATGGCTTTGAAATGATCATTTTAGTTGTAGGCTTTGACGTATTGGCAGCCATTTCAGAGATGAGCACCTTCCAGAGACTTTCGAGTCATTTTACTTTTTAATGATGGAAAATTATTTAAACAAAAGATGTTAAAACACTTCCGCACGATAACATTTTTCATTAGAAAGCATATAATTTATTCTGAAAAAGTAAACATTTATAAATATAAAAAATCCAAAAACTGTTTAAACTTCAAGGTTTCAATATATTTCTTTGTGGCAATAATTCCAGCTGTTTTTATGATTTGGGTGCAAAGGCTTTGCCATACAATTTAGTATCTAATTCGTTGCGCGGTCGCCGGGTGCATTCTCGAAATCAAGCTCTATGCCATGCCGGGTCCTTCGGGGAAGTACTGCCGCTTCTGCATCTTTCCACTGACTAATTCCGAATACGGCATGTATGCATTTGATTAGTTTACATATTTTAAATGGCATTACTTTTGTTTTGAAGAATAAATTACATGCATTGAGTGCTGTTCGGAAAATGAAGTATGGCAATTGCTTTAATATTTGTTTGCGTTTTTATCAAAAAAACATTTTGATGTAAAAATTCCGATCGATGTTTAGGCGAAAATGAACTCAAATGAAAATTGATTCGATACTTATACCACGGAATAGGTATAATTATTTAAATAGAATTTCAGTTTTTCTTTTTCTTTGAAGCGTCAATAGGATATCAGCATATTTTCAAGTATCGATTCTAGACTTAAACTTTTGAAAATCTAAATATGGCGACTGATTCTTCTCTTCATTTTACGATTTAAACGTTCATTTAGGACACAAACTCCCATAATTCCAAGTCTAGACTACCTTGATCGTCTAGTCTTTCCTTAATAAACATTCATTCTTTTTCTTAAGCACAACTGATCCATGTCCACAATACGCAAACACCTTTTCGTTTTAAAAACATTCTTCATCACAAAGTGTCAACAACAACAACAGTGCCCTCGGAACACCACCAGTCATTCTCGTCCAGCCACACCCTTCTGTACCTTGGTACTTGCAGACAAGACAGCACACTGCTCCTTCCTGACTCCTTCCCTCCACCAAAGCCGCAGTCGTGAATGGAACGCCAAATGGATCATAACCTCCATTCTCCACTTGAAACTTCAGATGTGGATTCATCCCTGAAAAGCTGGCATTCGGGGGGTTTGGTGTGGGGGAAGAAGCCATCTTTTGCGAAAGTTGAGACAAAACTCCCACATCTCCCTCACTTGTTGTGGGTTCTTTTTTGATGATTAGTTGCTTCAAGAGAGAATTTTCATTTTCAAATTTTCTTGGAAACAACATTAAGTTTTTGTGATTACCCATTTCTGACTCAGACCACACCTTTCCCCCCATTCCTCTCCCACCTGCACGTATCAAATCGTCCAAGGTGACCATCTTTCCATCGGCCATCGAACCTTGAAACATATTGAGATGTTCAGGAAAACTATTTTGGTTTCTTATTTCTTCCTTCACTATTCCTTTACAACTCTCTCTAAATGATTGTTCGCATGTAGTGCCATTGCAAGGGCTTCTAGATCTCAAAGAAGCAAATTTATTATGGTACAGAGCATTGAAGTACTTTTCCAAGCATTTTCCGTTCCTGAAGGAATCAGAAACTTTTGAAGTGCTAAAATCAGTGAGATGGAGGTTCTTGTCGAATCCGAGTCGTTGTTCCTCGAGGGGACTTGTCGCTTCCTGATGCCTGTCGTTGCTGTTGCTTTTGATTCGCTCGAGAACAGTGCTGTTGTCGCCTATGAAATCATGACTGTGACTATATACGGCTCTTTCAACGTCTTCAGAATGGTAGAAGCTCATAGTTTCTTCGAGCTCACTTGACAATGCATCGTATCTATCTTCTAACTTTTTGACATCTTCTTCACCTTCTGTAGTTTTTTTATAGGGCAGAAAGCTGCTATGAGACTTCATTTGAATTAGATTTTTCAAACACGTGTTTTTAAGCTGGGAAGGGGTGGAGTTGAAAGGAAACGACCACAATGAACCACTCAAGTTTTTGCCTTCGTCGTTGACATCCACTGAGTTTTGACTGGTGTTTGAGCTTTTGAACTGGTTTGTTGGGGAATGTTCGATAAGGTTCTGTTGGATGCAATCATCATCAGGAGAACCCTTTTCGACTTTGAAATTCATTTCTGAAAAAGAGTTTTCTTGATCTTTCTCATGTGAAGCATTTTCGTCGCAATTTCCGTTCATCTTGACTGATAACTTTATAAGTTGTATAGCCAAAATATTGGAAGACAACGCACTTTTTCAAATGACTGGATTAAGTTTTAGAATTAAAAATTGTCTTTCAAAGTATTAGTGAGAAATTAACAACCAAATGTCAATAATATGGTTATGAAAACAGATTTGAATGTATTATTAATGTTGTAGTTGTTTACTTTTTATAACCGAGTGGTACTTGGAGACTTATTGAGTCAGTAGGATTCCTTAAATATCTCTGAAGTTTCAATCTGAATTTAATCGCGTTTCCTTAAATACTTTTTTATCACTGATATTATGTCATTATGTCAGTTATATAAAGTAATTCATAAACATTACAACGCATATATATCTGTATATTCCTATGCAAGCATATATATTTTTTTCTAGTAGACACACAAACACAAGGTCTGAATTGAGAAATTTTAGAGGAAAACACGACGTAAGACTTGAAACTTCTTTTACTTCTGACTTGAAGTTTGAGTCTTAAATTCCAACTTTTCTTCACCATCTCAGTCCTTATCACCAGCTTCTTTATAATTTTTTCTAAACCAATACTACCATCATTACCCCCAAATAAATAGTCTGTAGTAGGTGTATGTCAGACGTTGATAAATGTGCCAGTCATCCAAATAGACCTCAAGAGCGTTTCAAGTGAGCGAATCTTTTGATCTTTGCACACACCAATCAATAAATTAAAAAACACACATTTTATTTGACATGCAATTATAAAAGAGGTTTCATCATGCAATCATAGTTTAAAAGAGACCACTAAAGAGGTCAAAGGCCTGAAATTCTAAACCACCTAATCTAAACTTACTTTGAACAAGCCTTAACTAGTTTTCTGATCACATTTTTTAAACCATGCCTTTTGAACTTAGTACATTTTCCATTCGCTCGCGCTTATTGAACGCAATGGCAGACGACATCTCATGATCTACTCCACACGTAATCACATCGCAGAAGGGCTTTCACAGCAGATGAGGAGTCAACTTCTCTGAGAACTCCTCAAACGTCCTTGTGCAGTGTCAGTTATAGATTTATAAAGCCTTTCAAAAACGTTTTCACACTAACAATTCAGATTGCCGAAATAAAGGCCTATTTGAGCAGTAAAATTATTGTTTCTTTTCATGCATTTTATTTTACAATGAGTCCAATTTTTCCAACTATTCAGTTATCCAAGAATTTTTAAAAACAATTTGTAATGTATAAAAAAAGTCTTCAATAAAATACATTAATAAATAGTGAATAAAGCTCAAAATTGATTCTATTTCGAGAAAAGTCGCTAAAAAATTAAGATAAGTTGTTTTTATTTTTTAGTGATACATATGTTGACAGAACTAGTTAAAAAGTCATAATTTTTGACTCAAAGTTCGCGATGCGATTCAGACATTCAACTTTCGCACTTCACTAGCTCTTATAAATCAGTCTCATTGTTTTATTTTAATCTGTTTTCGCAATTCACTTTTTATATGGGGCCTTTCAAGCACCCTCGTGTCTTTTTATTGACCTCTTTTTGCCTGTAATGCCACTTTTTGCGTCTTCATTGAATCCTTTCTTATTAAACGTTTTAGAGACTTTATTAATTGAACTCTTCGTCGTCTAGATACATAGGACACGAAATACATATATTCTTTTTAAATGCACATATGCCTATATATTATTAAGACCTGCAATTCAAAGTATTCGTTAGCCTTGAACTAATTTTCATAGCCATTTAATTTTCATTCGCGTGTTTCAAAATTAGCATAGTTTTTATTATTTTCATTTATGATTTATTTTTATTAACCTACTTTCAATATTTTTTTTAATTCTTGCTGGTTTAAAAGATTAAGAGCAAGTCTAACAGTCCTATTTAGTTTTGACACCATTTCAAAATTATTTAAATAACCAACGTCAAAACACTTGACAATTAGAAAAGTGAAGGATTCTTTATTTAAATTAAATTTAACTTACGAATTCATATGAAGAACATTCACGTGCACAGATTAAAAGATTTTCCGAAATGCATTTATTACCACAGTTGTTCGCATCTTTTAGGTTCACAATGCAGTGTGATCACAACATAAGATAGGTGCTTCGAGCGCCGATTGCTCAATACTCGGTTCAGAAGGGATTATAATAGAACCATCCAGAGTTTCATGAACACCATTATCATCTTTTCCAACATTATCATCTTTACCATCATTATCATCTTTACCACCAAAATCATCTTTACCACCAATATCATCTTTACCACCATTATCACCATTCACGACATTGTCATCATTAACGACATTGTCACCATTAACGACATTGTCATCATTAACGACATTGTCACCATTAACGACATTGTCATCATTAACGACATTGTCATCATTACACTCATTCGCATCATCACCCGCATCCTCATTATTAACATCGTCACCCCCATCAACATCTTCATCTTCAACACCAGCATCACCACCTTCAACATCATCATCATCACCAGCACCACCATCATCATTATCAACAACAGTAGGCACAGATGCCTGAGACAAGCGGGCTTTCTCTAGTTTCCTCACTTTTCCTTGCTTCACCATCGTCCTCCACTTGTCTTTGACGTCTGTGTTCGTGCGACCAACCAACAACTTACGCGCGATGGTCGACCAGTTGCTCACGCCAAAGATCTGAGTGCCCTTGTAAATCAACTCTTCTTCTTCCTCCAACCATATCTTCTTCTTCATTTTTGTGGCAGCGGTTGTTTTGGGAGTTGATGTTGTTGTAGTTGTTGATGTTGTTGATGTTGTTGTAGTTGTTGATGTAGTTGTTGATGTTGTTGTTGTTGTTGTATTAGCAGTGTTTAAAATGGTATTTGTTGTTGTGTTGGTTAGAATGTTGCTGGTGGTGGAAGAAATTGAAGGAGCAACAGGTGTGTTGGCTTCGTCTTGGTCAGCATTAACAGTGGCTTTTGAGTCTTCTTCTGCATCAGTTTTCACGTCATCCAATGGAAGCTCTCTCGTCTGTGAAACCTCCTCCTTCTTTTCCTCTTCTTCCTCACTCTCGTGCACTTCAAGGTTCTGTTCCTTGGCAAGTCTTTCAATGTTCTCCAGGATCTTCTTGGCTGTTGAAGAGAGGAAGATGGCAGGTTCAGACTTGAAAGACACCTCCATGAATTCCATCACTGCATTGTGAAGGTCCGACTTTTGATACACATCCAAGGGCTTTTCTCCTTTCAAATACCCTTCAAGGTCACTACTCAACAGCCGATCCTCCTCGTCCTCCTTCACAACCAGCTTCTCACACACCTTCTTGGCGTTTTCGTAGTTGTTCTCGATGCACCAGCCGAGCACTGCAGCCTTCTTCAACTGCTGCTTCATCGCTCTCAACTTAGTCAATACCATTTCTGATGTTTCCGGGTAGTTCTTCTCCACCTCTTCTATCAGACTCAAGGAGAGTTCCAGGGGTGACAGAAACTGCATCTGGGTACTTGTCAAATGTTCGTTGTACTTGAAGAGGAATCGAATCAGCAAGCTGCTTTTGAAATCTAAATTATTCTCAGAAATAAACTTCAAAATCCACGAATAATCACTCAGATGTAAATGCTGAATGTTGGTGAAGGCGATGTGGCAGAAGTAGTTGGAAAGCCAGCATTTCACAAGAATGTGCTTGCAGCTGGATATGTCGCAAGCTAATTTCTTCTTTTTGGAATAAACTCCAAATGCAGTTGGAGAAGACTTGATTAGGTTATCGGCAAATGTCGTCAAGAAGGGAGTTGGAGTATCGCTGAAGTGCTTGGAAAGGAATTGTTTGAAGGAGTCGTTGAATGTAGAATGGAGGTAGCTACTGAACTCTGATTCATTCTTGATCATCGCTGAAAGCAGGCTCTTAGTCGACTTGAGACTGATTGGAGCATTCGCCCACACTCTCTTGAACACTGAATTCGCTAAGCTTGTTTTCCTTTGTCTTAAACACTCCATCACACTCTCTTGCTGGGCAGTCTTCTTCACCTTCTGCAAAGACGTCTTTATTAGCTCCTTGAAGCGCAGCTCTAGCATTTGGTCGATGAGTTCTAGAATTTCTTCGAATGGAGTTATAGATTCGAAATCATCGTCTGCTGGCAGATCTTCAACCCGATGCATCAGCTCCATCAACTTGATCAAGCGGACGTTGATCTGGTGACAACTGTCCTGCGGATGAATCTTCAAAATTTCGTATATATCCTTGCAATCAAAATTCTCCACAAACTCCCACAGCCAAGTTATGCGATTCGTGAACGATATGCTCACACACTTTTGCCAGTTCTCATACGTTTCATACTCTAAAATCAACCTCAAAACTACAGATTTTATTTTATCTTCAATATTAGACATCTTTTTAACTTCATTAAACTAAAAAAATGATTAAACATAGAATTTAAAAGATTTGAACAAAACGATATTAAATAGAAACAAAGACCTTAATAATTAAATATTTGGTGAAACTTTGTAAACAAACATTTGAAACAACTTGATACTTTAAAGTTTAAAGGCATTTTTTTAATCAATTATGACATATAAATCGATCTTTACTAAATTTGAGCTCAGAAGAACAGACTCTCAAACAATAGAAAATACTATTTGTACCGAAAAAGCAGAGGAAAATTCAGTAATACAAGATTTAAAAGATTTCACTGGCTGTTTTCCGCATGAGCTAGCTATTTCAATTGATGAAATTCAAGATATAAAAGATAACGTTTTCAATAAAAAACGGAATAAATGCAAAGATGAAACCATTGAGATACTTCCTCCAACTTCAAACCAGGCCATAATTGAAATGCTAAGAAAAAGATTTCTTAAAGCCAATGTTGTAACTAAAATGGACTTTTCTTTATTATTGGGTGCACGGAAGGTTCTCGAATACATGTTCAACTGCTGGAGCAACCAGTGCTTGTGCGACTTGGTCTTGATCATGCGAGAAGGGGAGGTGCTGACTCATCAAATCTTACTCGCCCTTCACAGTCCATACTTGGAAAAAATATTCTCAAGTAAAAACCACCAAGTTATTACTCTACAAATACCAGAATGTTCACGAGAAATTGTTACACTGATAATTCGATATCTTTATACTGGTGAGATAGAGTTAAGCTGCAATGCAGTGTTGGAGATTTTATGTTTTGCAAAAAAAACTCAAATAGACATTTTAAACCAGTTGTGTGAAGATTTCTTAATATCAACCATCAATTGGCATAATTCAATTGTTTATTTCGCGATTTCAATCAACCAAAATCTTCCAAACTGCAAAAAAACATGTCTCAAATTCATCGAAAACATGAAATCACAACTGGTGCAACACCCTCACATTCCTCTTCTTCTTTTGGATCAACTACACATCCTCTTAGAAAATTTAAAGACTAATACATGCTCTGCCATTGTGCTTGAAGTCATTCTGGAGTGGATCAACTACAACCATCACACCAGAATCAACCACGCGCAAGAGCTTTTTAGGAAAGTTGATTTTAGTTGTCTCAACACAGAACACGTTTGTCCCATTATCGACAACTTTCGATATCTCTTTCAAAATATCAAGATTAGAAAATATCTTGCAGCTTTTTACGAGGAATGCAATTTTGATTCCAGTTTTAAATGATTCTGAAGAAAATATTTGTGAATAAATCTTGTGTATTGTGTTTTCATTGTTTTTTTCCAATTATGCGCTAAAACAAATATTTTGTGGCCATTAGTAGTACTCTTAAACTTCACTCTGGTTCTGTGTGGTTAAAGTTTAATCATTAAACAACTTCTCTGACGTCAGAATGGACAATTTAGGTAGGAGAATGGGTGTTACAAGTGTCATTAAGACATAAATACACACACACACACATATATATATCTCAACAATCATTTTACCTTACTTTTTTCAAATATATGTATATCTTTTTTATACAAATATATAACAAGAGGCATTTAATAGCTCAAGATAAGAGGATGTAAGCAATTAAGCAATAATCTCCAAGAGCCTCTAGTTACTAGAGTAGCATTGAGTCATCTGACTTATGAAACCTATAACAGACACCCTCCTGAACGAACTGAAAGACTCTGTGGCAAACACCACTCTGCCCAGCTACAGACAGAACCTCAAGAGCAGACACAACCAGTTTGACAATGTATTTCAATGCTTCACAATTTAAAACAATTCAATTTTTCAATTAGAAACTACTTATTGGAACACTTTTATTAGCATTGAAATGGATTTAAGCACAGTTCATTCTTTTTTGTGTTCACATTAAGTTGAAATAATAATTGTTTTTTGAAAAGCAAAATACATCAGACACTTTTTCAAAAAACCCAGATTAATTCTCTCAGTCAGAGCTATCATGGCAGTTACAACAACAACAACAACGACAACATCAACATTCTGAATAGCAGCTACAGTAGCAACAATTCTTCTCCAAATCAAAATAGCAACGACTATCACAACATCTCAAAACAACAAATACAAAGCAGCCATAGCCGCAACAACTACAACAACAACAGCAACAACAACCACACAATGACTACCAACAACAATAACAACAACAGAAACAACAACACATCCACCCTCTCAAGCAATCTCTCAGAGCTCGATTGTCTCCTTGAAGAACTCAGCTCAGCTAGCTTCACAGGCGAAGTGAACAGAAGAAGTTCTGGTTAGAAGTGCTTACGGGGATGGTTGCTTATGGTTATGATTGACATGGTCAGGATGGTGGTTTTGATGGCAGTTGTTGCATTTGTGGAAATGGGGAATGTTTGTCAGTTGCTTTGTCGATGTTGGTTGCTGTGGTGATGTGAATAAAAAGGCTATTAATACTTTAAATACCAAGAATTAGATTTTCTCAACTATTATTATTATTATTATTATTATTGCAAAGTGAATGCACACACACAGGCCTCTCTTCGCAACACAGCACCCTCTCCAAACAACAACGACAACAACAACAATGTGTTTATGACTTTGTGCCATCGGATCAGTAAGAATATAACTTATTATTATTATTATATATAAATATAAACAATATTAATGGAATAGTTATGATAATACCAAAATAATATGAAAAGTCATAACAATATCAAAATAATAGAATAGAAACAATGCTTTTTGCAGCAGTGGCCAATCAAATGAGCTGGAGGATCTGATGTCATCACTATCATGCCTGAATACAGAGGTCACTTAAGATTCGACTTTGTTGTTAAAAATAATAATCAGCGTGATATAACAATTTATTATTATTATTATTGTTGTTTTTGTTAATATTATTATATAATTTGAATATAAGAAAATGTTTGGTTTGAGTTTATCCGACAAATTGTGATTTTTTGCAGGAGAAAAGTGCTGCTAACCAATACGATATGACTCAACCTTTAAGCTTAGCTGGTAAGTAAGGAAGCTTTAAATTATTATAATATGTATAGTTTTAGTAGTAGTAGTAGTAGTAGTAGTAGTAGTAGTAGTAGTAGTAGTAGTAGTAGTAGTAGTAGTAGTAGTAGTAGAAGTAGTAGTAGTAGTAGTAGTAGTAGTAGTAGTAGTAGTAGTAGTAGTAGTAGTAGTAGTAGTAGTAGTAGTAGTAGTAGTAGTAGTAGAAATAGAAGTAGTAGTAGTACTACTAGTAGTAGTAGTAGTAGTAGTAGTAGTAGTAGTAGTAGTAGTAGTAGTAGTAGTAGTAGTAGTAGTAGTAGTAGTAGGAGTAGTAGTAGTAGTAGTAGTAGTAGTAGTAGTAGAAATAGAAGTAGTAGTAGTACTACTAGTAGTAGTAGTAGTAGTAGTAGTAGTAGTAGTAGTAGTAGTAGTAGTAGTAGTAGTAGTAGTAGTAGTACTAGTAGTAGTAGTAGTAGTAGAAGTAATAGTAGTTGAAGCAGTAGTAGAAATAGAAGTAGTAGTAGTACTAGTATTAGTAGTAGTGATAGTAGAAGTAATAGTAGTAGTAGTAGTAGTAGTACTAGTATTAGTAGTAGTAATAGTAGAAGCAATAGTAGTAGTAGTAGTAGTAGTAGTAGTAGTATTAGTAGTAATAGTAGTAGAAGTAGTAGTAGTAGTATCATCATCATCATTATCATCACTATTGAGTAAACAATCTCTTCTCACGCCTACCACACCAGAATTAGAAGAAGGTGATTTAAACGCCTACGACAACGTAGCCAGGCCGCCACAGCATCATCATAAGGGTTATTATTGTTATTATTATTATTATTATTATTATTATTATTATCATCTTCATCATTACTATTACTCACAGACAAGCAAACTCCTTCCCCCTCCTCACCTCCTCAAACCCCTCCCCCCTCCACCCAAAACCCCGCAAGCAGGCGGTGGTGATGATGACGATAACTTGAACTCGATGATGGCAAGCCTGAGCAGCAACTTGACCTCTCAGGGCGTCGAGGTCACGAACAGCGGATGCTGTGCCGCGTGTGGGAAGATGATCATGGGACAGGTGGGTGGGTGAGTGGAGTTGAGGGTGGGGTGGGTAGGGTGATAGTTGAGTGGGGAGGGTTAAGTGCGTGAGGGGGTGTGGGGAGAGACAGTTAAGTGAAGTGAAGTGAGTGGAGGAGGGGGGGGGGGGGGTAGAAAAGTGGGTGGAGTTGAGGGGAGGAGGAAGGGAATAGTGGCAGTCTGCGTGCATCTTCGTTTCTCATCCACCAGGTGATCACAGCCCTGGGTCGCTTGTGGCATCCTGAACACTTCGCATGCGTCAAGTGCAAGGTGGTGATGATGATGATGACGACGATAACAATGATAATAATAACGATGATTAAGACGATAATAAAAATAAAAACAACGAAAATAATAATAATGAAAGATGAACAACTATCCAACAACAACGACGACGACACCCAACAACCCATCGCAAAGGTGGAGATAGGTGGGGGCACGTTCTTCGAGAGGGACTCTCAGCCCTACTGCGAGCAGGACTACCACCTCCTCTTCTCGCCCAAGTGCGCCCACTGCCATCAAGCCATCCTAGACGTGCGTCTTGAATGTTTGGTATTTATTATTGTTTAATTATAGTAATACTAATGATGATGACGATGATGATGATGAAGATGATGATGATGAGGATGATGATGATGATGATGATGATGATGATGATAATATTACTTGTCGAAATTTAAACCATAAATTTAATCGAACCCTCAATAAAATCTAAAAATGCTGATTTGATTGATTAAAAAAAATAGTTTTAAATTGTTATTCGTCAAACTTGCTAAAAATCGCTCATTGAAATAAATCGTCTGCAAAACACACACCCTATCACCACCAACCACCACCACCACCAACCACCACCAAAGACCAACCAACTACCAACAACAACCAACTAGCACCAACCAACTACCACCAACCAACTACCACCAACCAACTACCACCAACCAAATACCACCAACCAATTACCACCACCAACCAACCACCACCACCAACCAACTACCACCACCACCAATCAACCACCACCACCAACCAACTACCACCAACCAACCAACTACCACCACCATCAACCAACTACCACCACCACCAACCAACCACCACTGCCTCAGCGATGCGTCACAGCACTGGACAAGACGTGGCACATGGAGCATTTCGCCTGCTACACGTGTGGCAAGAGTTTGGCTGACGAGGCCTTCCATGAGAAGGAGGGCAGGGTCTTTTGCCAGTGAGTTTGTTTTTTTGTTTGTGTGTGTGTTTGCGTGTGTGTTTGTGTGTTTTTTGTGTTAAAAAAAATGGAGGAATTGCATAGAATGTGATTAGCTAATTATTAGTTTAATCTTTTAATTAGTTGTGTATTATTTTAAAATTTATTTCAATTTTTGTAATTGATCAATAATTTAAACGGATTTTCATCATTCTACACCTCATCACCACTCCATCACCCCTTATCACTTCTTCTCCCCCCCCGTCAACCCTTTCATCACCCCAAGTCTATTCAATCACCCCCCCCCCTCATCCACCCCCCCTCATCCACCCTCCCCCCCCCCATCCACCCCCCCCCCTCCCATCCACCCCCCAAGGTTTGACTTCCTGCAGCACTTCGCTCCCCGTTGCGCCATGTGTACCGAGGCGATTTGCGAGGACTTCTTGACCGCCCTCAACCAACAATGGCATCCCCAGTGCTTTGTGTGCTTCGTACGTTTTTGGTTTTGGGGGGAGGAGATGGGAGAGGGGGAAGGGTGTGTGGATGGGATGGGGTGGAGAGAAGAGGTAGGAGTGAGGCAGGGGGATGAGGTTGTGTGGTGAAATCCATAAAAAAAATCACAAATGTAATTCTTGGAGAACAACAATCATTTCGATGGTGTTCAAACTTATTCACCCTTTCGCAACAATGATGAAAAATAGTTTTAAATTTTCAAAAAAAAACTTTACTATCTCATCTATCTGCCTCCTCACCCTCATCTCATCCACTCATCCACCAACCCATCAAATACAACAATGCACAACCTTCTTCTTTCCACTACAACCCCCCTACCCCCTTCACCACTACGACCACCACAGGAGTGTCACACGGCACTGGGCACCTGTTCATTCTTCGAGCACGAGGGCATGCCTTACTGCAAGCAACACTACCACGCCAGGAAGGGTTCCCTGTGTGCCCACTGTAACCAGCCCATCTCTGGTGGGCGGGGCGTGGTGGCTAGGGGGGTGGGAATGAATGAGGTCAAGGTAGTGGTGGTGGTGGGGAGTGGGGTTGGTGATTAGGGAATAAGAGAGGGTGGGGGTGATGATGATTATGATGGGTTGATGAGGATAGTTATGGGAGTGGTTGTTTGATTCTAGCATGCTTCGATGACTCAGTGACCAGGGTGTTTCGTTGTATTGAAGTGTTCTGTCTCACTCACAGGCCGTTGCATCACCGCCATGTCTCAAAAGTTCCACCCCGACCACTTCAAGTCCGTTCCGTCCATCCTCTCTGTGCCCATCATCCACTCATCCAACTCTCAATTAACTCCTCACTTGTCATACGCACTGGCCATCGATCCACGCTTTATCCATTCTTATCCACGCATGCCTGTCGGATAGTGCGTCTGCCATCCGGCACTCATCCATTCACTCATTTTCTAACCCATGCACCCACTCATTCACCCACCCACGCAGATGCACCTACTGCCAGAAGGCGCTAACGAAGGGCACGTTTAAGGAGGAGGGCAAGAAGCCCTATTGCCACCGCTGCTTCGTTACCCTCTTCAGCTGAGCGTCACCGAGAATGTCCCGTCAGGTCTCGATGCTCGATTTTGGGGGAAAGTTAATTGGAAATTTTGTGCGTGGGGAGGGTGGTGGTGTGGTCTGTGAAAGTTGTAGTGCTGAGGGGGGGCTGGTCGGGGTTAAATTATATTTGTGTGTTTTTATTAACAGATTTTTAAATGTATAATTAATTGTATGAAACATCATTTTTATACTTGTTTACGTAACTATTGAATATTTTTTAGCGTGCTTGTTCACTGGGGTTTCCGAGAATGTTTATTTATTTTGTCTCCTTTTATATTCAATTTTAACTTATTAACTCTTTGCTGACGCCATGCACATAAATATTCTGTTTTGAATGCGCTTCAAGCCAATGCCTCAATCAATCAATAATAACAATTGCTAAAGTCAAAAAATATTTGCGTTCGCCAAAGATTTAAGTATTTACAAAATGCATGCTGAAACACCAAAAGCTCATGCAACCATACAACTCATTCTTACAAACAAAAATCAATCTGTCTTGTAAAATAATAAGAAATTCTTTAAAAAATCATTTTCGAAAAATTAAGTTTAAAACGTCGCAATGCATTTCAAATTATTAAACTCCACTTTGATGCTATGGAAATGCTTGCTGCTCAACATATCCTCAACACTTCCAACTCATCGGGAAAGCCTTTGCAATGCTAGAACATGCTTGAACTTTTAGGCTTGGTGAAACCATGGCTGTCCTTGAAACTAAAATTCCATCCTTTCAAAATTCCGAATAAATTATTTTTTCAAATTGTATACCTATGCTTTGGAACACAATTTGCGAAGCAATACATTTTCATTTATTATAAATGATTGAAGCTTCAATTGAATGCTGCCTTCCTCGCTATAAGCAAACATGAACGAAATATTCTCGAAAGCAATAATGATGGATTTGAATCCTTTTCTGCCGTACTTTACCTTGTTTCGTCGCATGAATTGACTGTTTTGTCTTCCTACTGTTGGTGCCTTTTTATAGAAAAACTCTACTTCCCGTTCCTTCACTTTTGTTAGCTTTAAAGAATGATTTATAATGAATTTAATTGAAAATAAAATGTTTGTGACTTCGATTGGATCTAAAAACAAATTTGTTTCAGCATCGTGTAATTGACAAAAATCAATATGCGGATGTGAGTAATAATTTTTCGTTAATTCAGTTTTAAATGTATTCAATTAGTTTATAATTGTGAGACTATGATTCCTAATTGTTGTCTAGACCGAACTCTGAGGCGCGAACTAATGATTCATGTACCTGCGTGGAATGAAAGCTTTCAGAGGTACCTGCACGCTAAATGAACAATTATTCATTGTAATTAACGCCCGTAATTTATTGTCAAATTCAATAAAATATTTAAAAATAGAGAAACTTGAAATAAAATTAAAATGAAACGGTATACATAAAGACGCCCATCAATCAAAAGATCCTGAAACCTGTGTTGTATTTCAGTGCATTTGCGTGTGGTTGTGTGTGTGTGTGTTTATAACATCCCTTTTCTTTTATTTATTTTAAAAAATCTAATCGATTTGTCGATTTATTTAAATGATTCGAACTCATTGCACAGAAATCTGCCTTTCATTTTATTTATTCTCACCCGGTTCAGCTGAAAAATCATAAATATTCATATAAATTATTCGTATACATATTCATAAACCACGAATATCATTCACATTCATGACTGACATATACATATTCATAGGAACAACATGTATGCATAAAAGATTTAAACACATATGAGATACCCGAAAAGTCTTTGAGAGCTGAACGGATTGATACATATATAAAGACGCTGGAAAGTAAGATGTGGAAGAGATCATTAGTGATTGAGAAACGCTTGTTTGGATTAAATGTTATCTTAAAAATGTAATTGAATCCAATTAAACAATTAAATACAAGTTTCAAAAATAGTCCGCTTACTAGTCTGTTTTTGGATCTTGAAAATAATATTTTTGCAAATTCGATAAATTTTGTTATATACCGCGTGAAAGTAACCTGAAAAATGCATTACTCTAATGAAATGTTTGTACCGAAGTGAACTGATTCCGTTGGTAAACATTAAAAGCAGAAAAAACAAAATATGCCACAAGATTAGCAGCAACAAAAAAAAAGTATACAACAGCAACAACAACAACGCTAGCAACATTCAGAAAAACTTTTCTCTTTCTCATTCATCTCTATTTTGTGACTTGTAAAGTAAATGGACCTTCAACAAAAACCACACCAAGAACAAAAAAGCAACAAAAATAAACAATAAATTTTTAAAAACCATTAACATTTCAAGGAAAAAGAATAACACAATCAAATCATTGTCATAACCACTTAAAGATTCTTCCATGAATTCCCGTTTTTCCTGGAGAGTGGTGCTGATGATGATGATGCTCTTCAGCTGATGCGGGGCTTATCAAGAATTTAATTCCAAGGTATTTAACTTGATATAGCTCTTAATTTTATGAACATTTAACAAACTAGGTTAATTGAGCGATCTAAAATACGAAATGGTCTTAACCTTTGATTAGCTCACCCCATAGCGTTTCTCAGAAACGAAAGAGCAGTAAGATTGCAAGGTTGTTTACAGTGCGTTGAACCTTCGTTCTTGAAGAGCCGAGGTAGACAGGATGTTATACAACTTTATATAATTTAGGTATGAGAAGGAATATTTAATCAGACAAATGCAGTGCTAGAGCATTAAATTACCTTTTCACTCACCGCCCGTTTCAAACGTTTGGAGGTACACACACAAAGATTAAAATTTTACTATTAAACACTGATTAATTTGTTTTTGCTTTTGTCGCCGCCCACTAATTTGAGTAATATAAATATGTAAAGAAACATTTAAATTATTTGTTAACGAATTTATAAAATAAAAAATGTGTTGAGCTAGCATGTATGCAAATAATTTTTTTCCATTTGATAAATGTCCGCTTTTCTTTATTTATAAATAAAAATAAGTAAACTAAAAAATCAATTTAATGAGTATAAAAATTGCGATTTTAAATTTTAAAAGCATTATGAATAATATAAAATTATTAATTTTGATGCAACAAATGTTAAGATCAATACAAAAAGTTCCAGTTTTAAAAAATGTTATTCATAATATAAAATTATAAGCAATATTAATAAATTTTTTGCCAGTGTTTACATTGAACGTTAGCAAACATCTCCAAACAATCTTATCTTTCGGCATGTGTGTGAACATATGTGTTTATGTGTGTTCCCCCTTATGTGAGTTTATGTGTGTTCATCATTATGTGAGTTTATGCGTGTTCCCCCTTATGTGAGTTTATGTGTGTTCATCTTTATGTGATTTTATGTGTGTCCCCCCTTATGTGAATTTATGTGTATTCATCTTTATGTGAGTTTATGTGTGTTCCCCCTTATGTGAGTTTGAAAATGTGTTCATGTGTGTTTGAATGTGCGTTCATGCGTTTTTACACATGTTCATAAAAATGTGTTAGCATGAGTGTGTACTTTGGTACCGGTATGTGTCTTGAAAACTGTGTTTGTGTATCTATCGGTATGCGTGTTTATACTTGTATCTGTAAGTGTGTTAATACATGTATTTGTATGTGTGTTTGTATGTGTGATGGATAAGCATTGGAGGCAGGTAGTGGATCGGATATGGCAGGAAATGATGCTGGTGTGTGATGGAATTGTTAATCAGTGCACTAATTAAAGGCTAATAATTAGGCTTAATGATTTGTATTGTATAATAGAAATAGAAAAGTAATTATGATGAGATTTAGTACATAAAAATAAACTGAGACAAGTACATAATGCATTGTATAATTGCAATACACCAAAGTAGCACTCAGGAACACGATCTGTAATGATAGAGTGATAGCTGATGATGATAACGATGACAAGGGATGATGATGATGAGTAAAAGGGATGGCTGATAATGAGGATAGTGGTGATGATGGTTATCAAAGCTAGTGATGATGGTGGTGGGTTGGAATATAACGAATAGTGGGGAGGGGGGGGGGGCATAATTAATCTTCATGCTGGTTGCATTCGGGAAATGAGAAAGGATGCTGGTGTTGTCTTGATGGGGGTTTGATGGTGGTTTGATGGTGGTTTGATGATGCCATAATGGTGATTTAATGGTGGTTTGGTGCTGCTATAACACCGCACCAAAGATGTCTTTTGAATAGCAACTACTTTTAGAATTGAGTTTTTAAGGATTTTAAATTTGGTATCCTAAACTAAGAAAAACAATATGATACATGAAAAAGTAAAAGAGTTTTACTTTCTGCTAATTAGTTAGTGAGTCATAAATGGTTCCAAAGGCAAAAAAAATAAAAATTTGCGCTTAAAGGTGGTCTAGAAATCGAGAAGAAAAATTTCAAAGAAAGAAGAAAAGTTCACAATGAACTGAAGGGTATTTATCGAGAACGGATATTCAAACTATTTATTCGAAAGAATAAAAATAGTTTATGGTTTATAAATTTTACAATTTGAAGACATATAACCTGTTTTTATGCAGACGTCTAACTTTAAAATGTATACAAAAAGGTTTAAAGTTTTTATAAATTAACTGATATTTAAATTATAGACACATTCAAGGATTTAAAATGTTTTCGATCTGATCTAATATGAATAAAATAAATTAAAACTATTCGATCTTTAACCGAATATTCGGCACAGTTTCATCCGATACAAGGATATCAGATAGACAAATAAGAAAATATGCTAAATTAGTTAGAAGCATTAATTAGCATAAATAATAATAATATTGACGAGCATTATTATAGTGGCGTATAACCCGAACGAGCTTCCAGGCCACTTACTCTGCATAATTTCATTTGAGCCTTTGGGTTATTAGGGCATTGGTTGCACTTGAACCTTGGACCTTTCATTATTGGTCAAGCCGAGAGTCGCTGCCGACTCGGCTACCCGTTCACAAGCATAAAGTATGCAAACCTTAGTGAGAAGCTTAAATTAGCATAAAATATGAATAAATTGGGGTAAGACAACATTCCCACCGTAGTTTGCAGCCCGATGACGCCTTGAAGCCTCTTGTTGAGACGTTATTTCGCCCAGAAGTCAACGAGGATTGCATGCAAAGAGCCTATTGGACTCGTTGGAGTGCCAATCTACATCTGAAGTGCCCTCATGCATTCCAGCAATCGGAGTTAGGCGAGTTCAAGTGATGACTCTTTGTGTGATTCATTTAACTTGTTGTCGCTTTGTGATGCAACAACACTGGAGACAATAAGCTCATATAGAAGACCAAAAAAAGTGATTAATGAAGTAAAACAACTTATTAAATGATTAATTTCAATGCGAAACTTGTTCGTCAATAAATTTCAATAAATCAAATAAATTTCTATAGCACGTCTTTCATAAAATTCAAGAGCGATGAATTCGATTAACAACAGTGGATCGAGCGATGGAGGGGAGCAGAATGGCTGAGAGCCGAGGTTCCTCGAAGGCACTGCCCAGAACAACAAGTCCTCTGGTCACCCTGCTGCAGAAGAACAGAGGTGGTGATGATGATAATGGTGAAGATGATGATGATGATGGTGATGATGATGATGGTGAAGATTATGATGATAATGATGATGATGATAATGATGATGATGATAATGATGATGATGACGATGATGATAACGATGAATGAACGAATGCCCAAAAAGCTACCATTACTGAAATCTCAATTAAGTATGCTGGTTTAAGTTTCATGGCAGCTTCAGCCTTCATAACTCATGCATGCAACATTCGAATTCCGACACAAGCATACAAATATTGTTTGTTACTCATTTAAAAAAATAAAAAATACTCCATATAAAAAGACACTATAAGAATACAAAATAAAAGTAATTTATAAACACACCATAAAAATCAACTAATTCAATGATTTTCGCAATTATAACGAGTACAAAATGACATAATAAAAATTCTTAAAGATATAAAGGTGGGCTGTTAAGAGGCCATTCGTGCAAGGTCTTTATATAAGACGATGAGTGTGCTAATGCATCTGGTTATTGCCTTGCCGAAATAAATTTATGCGATTTTTTGATACATAAATATTTATTTAATATTTAATATTGTTTTCGTTTATTTATATTTAGTACCTTTGAGTTTTGTTTGTTGCTGTTCTTAGTAAGGTCATAACATAAGAACAAGGATGCCTAAAGGATGCAGCGTGATGTATTGGTTAGCTTATTAATAGTTCAAGCCTACATCCATCAGCAACAACAGCATCATTCTTCTTCTTCTCATCATCATAATCATCACCATCATCACGCCCAACATCATCATCATCATCACAGAGACCAAGAAAGAGCAGACTTCTAAACCCCTCAAATACACATTCAACTTCACTCTCAACAAGCCTGAAAGCCTCTCCAATAAAACAACAACAGCAACATCACCATCGACAACAACAACAACAAAATCTACTACTATTACTACCACTACCAGCTCAACAACAACATCCCCATCGACAACATTAACAACACCCTACAAGCACACACAAAAATACGACAGCAACAACTCCAGCAACACCAGATACACACCAATGGACAAGATAAGAGAGAACATCGTCATCAAACAGGGTGTCAAATCTGATTCAAGGTGAAGCACTTTCGACTCTGAAGTCTTTTTAAAAATCTCTGAAACAACATTATCATCATTTTGAGGCATCAATAGAGTTGTGTCTGTAAACATGGCAAGGTGAATTATGCCTTTCTAGGGAATTTTAAAATTCCCTCATTTCCATTCAATTTCTCAATGCCACCTCACGGCTTGAATTTAGTTCTTGCTTTTTTAAATTAATCGTTTACTGGAAATAAAACTCATGTACAACAAGCTTTTTAAGAAGCTTTCTTTTGAAACTTCTCGTTGCATCACATGATTCGCTACTAATTTATCCTGGAAACAAATCATCTTCTCACCACCCTCTCATCATCCCTCAGCACCCCTTTACCACCCCTTTACCACTTCTCACCACCCTCTCACCACCCTCTCACCATCCTCTCACCACCCTCTCACTATCCTCTCACCACCCTCTCACCACCCTTTCACCACCAACAACCTTTCTATTAATTTCCACCCTCATCACACCATTCCCTTCTTACTTTCATCGCATTCTTCCTCTTCCCCACCTCCCATTCTTCCCCTTCCCCACCTCCCATTCTTCCCCTTCCCCACCTCCCATTCTTCCCCTTCCCCACCTCCCATTCTTCCCCTTCCCCACCTCCCATTCTTCCCCTCCCCTCCCAGATGCACCACTCCATCCCCCCCTCCCATTCTTCCCCTTCTCCCCTCCCATTCTTCCACCCCCCCTCCCAGATGCACCACTCCACCAGATGCCCGCTACAGCCACTCACGCTTCGAAAACCGGCCAAGCAGCATTGAGTTTTACGAACCAGGCTCTTCATCATTATCAAAACCCGGTGGTCCTGATGATGATGTTGGTGGGGAAGAAGGGGGGGGGGGGGGGTTTAGGATAAATGGCACACAACTTGATAAAATTTTATAACTTCCGATAAGCTATTGAGAGTCCATAAAGAAGCCTGGAGTGTTTGAGAGGAACACCCATGTCTTTCAAACATAGAGAAGCAGCCATCAGTTGTATGGGAAGCCTTATCACTTTTCCATTCTAAATTGGTACTTTGGCAGGCTTAATCAGATTGATAAAGCAGATGCTTCCATGGTGGTGGTGGTGGAGGTGGTGGTGGTGGTGATGATGAGAATAATGATGATGATGATGGTGTTGATGATGATGGGGATGATGAAGATGATGAAGAGGATGATGATGAAGAGGATGATGATGGTGATGATAAAGATGATGATGATGATGACGATGATGATAATGATGATAATGATGATAATGATGATGATGTAGTAGTACTGGTGGTATGAAAGTGTTGCGTTAATGTGAAAGGTGTTGATGTGCACAATCAATTCTTAGTGATTAGCAGAGTGTACGGAAAAACGATGAGAAAAAATTCTTTAAAACCACAAAATATCTTTTAAAAAAATTTTTTATTACATTTTTTAAATGCAGTTTTTATTCGAAAATGAAAGAGGCGTTCAAATAATCCATAATGCAAAGCGGTTAGAGTCTCACTCGATTCGATTCTTAACAGGAATCTTGTTCATCTTGTTGAGCAATCGATGAATGAAGTTAGTTGCCACCATAGATACCTTACAAACAACAAGTAGTATATATACTATTTCTATGGTTGCCCCTACATCAAACGGAAAATGCATTTGCAGTCCACAATTGCTCCATTATTTTTAGTGCTCTTTCCGTTAGTGTTATTAAATAATTTTTTTAATTTTTCAGATGATGCTAAAAATGCCGCCCATAAACAAGCCAGGAGACCTGTGCAGATAGTTCGTTTTTTAAAGTTTTTATTATCAACATTTACATAAACACCATCAATGAAGCATTTTTAATGATTACATCTCTTAACTTCACTTTAATAATCATACGTCACCACTCGTACAATATCTCGTCATCAACATCCCAACAACAACAACACTACCACTAACAACACAAATAACAAAAACCCCTAAAACCAACAACAACAACACCAACACTACTTTTACAACATCCCCACCAACAACACTCCCAGCATCGTAAGTCCACCAGGCAAGAAGTACAAAGTCAAAAAAAGTCATCCCTTGGACTACTCTATAACCCCCCCTCTCCGACCTCCCACACCCCACAACGTGTACATGAGTGTCCAGAAGGGAGGGGAGGTACCCATAGAAGGTCTCTACTGCCCACCATTCTTCAAGCCGGGTCAGTCGTGTCGAGGGGAGCTGAACATAATAAAAGCTTATTCCTTCAAAATATTATATTAATTTTATTTATTTTTTTGGAAAAGGGTAGAATTGTGGTTAATGATCATGCTACGCAAAAACCGAGGTTTAAACCTTTTAGTTATACGATAGTTTTCACTCCCCAACACAGATTTGAGAATCTCCACGTTGAAGAATGACCGCTACAAGGAACTCCTCAACAAAAACGAAAACCCCCACCCTTGCAAACCCTTCACCACACCATGCCTTCCAGTCCCCACCCTTTCTTTGAACTCCCAGAAGCACAGTGGTAGCAGTAGGGGCAGACCACAGCCTATCGATGATTACGTTTCACTCTGCGAACTCTTGGCGACCAGTCATCTGAGCTGCAGAGACCGAAGGAATCGGGATGAGATTAATAAAGCTCGGAAGTTGCAGATGGTGAGCAGTGGTGGTGGTGAGGATGGTTGTGATAGTGTTGATGGTGGTAGTGGTTGAGATAGGAGTGGTGAGTGTGGTAATGATGAAGAGGGTAGTGGCTTGTAATAGTCGTGACGCCAGCTAGTTAAAAGGCACCAATGGTTATAGATTTTCAAGGAGTACCTTCAAAATGCCATCTTTTCAGTGGCGGACCCACAAAAACATCATTTTATATTGACACCTACAGGAGTTGTACATTAAAACGGTGAAGATGAAGAAGAGAATTGAGGAAGAAAAACAAAACCAACAGAGGAGACACTGTGACTATTCCTGCAGGTAGTTTGTGGAGGGTGAGGTGAATTGGAATTTGAGAGATAAAGGTTTTGATAAAGTCAATAAATAAATGCCGATTTGATTTTCACGTTTCGTTTTTGAGTGCGACTTCTTTTAAGTGCGACTTTTTAAAAATTTTCAAACAGACAATCTAAATCGGATTTACAAATTGGATTTCTATATCGTACAGGCATTTAACCAAATAATTTTCAAGTCTTAGAATTAAAAACTTTCATCACCCATTCCTCCTCTATCCAGCAAATCTCCAGTGTCCTTGGACAGGTATGACCTTGAAGATGACGTTTTCTCCACCACGACCACCGCTGCCACCACCACTCTCTCCCCTCACTCACCTCACTCGCCACAACCTGCCTACAAAGCTCGAGCTCTTTACCCTTTCACGGCTAAAGATTCCAAGTTTGCAGCTAAGCTTTCTTAACTTTAAGTTTTTCTGAAAAAGTTTTATTTTCCAAATTTTTTTTTGAACCGCTATCTTTTTGAAAATCTGTTTGTAAAAAATACTCAAAAGTGAAGTAGTTTTCTCAGCGACTTATCAATATTCCAATGGTTTTTCTTCGCCACAAACACAAACAGAGAACTAAGTTTACAGAAGGGAGATGTGGTGTACGTGTGGGGAGTGGTGGATGAGAACTGGATGAAAGGGGAGCACCATGGTAGCTTTGGCATCTTTCCTTCTTCTTATGTCCAGGTGCAGTGGTGGAAAGGGTGGGTTGAGGGACTGATGGATGGGTGCAGTGGAAGAAATGGTGGACTGATGGATGGGTGCAGTGGAAGAAATGGTGGATTGAGGGATCAATGGATGTGTGTCATGGTGTAATGTGATGTGGTGGAGAAGGATGTAAGAGTAATAAATGTTGGATAAGATTTGAAAAATCAAAATAATTGAAAGAATTCAAACATATATCGAAGTATGTTTCGAATTTTATAAGCTAATAAAATGATTTAATGCCAATTTAATTCGCCGTTAACTATCCCATATTTATATTACTTAATGGTTTTAGCACTAGAATTTCAAGTAAGAATGTTTTTAAAGCTTTTCAGTTTCTTCTATTTAAAATAATTGAAAAGTTTGTAATTTCAATGAAGTATTTATTTTTTCCTTGTCTTATCTTGTCCAAGTTTACAAATCTTTATTGGAGGAAAAACCACAAAAATGTTGTTAAAATCTTTCGATTTAAAACCTCTATAAATTTATAATACTTTAAAAATCATAGAGCTGAGTCAATTCATTTAATGATCATTGACTCTTCAGATTTTCCAATCCTTCGACGCACCCCTCTCACCCTCCTTCTCCCATCTCTACTGCCTCCTATACACCTTTCAAGCTCAAGCTAGCACTGAAATCTCACTCAAAAAAGTATAATTCATGATTATTTTGAATTTCATCATATTTTATTTAATTTTATTTAAGTTATTTATAAAATATTGTTTAATTATTGATTGGTTAGAAAAATATTTTTCACAAATTATTGAAGCCTGCTATCTTTGATATGACACAGGCGTATGTAAATATGGCAATCTATCAGAAAAAGATATCTTATCAATAAATATTGTTCGAAGCTGTGTTCATATTTTGAAAGTTTTCAAAAGACCAGATCACGAATATTTGAAGTTTCATCCACGAGTTAAATTACAAAAATGTAATATCAATTTGACAACCGACATTTTAAATAAACGATAACTTGAAATGATTCGACAGGGGGACATAGTGAGAGTGCTCGAGAGGGTGAACGCGGACTGGGTGAAAGTGGAGTTGGTGAAGCCACGAAGCATCCGCGAGAGGTCGCCAGAGGGCAGGCTGTACAGCAGTCCACACCACTTCAAGCGCTCGTCCAGCTCTTCTCCGCTGGGATTGAAGCCCTGTGGTAGTGCCAACAACAGCATCATCAACTCTCGCAACAGATTCAACAATCATGAAACAACAACCAGTCCCAACGACGAGGAATTCAAGAAAGTTGGACTTGCTCCTTCAAGTTACATCATCCCGCTTGAGCGAAACCTCGGTTTCCCTTCATTATTTCTTTTAAATTAGAACCATAATATTCGAATACGTGAGGTTTTGTCTTCAAACAATAAAACATTGGAAAAATGAAATAAAAATAGTCATTATTGAAAAAATTAGCCTATAAAACATCTCATATTTTTCAAAAACTATTTTTCCAGACACAATAAACCTTTTCGGTCACCACTCACCACGCGAAAAGAATCAAGACCTTCTAGACGCCAACAAGCCCAGTCACCCTCCCTGGAAAGACATTGTAGCGGGTGTGAGTGGAAAAGAATTATTTTTCAACGGGGATTACCGAAGAAACTCCTGGAAGAGCGATGCTGGAAAAAGCAAAAGTGTTGACCGTAAGGTGGGACTTTTTGAGCAGCTGTACAGTCCCAAGAACAACAGAAAACACATTGGAAGAAATAACATCACCGACTCTAACAAAGAACACAATGCCACCTTAAACACCAAAAACAAAACCCAAAAATATAACCAAATCCACAACGAAACACCGATGAACACAGACACCAACACCAACCACAATGACATCCAGAACGACTATCTAATTGATGAGTCATACCTGCATGACCTTGATGCTCTCAACGCCTCTATAGACCCTCTCTTCTACCTCAATCTCTCTAAACTCAGAAACCTTTCCCCATTTCCCTCATATCCCCTCCCTTCTTCCTCCCTCTCTCTTTCGCCATTGCCTCCTAGTTTAACTCCTAACTAACATCTTATGATTTTAAAATGCTTTTAGGCTAATAAAAAGAAATTTAATAACAAAAACCCATCGATTAATTTTTAATTAATTAATTGAATTAAATAATAATAATAATATTATTATTATTAAAATTGAATTAAAATAAAAACTTTATATTTCCAAACAAAACGCCCTAAATCGAATAGTCAAAAAGTCATTCGAGTCATTTCCAGTGATGCAAAATAGAACATGATGATGTGAAAACTCACAAAACACAAACCCCATTAAAAATAAATAGCTGCTCAGATATTCTAAACCAACGACGTTTGATCGATTAGTATGAAAAACGAGTTTTAAAAATAAATCATTATGATGAATGGGTGAATTTATAAATGGACTTTTGAGAACCAGAAAAATACAATTCCTAATTTAGGTATTGCTTTGTAAAAGCAAAATACTAATTTTTTTGTTTTTTTGTCTTTTAAATACAAATGTTATAAATTATTTTAATATTTAAATAAAGGACTGTTTGATTAATATGACAGGAAAAAATAGAACTATTTTCGCGCTGAAACTCAGTAGTATTTATTTGAAAAGTCGCTAGGTTGGCTTGTTAGCTGTAGACTTGTTACGCACTGTTCTAGACTTAGTTATTCTCTTTCAGTCAACTTTTTGATTTCGAATCGATTCCACTTTTGAACATCATCATTTTACATTTTTTGAAATTCAATCTATAAAACTTATTTGAAAATGTTTAGATTTTGTTTCCTCCAATAAACCTTTTATTCTTCTCTTACACACCCCATAACCGATTGACTGGTTGAATGGTTTCATGGTTGAATGGATCAGGAATAGAGAATTAGAGAAGGATCAACGAAGATTCGATGCATGATAAATATGAAATGAAAAGGTTTTAACTAATGAAATCTAATGTTTTTCACAAAAAAAGCTGAAATATAAAAATATAAAATGTGTGGCGTTTTCTTTCATAAACTTAAAAAATCCATGAAATGACTAATTGAATCAGGCAGTTCATGAAAACCTTTAAAAGTCCAACTCACGTCTTGCGATGAGAACAAAGAATGGTGTACAACAAGTCAAACAATCTTTCGCCTACAAGCCTCATCAAACACGCCATAATGGTTTGCCCCCACTCACTTCTCAATAAAGATACATTTTCGGGGCGTATGAAATGCGTTTGTACAAGGCATCGTTGCCTTTATAAGCAGTTGTGGTGAAAATAAAAACACGCATCGTTTAAGCTGGTCGTTTGTATATTGAAAAATTATACTTACCATTACGAAAACAAGTTGAATAGGACTCCCCTACTGCATCAACACATTCTCCCTCATAATCATCCTGAAACTTGAAAATCTTTGGCGTAAAACTTCTTCACCAAAATTGCGACTTTGAAAAATCTAGAGACATTTCATGCGGAAATCTGGTTTGGTTGAAATTAATTCGTGCTTCTTAAATCCTTTTTTAAGCTAAAATGTTAAAATGGATATTAGGATAGTACGAAATACAAGTGAAATGGTCGACATCAAATCCTACCAACACAACATCTCGACAACTCACTCCAACACCACACTTTTTCCCACTTTCACAGCCAACCACCTCAACAGCAACAACACTACCTGCCCTCGTCTTTTGAACTACGACTCCACCGACCTTTCCATCGTTATAATAGTGGGCACGTTGATGTTGCTCGTGATTTCAACGGCATTCATCGGCAATGTGCTGGTCATCGTCGGTGTTTTGAGGTACTCGAAGCTCAGAGTGGTTTCTAACAGCTTCATCGCGTCAATGGCGGTTGCTGATCTCCTGGTGACGCTGTGTGTGATGCCACTGAACGCGTGCCAAGAGATGTGTGGCCGTTGGATTTTCGGGAAGGTTTGTGTGGTGGTTGGGGCGACGATATCGACAACGTTAATCTTAGTGTTAGATTGCCTAGTTTGCATAATATTTTGGTTCACATTTTATGGGCATGCACTTAATATTTTTGCTTGCATCAAATGAGCTAAAAGCTTTGCAATTTGCTTGTATATAATGCTTTTATCAACTGAATCAACACATTCTCCCTCATAATCATCATGAAACATTTTTTATAGGCGTAAATGTAATTGTTGGCATTTTTTTAAATGGATTTTGATGTCGTATTGATGTTGCTGATTCTGAATACATTGGTTTACGTTGTTGCTTTGGATGAGTTGTGTCGAGACGTATTTCAGGGCTGATTGTTCTGCAGGAGTATTAAATAAACTAAAATTATATTTATTAAAGGTTTTTGATGAAATATTTTATTTAGTTTTAAAATGTCTTTGTTATAAAAACAATTTTTTACAATAGGAGAATACTTTTAGAAAATCAAAATAATTAAATTTAAGATACAAAAATGTATATTCTCTTTACATTTGTTCTGAAAATGTCAAACTGGCGTGGTTCTTCGTCTCATGCACAATCATAAGAGATTGCTATCTGAGCCCTGTCGCTCGCTTTTGATACTGTGTGGAGCGTATTTTTTATAATGAATTTACTTATAAATATAATAAATAAAATAAAATTACTCATGTTTAAAATTCGATAATGAATCTAAAATAAGTAAACGTTTTATTAAATATTAAGAGGAGGGATCAACTGAGACCACAATAGATGACTTCTTGAAGTTGGGGCAATTTACCAACCCATGTACTGCTTTGAAGCTTGGAAGGGTGTCTGGGTGGGGGCTGGAAATGACCATGTTGGTCAGCTTTTTTTCCGAATGCGTCAAACTAATATGTGAGATAATAGGAATTATAAAACGTTTAATCGAACATTTTTCTGATAGAAAAACTAGTTTTAATAAAAATAATGAAAAATAACTTTTTATATTCATTAAAAAAACTGTAACGAATTTTTTAAAATTTAAAAGTTTTAGATTCATTTTTTCTTTGTGAAAAAAACATTTGCAATAGAAAACTGCCACTTAAGGGTTGATCGAAGATGATCCATCGTCGGGTTAAACCCCGCCCACACACTCAACCCGTAATTTACAAATATTTATGTCCCAAAAAAATATATTGAAAAAATCTCCCAAAAATGAAATAATTACGTAAAGGAGAAAAAGTATAAAGAGAGCAGAGAGGTGGTGGTGAAGTAGATTTGATGAAGTTTCTTCAATGCGGGCATGCACCAGTGATGATGGATGGAACATTTTTCCAAAGGAATTCTGCTTAAACGCAAGGAAACGGTTGAATGATTGGCTTGATGAAGTCATTCAGGCGCCAATGTTGTCGCTAGTGAGAACGTGTAGAGACTATGTTGGACAGTTGCAAATGGAAACAGAGGGCACTCTCCACTCTCGCCTCTCAATCTCCATCTCAAAGCACCCTCCCAGTCGCGTTTGGTGAACGAAATAAATGTTGAGAGTTTTAAGAATGAAATATGAACTGTTAAAAACAATGATTAAGATAATAGTTAAGACAATAATTCATCTACTTCTAGCATTAATACCCACAATACTACCATGACGACGACCACCACCACAACTACAACTATCACCGCCACCACCATTACTACTACTACTAAAACCACCATAACTACTACCACCACCACAACAACAACTATCACCACCACAACTACAACTATCACCACCACCAAAACGACTACTATCACCTCCCCCAAACAGACAGCTTGTGACATCTTCAACGCTAACGACGTTTTTTTCTCCACAGCCTCCCTACTGCACCTCTGTTGCATCAGCGTCGACAGGTCATCATCATCATCATCATCACCTCCACCACCATCATCATCATTCTCATCATCACCACCATCATCATGATCACCTCCACCATCATCATCATCACCACCAAGATCATCGTCATCTTCATTACCTCCACCACCATCATCTCCACCACCATCATCTCCACCACCATCATCATCATCATCACCCCCCTCCTTCCAGATACCTAGCGGTCACAGACCCCCTCCACTACCCTAGTCTGATGACGAAAACTAGAGCAGGGATGATGTTGGCGGGAGCGTGGTTGTCTTCAGGCCTCCTTGGTCACGTGCCAATCCACCTGGGATGGTTGGTGGGTGGGGGTGGAAGGGTGGTGGTGAGGTGGAAAAAAGATTGTGGAAAGTTGGTGGGTGGGTTGGTGGGTGGGTTGGTGGGTGGAATGTGGAGGAAAGGTGGTGGATTAAAAATAGGTGAAAATTCTTTGTTTAAAAACAATTTGACCAGAAATATTTAGTAACATTTCACTCGAATAGCTTTTTCCGAATAATGTATAGAGAGGTTAGTTCATAAAGGCATCCCAAAGCTGCCCAAAACATTTCAACTCACATCCGTCAAAGGTACACAACTAAGGAAGAGACTGACAAGATGACAGTCTCTGCCACTCAAGTGTGTACTTTGAAGATTATAGAACTTGATATAAACAAAAATCGGAAAAATGTTTTTAGTCTTTTGAAAATAGATAAACTAATGAAATATTCATTATTTAAATAATTGATTAAAGATAATTTAAATCCCGAGGTGTGTGTATTCAAGGCAAACCCCGTTTACGGCGTGGTTTCATCGATGGTTTCCTTCTGGCTGCCTGCACTTGTGATGGTTGGCTGCTGTCGTTGTTGTTAGCGGTGTCAGCGTTAGAGTTGTGCAGTTAAATAAATGTGTTTTAAATGCCTTAAAGTCTAGTGAAAACAGACTAAAAAATAGTTTATTTTTTTAAAATCAAACAACACTCTCAATTCATTAATTGATCTACTCAACTGCCATAAACCACAGGTTTTCACATACAGACAAGTGTTCAAAGAGGCGAAGAAACAAGAAAATAAGTTGAAGTTGCTAGTGGTGCCATCTTCCACAAATCATCGTCATTCTCCATCTCATCATCTTCCTTCTTCTCATCTTCATCATCCTCCTCCTCGTCTTCACCATTATCATCCTTTTCATCATCGTTCTGATCAGTGTTTTGTGAAGAATTCTAAACAACACGAGTATCCATCTCATCCTCATCATCATCATCATCAGTTTCACCACTCCAAAAGTATTGACCACTGCCAAAACCATCCTCCCTCTTACGATCCCACTTACTCCGACAGATGTAAACCTTCAAATGGGAGGTGAGAAAGCAAAAGTATATCGTGTTACAATTAAATATTCTTCCAGAGTTGATCTGGACGAGACAACTCCGCGGGATTTCAATTCAATAAAAGACCGAATATATTGAATATTAAAAATGACTTGACGTCTATTAAAAAGCGCTAGATAAATATATTTGATTGATTGATCATCATCATCACTTCAGTCCCCCACAAGCGCCTTCCAACCAGCAGCGCAGGCAGATGCTCAGAGAGAATCGGGCTGCAAGGACACTTGGTGAGTGTTTTTTGATAATTCGTAAACATTCAATCATAATTAAATATTGAAATGTTATTAAAACATTCATTTATCATTTACAAAATTCAATTCAGTTAAAGCATTATGGGCATTTATTCTATTGTCATTCGAAAGTAACTTATAGCGAGAAAATAAAGCCACGGTGACGATGATGAACTCCCACCACAGGCGTCATCATGGGGGTCTTTCTGTGCTGCTGGCTTCCCTTCTTTTTGTGGTACTTGGTGGCCAGTCTGTGCGGTACCTCGTGCACCTCACCTCCCTTTCTCATCACCACCCTCTTCTGGGTGGGCTACATCAACTCAGCCCTCAACCCACTCATCTACACTTTCTTCAACCGCGACTTTAGGGAAGCTTTTAAACGAATTCTGAACTGCGTGTGAGCGAGAGATGATAGGGACTCGCGCGGTGCTTGTGCGGTATATGCCAGTGGTGATTATGTGAAATCCACCGAGAAAAGATCGAAAGAGGGCGGTCGTGATGATGACATTGACCCTGAGAGGTTGTTGATGACGTTGTGGCAGAGATGGCAGACCTGCTGTGTGTTACAGTGCACTGCTACCTTGCCACCGTTCTGGCTCAGAGACAAGGAGTTGAGCTTAGGCGGAGGCGAGAAGCCTTAGACACAAGACGGATGTGAGAGGAGTGTGTGGATGCATGGTGTCATAGAAGTTTGTAGTGGAAAGTAGCATTGATAGAAGCTTCGACATCTTAAAGCACCTTGTATTAATCATTGAACTTTGCACGTTTCCAATCTTTTGTAAGAATGCAACAATTTTCACAATTTATTCGCTGACCTGAGTGAAACAATTCACGAACCGTAGAAACAAACCTCTTGGCATGAATCAGCACACACGTCACTATTTCGAATTCATGTAGCACTAAATTTTTTAATTTATATACCGACATAGATTAGTCACATAGTGTGGAAGTTGTGTGGTTTTCTACAATCAACATCATCATCATTACCACCAAGTTACTTCCGTCTACCTAGCAGGGGTACAATATATTGAACTATGTACATAACCAGCACATATACAAAAGTGTGTCTTGTGTCAATATGTATGTGTGTATGTGGGTGTATGTCTGTGTAAGAATAGATGAATATGTATTTGTGTGTTTATATGTAAATGTATTAAGATGCAACAACTGATGAAGTAAGTAAGATGTTAGAGGAATCAACAACAGCTGTACATAATCAATGTCTATATGATGTTGAAGAGATGATGATGATGATGGTGAAATCGATGGTGCTTAAAAAGAGTGAATACCAATAATAATAAGTTTTATTATAAAAAAGAACAAAAAACTAATTGTTATTATATTAACAAAACAAATAAACAGATGACGCACAGATCGCCTGTCATGGAGGCAAACACAACGGAGACAAACAACAAGTCATCCCCGTGACAAGGTCACACTCGAGCAGTTGTAGCTTGAGTGTCTACAAGTGGTCAACAAAAAGAGTCTCTTGCATTGGATTGGATTTAATTGGATTAGAGTGGATTTAATTGGATTTAATTTGATTAAAGTAGATTTAATTAGATTAGAAAGAGTTTATTTTTAATTAATTAGGTTCGACTTGATTAGCGATGAAAGATTGAAGGCTTAAGCCATTCCAATGGGTGGTAAAAAAGCAACGGATTGTGAAAGAGGAGTGCTCACTGCAGAAAGGTGTATCAGACATTTGTCAGTGTCAGTGGAGGGAAAACAGTTATTGGGGTGGATTGGAAGTGGTGTGAAAGAATAAGAAGTAACGGATGAAGTGGTGGTCAGAAAATGAAAGAGAACATTTCGGAATCGCTCAGAGTCGTCCAGTCCTCTCAGAGGCAGTGTGGAGCATTGCACGAAGAAGGCATTCAGAGACGTGGTGGAGGAGAAGATATTGCTGCAATAATATGAGCCAGAAAATGCCTTCGACCGCTCGAAGGCAGCAAGCAGCCGAGCAACTAATGTGCTCATGAAGCAGAGGTTATTGTTTTAGCCAACAAACTTACTAGCATTACTATTCCAGCAAACAGACCTATTATTATTATTATTATTGATATTATTATAATAATCATTTTTATTATAGCGACTCGAATGACCTACCATGGTTAAAGCACTAAACACGAGCGTAGAGAGATGCTAGCATGATGACGTCACACACACTAATGCCTGATATACACACAACAAGCTCACGAAATAAACTCATTACCATTATAGTTGTAGTTGTCGTTGTTGCGTTGTAGTTGCAACAACAACAACAACTACGAAACTACATACCGGTCTGGCTAACAACAACAACAACAACAACTACAGTAACAACGCATGTATGTCTTTTAACACCGCCGTTCTCGATACCTGCTATTGTTGCCTATCTAGGGTTCGTCATTAAGAAACTATAAAAATAAAAAAGATTTAAATGATAACAATATTATAAATAATAATAATAATAATTATGCAAATAATACAAATAAAAATAATTGATATGATAATCAAAATAATAATGGCGATGAGAAACGAGACAGACAAAGAATTGCTGCGACAGACCGACGCGTCGATTACGTCACCATGACGACGTCACAATAATGCCCAACATCGATTCAGTATCTTTTGTAAAGACTATGAATAGTTTAATTGATGATGTCATACATTTTGTTCTTGTTGTTATTTACATAGGAATCTCCTTAGATGAATTGGTTGCTGACATGTGGCGAGTTTGTGGTGTTATCTCTGATGGATTTGAAATCATAAAAAGGGTTCTCAGGACGGTGCAGTTGTTGTTTCTCTCCAGACCGCCAAACCACACTCGTAACTTACAAACAACCACATTCAAAAGCAACGACGACGAGCCACACTCGTAACTTACAAACAACCACATTCAAAAGCAACGACGACGAGCCACACTCGTAACTTACAAACAACCACATTCAAAAGCAACGACGACGAACCACACTCGCAAAAAAACAACAAACCAAATTCAATTTTATATATTGTTGTTGTTCTGCGCCAAAATAATAATAATAATAATAATAAAAGGACAATAACAAAAATGATGGAGGAGCTGATGGTTGTTGTTGTTGTTGCTTGACTACGCAGTTGCATCCCCATTTTGAAGGATGATGTCATACTACAGTATTCTATCGTCATGATGATGATGCCGATGATGGTGGTGATGATGATGATGATGATGATGGGGGTGATGATGATGATGATGATGATGGGGGTGCTGATGATGATGATCAAACAACAAAGAATGTTAAAAGCCAAACAAATCACCGATCAGGTAATTAATCGATAGAGTCATCATCGTCATCATCACAGTTATAATAATAATAATAATAATTTGCCAGAAAAATAATAGAAATGAAAGCGAAATTAATAATTTTGATAATATATTTTGTCAATAATAATAATAAAAATAAATAAAAATGGTAATAATAATAACTTTAGAAAGCCAAACAATCACCGAAAGGCCCTATCGTCAAGCAGAAACAACAAAATAAAAGGCAGGCGAACATAGAGAAGTAAATAAATAATTATTAATATTATTAATATTATTAGGATATTAAAAAAGGATGGCGGTAGTGATAATGAATGAAAAAATAAGAGTAATAGAAAAGAAATAATATTAATAATAATAATAGAAAACTTTAAAAATTAAAATGACAATAAACTATAAAATAATAATAATAATAAACTATAAAAACAGCAATAATGCTAGAAAGAGCAATAATAAAAGAAGGAGGGTCGAGAGTGTTATTGCTCTGAGCTTAAGAGTGAAATGCATGATGCGAACAAGATTAAGAACCGACCACAACCCCACCACAACTTCAACAACAACAACAACAACAACTTATTGTATCAATTATTTGTTAAGTGATTATTAATAATAAATAAACAAATGAATATTAAAATAGTAATATTAATCATACTGTATAGTTTGTGTCTGTCAAACAAGAGTCAGGTTTCAAAACAAGGACTGGAGCTAGAAACCGTATTTAAAAGAAATAATAAAACAACATAATAACCAAATAATAATAATAATAATATTAACAATATAAAAACAAAAATGGTGGTGCGCTCATGAACAAAGCAAAACTGACGCTAGACAAGCGTCTTCGAGAACAAAACGATGTTAAATAAGAATTTAAAAGTGGACCAGTGAATAATTATTTGGAAAGGGAAGATGATGATGGCTTGATAGTGAGTGAGGGAAGGATGAAGTGAGTGAGTTAATGAGGAAAGGGGGGAGAGAGGGAGGGAATGGGTTGGAGGGAACAAAGGATGGGGTGAATAAGTAAATGTTTAAATACTGACAGGTGCTGGAGAATTTGATCGGTGAAATAAATATACTTCAGTAAATCACCACCCCACATCATCATCATCATCACCACCATCATTATCATCATCACAAGAGGCTTTTTTTCGCGGCACGAAGTGAAAGAGTGATGATGGATGGAGGAGAAGGTTGAATTGATGAATGGATGGATGAATTGATGGATGAATTAATGGATGGCTGAATGAAGAAGCATTAAAGAATTCAACGCACTCTAGAATTGAATGCATGCAAACGCCTGAAATGCAAAAATCACCAAACAACAATAAGAATAATAAGAAAATTATTATTATTAAAACAGTCGTGAATAGAACTTTGAATTTTCATCTAAAAATTCATGTGTTGGAGCCCTGAGATGCAATTTTGAAGGGAATTTCGTATTTACAAAGAATCAATCGAGAAAACGCTACTGAAATTACTAAGTTCTTGGCGGCGTCGGTGCTGATACTGATGGCGACGACGACGATGATGATGATGACGACATCCGCATTGGTGCTGATTATGATGACAGAATGAGTAGTGTTGTCAGTAATGCCCCTCTTCTCAGACTTGTGAATTTCTAAGCAAGCCGCTGTGATGACGTCAACGACGATGATGATGATGATAGTGATTTCATCCGCTACTTCTTTACTCTTTCACTGACCCATCCATCATCTTCCTTCCTTTATCATTCATCCACCACTCCATCACTCAGCCAGCAGTTTCTCCAGCATCACGTGTTTCCTTCCAGCCACGTCGAAGTGGTTCGAGGTGGTTGGGAGTAGAAGTTGTTGACTGTTGTTGTTGTTGATGTTGTTGTTGAGGAAGTAGGCGCTGAAGAGACTTTGTTGTTCGTCGAGGAAGAATGATGAGTTTGTGTTGTTGTTGTTGTTGATGGTGTTGGTGTTGTTGTTGTTGTTGGTGTTGTTTTGGGAGCGTTGTTGAATGTGCTGCTCGGATGTGCTGTAGATGTCTTGGTAGATGGCGTTTTGCTTATATTGGTATTTGTTGTTGTTGTTGTTGAAAACGATAGCCCCGTCATTGGCGATGTTCAAATTATTGTTGTCAACGAGACGGTTAACGTTATTAACCTTATTAACATTTACACTTATATTATTAGCATTGTTGCTGTTGATTACTAACTGATTGTTGTTGTTTTTATTGTTGTTGTTGTTGTGGTTGCTGATGAAATTGTTGTTGTTGAGATCGTCGTCGTTGTTGTTGTTGTTGAATGTCTTGTTTTCGTTCCAGTCTGAGGTTTGTTGTGGAGTGAGCTGGGTGAGACAAAAGGCAGATTCCTCGTTGGACAGAGAGGCAATAACCCGGTAGATCTCGTCGTCTTCCAGACTGTTCAAGTCGCTCAGACAGGTGAGTTGTTGTTGTTGTGGTTGAGATTGTTGCTGTTGTGGTTGGTTTTGTTGTTGTGAGATTTGTTGTTGTTGTGGTGTGTTTTGTTGTTGTTGTTGGGTCTGTGAGAAAGATTCCTTATTTAGTTGTTGTTGTTGTTGTTGTGGTGGTTGTAAGTAATAGTCTGATTGCTCGGACTTCTGATACGAATTAAGCTGTTTCAGTTGAAAGTTTTGTGTGTTTTGTTGTTGTTGTTGTTGCAGAAAGAGCAGTTGTTGTTGTTGTTGCTGTTGTAAAAACTGTTGCGAAGAAATCACATGTTTGATAGGAAGTTGTTGTTGTTGTTGAGTGTTGTTTTCTTGTTTCTGGAGCAGGAAGGTCTGTGGCAGGCACGTGATGTGGGTGCTCTTGGGAGACTCCTTCTGCTTGAAGATGATTTGTGTCTGTATGCCCGGCAGTCCGAGTTGTTGAAGTTGTTGTTGTTGTTGAAGTTGTTGTTGAGATTGAAATTGTTGTTGTTGTTGAGGCTGCTGTCTCAGAATCTGTGTGTTGTTCGTGTAGAAATCTTGCTGCCTGACCAAGTTAAACTGTTGTTGTTGTTGCTGAGGGAGTATGCACGATTCCCCATTATTGTTCTTTTGAAGTTGCAACAAAATTTGTTGTTGTAGTTGTTGTTGCACGGTTTGTAGTTGTTGTTGTTGTATAAGTTGTTGCGATGGTTGTTGTTGTTGTTGTTTGAATAGGGGAGAGTCGGTCATCTGTACCTGGAAGATCTTCTCGGATCCTTCTGGACCTATCAAGAAGATGTTTTGTGGCGGCAACTTGACCTCACCTGCGTCCAACTCAACCCTGCCAAGGAGTTGAGACCTCGACGATAAGTTGTTGCTGTTGCAAATCTTCTGTCGTTTGTTGGAGAGGGGAGATGCAGTGAGAGGGATTAGGGCTTGAGTGTTGTTGATATTATTGTGGTTGTTGATGTTGTTGTTGTTTTGAGGGCTGTTCGTGTTTTGCAGATCGATCGACTGTTGTTGTAAGGGGGTAAAAGCTTGCCATGTGTACCCGTCATTTTGTTGTTGCTGCAGTTGTTGTTGTTGTTGCTTTTCGTCTTGTGCGATGATGGTGGCCAAGTCGTCGAGGTCGATGGGGTTGATGTCGATGTTCAGGAGGGAAGAAGGATCGTGAGCGAAGAGCGCCACATCATTACGCTCAACTTTCTTGAAAGATGGAGATTGCGACGCAGAGACTGGAGTTAAGTTGGAAGGAGTGTCGTTGTGTGGAGTGGTGCGTGCTTGGAAGGTGGATAGAAAGAAGGAGGTGTTGGGAGGGATGGGGGAGGCTTGGAGGAGGGTGGATGGTTGCGAGAGGGAGGAAGAGGTGCGGAGGAGGGAGGTGGAGGGACGGGGCGAGGGAGTGTTGAGTTCTGCGCAAGGAGACTTGCAACTCGCCAGTAGATTCATCTTGACTGCTCGTGTGGGAAGAAGTATGATTTTGGTTGCAAGGGTGGTGGATATTGCATTAAATATTATTATTATTATTTTTTCGTTCAAAATGGAAATATCAAAATAAAAATTATCACATTCAAAAGCATCATTATCATCATCCTCATCATCATTATCATCCTAACCACCTGAGTTCATATTCGACCTCTCTTGCAGAACTTCCTTCAGGGCGTTTTTAGCATTAATGGTCTTTTGTAGTGCCGATGCTGCTGCTGATGAAGATGATAATGATAACGATGATGATGATGATGACGACGATGAGGAAGGGTGAGATTTACTTTCTTCAGCTAGGATTCTTCAAGAAAAAAGGTTAAATATTAATATTGATTTATTCTTTGACATCATTCTCAGTCGCATCTTCATCTCCACCATCATCATCATCCTCATCCTTATCATCATCATCATCATCATCATCATCATCATCGTCATCATCATCATCATCAAGATGGCATGACAAACGTCAACTAACTTCTTGTGGTTGTTTTGATGAGACAGCTTGCAGGAGAGTTTCTAGAAAGATTTAAAAAAATATTATTATCACTACAACCATCATCATCACCATCGTCATTATCATCATCATCATCATCACTATACTTACCTTAATGGTGGTGGTCGAAGTGGTTACAGTGACTGGGTTGAAAGGTGGTGTGCTGGGTGTGGATTTGATGAGAGGAGAGTGGTTGGTGGATGGATGGAAGGAAGATGAATGGCTGGAAGATGGATGGGTGGAGGATGGATGAGAGAAGGATGGATGAGTGGAGTGGATCTGCTGCTTGACTTGGCTGGCAAGGTCCTTCATAGTCTGCTTCCCACCTGGTGATTCATCGTCGTTTTCAACACCAGGCTTGTTGTTGTTGTTGTTGCCATGAATCGATAATAAACCATCCTTTTTGATCTTATCCATTTCTTGTTCTTTGTTTTTATTATTATTATTATTTTTGTTGTTGTTGTTGTTGGCAGCTGCGGCGGCTAATCTGTTGTTATTCACCCTTTGCCTGGCAGTGAGCCTTCTGTTACTGCTTCTGCCACTGCTGCTGTTACCCTTCCCGCTGTTACCACTGCCTTTGCAAGTAGTCGCTTTGCCTACGTCATCGCTTATGACGCAGTCTTCAAGATCATGACTATCACTCTTCTTAGGACTATTATCATCACCACCATTGCTCCTGCTACTAGTAATACTACTAATGCTATTACCACTACTAGTACTACAACTAGCAAGCGTGCTATTGTCCTTATTAAAATTGTCTTTGTCTACGGTGGCATCATCATCATCACCTTCACCGGTATTATTAGTAATGTTGTTGTTGTTGTTGGGGTAGTTGCTAGTTGTTGATGAGATGGATCTGTGCACCAATCGCTTCTGATCGTCAATGCCATCTTTATTATGATTATTATGATTATTATTGGTGTTATTATCTCTATCATTATTATTATTTTTATTATTATTTTTCTTGGTGTTATTGAATTGTTGCAAAACACGCAAAGAAGCTGGCAAGGAAGCTGTGAGGATGGATGGATGGATGGATGAAAGGATGTGTGGATGAAAGTGTGGGAGGATTTGTGGATAAATGGATAAAAGAATTCGTGGATGGATGTGTAGATGGATGTGTAGATGGATATTTGGGAGGATGTTTAAAACCACGTCATATCAACGGTTTTACACCATGACTAAGCATGTAGTTATGATTACAATGCTGCATGACTTATGTCATGTCGAATAGACAGTGCAAAATTCAAAGTTTAAAAAAGGTGTGTATGCACTTGTGTGTGTGTGTGTGTGTGTGTGTGTGTGTGTGTGTGTGTGTGTGTGTGTGTGTGTGTGTGTGACAAACCTGTTTCAAGATTCTTGTTCGGGAGGGGACTAAGTACATGGTTGAATGATGAATGGGGGGGTGGATGAATGGAGGATGAATGGGAAGAATGGTGAATGGAAGATGCATGCATGGGTGAATTTGTGGAGTAGTTGTTCGACTCGTTGTAGAGAAGAGTGAATGGCGACTGGAGACTCCTGTTGTCAGCGCTGTGAGTTGTGTTGCCGTTGTTGTTGTTGTTGCCGTTGTTGTTGTTGCCGTTGTTGTTGCTGTTGTTTTCAAAGAAGATTTTATTCCTATTTCCTTTGGTATTGTTAGTAGTATTTTGTAGTAATTGTTGTTGCTGTTGTTGTTGTTGTTGATTTTGTTGTTGTTGCTGTTGTTGCTGTTGTTGTTGTAGAAGCCTACCACTGTTCAAAAGTTGACCGAGGGTAAGCGGTGAAGGTGATACCCGCTGCAGTGATGGATGGATGGATGGAGGAATGGATGGATGAAGGAATGGATGGATGGAGGAATGGATGGATAGGAGAAAAACAGATGGATAGATTGATGGATGAATAAAAAGACAAAATGAATAGATGGGTAGACAGATATGTGGCAGATGGCAACAAGATGGTGGCAGCAGCAACAGAATCAATTGCAACTACAACAACAAAAACTACAACTGCAACTGCAACTAACACAGCCACAAGCACATACCGGTGCCACAACGTTTGGCGCCAAGTCGTTCATTAGGTCCTTAAAGCGTTTCAAAGACTTCTCAGAGCCCTGGCGGTGTTGATGGTGATGATGATGATGATGTTGATGATGAGTGCGATGATGATTGTTGTGATGGTGATGATGACGTTTGAAAGTGATAATGCTACAAAGAACAGTGGCAGTTGTGATATTATCATGATGAGTATTGAAGTAGGTGGGAGGAGACTAATTATGATGCATACATAGAAACACATAGCAGCAAAAGCATTTGTTAAGAAATACAAGAACACATAAAAAGTACCTATGTTATGATTTGAATGTACACAATATTATTTTAAACAAACACCACTAATTGCAATAGAGTAAACCTTTAAAACCAGAGGCAAAAATATATCGTTGAATATAGAACCTCACACACGCACACACACACACACACACACACACACACACACACACACACACACACACACACACACACACACACACACACACACACAGACACACACACACACACACAGACACAGACACACACACACACACACACACACACACACATACACACACACATACAAACACACACATAAACACACACACACTCACATCAGCAGCATCATCTTGCGCATTTCCAGACTCCAGAGACCTGGTTCTTGTAACGTTGTTCGGGAAAGGAGAAAGATGAATGGAAGAAGAGGGATGGAGGGGGGACGGAGAGATGAGGGGATGGTTTTTGTGGTTGACGGTCATTAGACTGGTTCGGGGGGTGGAGGGGTTGAGGAAGTGGGTGGAGACTTGGAGGGGTTGCTTGGGGGGCGATGGGGAAGGGGTGCTGAAGGTGTCGGAGCCTGGAGTGCGCTGGTGGTGCCTGGGGAAGGCCTGGTCTGTGAGGTGTGGTGGGTGTGTGGTTGTAGTAGATGTGTTGGGAGTGGGCGTGGGAACATTGGGTGTGGTTAGAATGGCTGTGTTAGCATGGGTGTGCCAGAGAAATTGTAAGTGAAATGGTGTGTTCGTTAACAATCCTCACTCACTCGTGCCATACCAAGGACCCACCTGCGCCTCCCAAGAACGACGACGAAGCAAACAATGGTGAAGCGGCAAGCGCCGATGGAGTGGTGGCAGTGCTGATAGTAGTGATCATTGACGACGACGATGACGAAGACGATGTCATAGGTGATGACGTAGGCGTGAAGTCGTTGTTGTTGATGAGGAGGTCAATCTCGAAGGAGGAGAGGTCAGAGGCCATGATGGCACTCTCCATTAGGGTCAAGTGGTCGTCCAGATGGTCTGTCATGTCCATGCTAGGCGACACCTGGTGGCGAGTGTGGAACGTATGTGGAGTTTTGGATGTTTGTGAGAAGAAGGATGCAAAATAAAAGTAGCATTCCCTTCATCATATCATCATCATTTTTATCATCATCACCATCACCATCATCATCATCATCATCATCATCATCACCATCATCATCATCATCATCATCATCATCATGGAACACCCACCATGGAGGTGAGAAGGTTATCGAGGTCGATGTCATTGTCCTCATTTAGGAAGCTGTGCAGGTCTTCGTGCAGGTCAATGTTGTCGTCATCGTCATTGTTGTCGTTGTTGTCGTCATCGTTGTCGTTGTTGTCGTCATCGTTGTCGTTGTTGTTGTCGTTATCAAAAGAGTCGTTTCTTGTTGGGGTGTTGTTGTTGATGGCACCACCAATACAGGGGTTAGAGGAGGAGGAGTTGGCGGGAGGTTGATGGTCGTGTGAGACACTCTGCCTTAGCACCTGTTGCAGACTGAAGTGTTGTTTGTCGTTGCTGTTGCTAGTGGCAGTGGTGGCCAGGGTGGGCGGAGTGGTGGGCAGGCTGGAGAGATTGCGTTTGTGTGACAGAGCCAGTTGAGACGTGGGCATCGAGAGAGCAGTGAGACGGCATGGCGAGACGATGTTCTGCGGCGTTGGTTGCGTCGAAAGGAGTTCCTTGAGGAGTTTGCAGTTGTTCCTGCCGCCGATTTGTCGCCTGCCCTCCGACGCATGCCCGCTGCTGCCCGATGAAGAAAGCGAGTCGGAAATCAACGAGGAGAGCGTATCGTCACACCGGGAAGAGACCATCAGTCCCGCTGGAAACCTACCTTCACTGCGCCATCGACTCAGCTTCTCGAAGCCTTGCCGACTGCTCAACACCACGTCCAACGACGAGTTGTTGGCACAGTTCTTCTGATCTGCCCTGCGCTTGCAGACGGTGGGTGAGGTGGTGCATGAGTGGTCCCTGCTACCGCTCAAAGCCGATGTGACGTTGTTGTTGCTGCTTTGTTGTGACCACGACAACGAGACGGTAAGGAAGTTGTTGTGTCGTTTGTTGCCTTCGTTACTGCCTGCCCCCTCGCTAGAGCTTATCTCCTGTTGTTGTTGTTGTTGTTGTTGCAATAATGGCAGCTGATGCACAACGATTATACAACAGTGAATACACCAGTAACCGCCACAAAAGTATAAAAATTACAACTTAAGCAACATGAGTTACAGCAACTACAACTGTAACTCCAACATGAAACAACACGTACAACTACAAAACTACAACGCGAACAATTACAACAATTAACGACGACAACCACAACAAAACTACAATACTACAACACCAACAACACTAACGATAGAGGGGTCGTTGGCAGCGTTGGACAGGAGCTTGGGCAGGATGTCCACCTTGGAGAAGGAGGATTCATTCTCATTGGAGGTCCTCAGCAGGGCCTGGATGGATGTGGGTGGTGAGCTGATGGCTTGGTAGGTGGGTTAAGGGGTAGGTGGGTCAATGGGTTTATGGTTTGATCGGTAGGTTGCTTGATGGGTCAATGGGTTGGTTGGTGGGTGGGTTGATGGGCAACCTTGAGCAAGATGTTGTTGTTTTCGGAGGTTGATTCGACCAATTCTCCGTTGTTCTCGATTGCCCTCATTCCAGCCATCGTCTTCAGCATATTGCACACGTCATCATTACCATCATCATCATCATCATGACCCTCATCGCCATCATCATCATCATCACCGTCATTATTGTTACTGTGTGTGTTACCAATATTGTTGCCGATTAATTGAAAACTATTCTTCTTGGCAGACGTGGGTGTGTTGCGGTTGATGTTGTTGTTGTGGTTGTTGTTCATGAATTCATCGTCTTCATCATCGGTAGAGCCGGTGAGGAGGTTCTTGAGGAGGCTGCACTTGCCAGGCGAATGCTGCCTCCGCGGGCCTGTCGCCTTGCACGGCGGTGAGTGCTGTGACTCGCCCAGTTTGGTGGTGCTCTGCGGCTCTTGGGGCGGACTCTGGTTCGAGAAGAAGGAAGGAATGTCGTTCAGAAGTCGAAGGCTTGATGGGGTGTTGTTGTTGTTGTTGTTGTTGATGTTGTTGTTGATGTTGTTGTTGATGTTGTTGTTGATGTTGTTGTGGCTGTTGCTGTCTTCATCAAGCATCAGGAGGATGCGGAGGTTTTTATTTTTGGAAGATTTTTGGTTCGTCGTTGATAATGATGATGAAGTGTTGTTGTTGTTGTTGTTGATGTTGTTGTTGATGGTGTGAGGAGAAAGCATGGAGGATAACATATTATTATTATTATCATCATTATTACCATTATTATTATTATTATTAATACTTCCATAATTATTGCCGCTAAAAAGACTTGAATTATTCTTGGCATTGATGTTGGCGAAGGGGTGTTGTTTGCCAGAGGAAGAGAGGGCTGGAGCAGTGGCTGGTTCGAGTGGCCCTCTGATCCCTGTAGTGGTGGAGAGGAGGGGGAGGGTAGATATAGTGGTGATACATATGATAAATATATCGTGGTAATATAGGTGAGCAAAGAGATGTTGGTGGAGGTTTAAGTTTCTATCGTTGGTAACCCCCATCGCTCCATTATTGAAGGTTTTCAATTTCTCAAGTTCCAAATGCTAGCCTGGGTTTACAGCTTCACCGAACGACATTATAAATAGTAAGATTTATGTAAAACGATGAATATATTTGCATTATGCAAATTTCTTATTTTACTATTTAATATTGATTCACACTGTATTGTATTTGTTTACACTGACTGCTATTAAGTTCAGCTTGGTATTGAATTGAAATGGCATTATAATTATATTCATATTGCATACAAAAGATTGTATATATTATTTGTATTTTATTGGTATTTATTGCAATTGTATTAATATTTTATACAACATATTGTTTATAGTATAATAATTTTTTAAGAATTGTATGCAACACACTACCATTCTTCTCAAGTCTGGCCAGCTCCAGGCTCTCACTATCGAGGTTAGAATCATCTGGTGGTGGTGGTGGTGACGTAATGATGACGTAGGTGACTCTTAGCCTTCGCTTTCTTAGTTAGTCATGGAAGAGGATGTGAGAGGGAGAGACAGAAAGATCTATTCGCATATTTTTTACGAAACTAACAATCAACGTCATAAAAAAATGCAAAAACAATTCGAAAAACAGTAACAACAACAACAGTAATAACAACTGCAGTAAATCGAGTAACAATAGCAACAAGAATAATAATAATAATAATAATAATAATAGCAACGAAAAAACCTCTCAACAGCGAGTTGAGTTCCTCTTGCAGTTTGCTTGAGCACTTCATGACACCCTTGCCTTTGCCTGTCATCATCATCATCATCATCATCATCATCATCACCATCATCATCATCATCATCATCATCATCATCACCATCATTATCATCATCATCATCATCATCATCATGAACTCCATTTATATTAGGAATGACAACAGACCACCCTCTTGAGAGAGAAAATTGCTCTAAAAAACTTGGGGGCATATATGGTGTGTATCGAATAAAGCTGAGAACCACAACAACATCAACAACAACAACTACCGCATGCCCACAACCTCCACGCGGTGCGGTGGGGGGCGCTTGCGCCTCAAATGTGGGTACATTCGGCCACCCTGCCAGGGCAGACTCTGCAAGACAGCCCAGGAGACAACAAACTCATCTCTGGACAGACTGCCCAGCCCTGGAACAAGGGCTGGGCAAGAACACAAGAGAACTGACTCAAGAGCCTGGCAGGGCAGCGCAGCTGGTCGAGACTATTCTCCCCAGACTGCTGAACAACACAACGATATACAACAACAACAACAACAACAACAACAACAATGAGGAGACAACAGCATCCCACCTGATTTGTTGTTGTTGGATTCACTTTTGAGAAGGTAGTAGGAGAGCAGGTCTGGTGAGAAGCGGGTTGGATCGGATGGGTGCTTGTCGAAGAAGTTGTCAATGTTGTCGTTGTTATTGTGGTTGTTATTAGCATTGTTGTTGTGGTGGTTGTTATTAGCATTGTTGTTGTGGTGGTGGTTGTTGTGTGAGTCATTGTCTCGGTTGTTGTTGCAGTGGTGGAAGATCTTGTTGTTCGCTTGCTTGTGCACGTTCAAGGAGGGTAGGTGTTTACGCTTTTGACCTCTGTTGTCGTTGTTGTTGTTGTTGTTGTTGTTGCTCTTTTGTTGTTGTTGTCGCTTAGAAGCAGTGTCGTTGATTAATGATGGATAGTTGTTGTTGTTGTTGTTGCATGCAGCTATGGAAGCTGGCATAGAGTGGGATGTGGTGGTTGAAGTGCCAAGAAGCACAGGTGAAGATGATGTGGAGAGTGATGATGATGATGATGTCGATGACGTTGATGATGGAGTTTGGTCATTTGCAACTCTAAATGCCTTCATCCAATTAGAGTTCCTGAGAGAAGGAATGGGAGTGAAGGAAGAGTGAAGAAATAAAGAAATGATGAAAAAATGAAGAAACAATCAAAGAAACACATAAAGAAACACATAAAGAAACACATAAAAAAACACATAAAGAACCACATAAAAAAACACATAAAGAACCACATAAAGAAACACATAAAGAAACACACATGTGTGTGGAGAAGCTGGGTCCGATGATGGCCTGCATGAGTCCCTTCTCAGCTGAGCCCGACAGTTCGTCTGCTGTGTCGCACATCCTGCATGGTGGAGTGGTGGTGGTGGTGGTGGAGTGGTGGTGGTGGTGGTGGTGGAGTGGAGTGGTGGTGGTGGAGTGGTGGTGGTGGTGGATGCATGGTGGTGGAGTGGTGGTGATGGAGTGGTGGTGGAGTGGTGGTGGTGATGGAGTGGTGGCGGTGGATGCATGGTGGTGGAGTGGTGGTGATGGAGTGGTGGTGGAGTGGTGGTGGAGTGGTGGTGATGGAGTGGTGGTGGAGTGGTGGTGATGGAGTGGTGGTGGTGGTGATGGAGTGGTGGTGGTGGTGATGGAGTGGTGGTGGTGGTGGAGTGGTGGTGGTGGTGGAGTGGTGGTGGTGATGGAGTGGTGGTGGTGATGGAGTGGTGGTGGAGTGGTGGTGATGGAGTGGTGGTGGAGTGGTGGTGATGGAGTGGTGGTGGAGTGGTGGTGATGGAGTGGTGGTGGTGGTGATGGAGTGGTGGTGGTGGTGGAGTGGTGGACTGGTGGTGGTGGTGGAGTGGTGGTGGTGGTGGAGTGGTGGTGGTGGAGTGGTTGAGTGAATGCATGGTGGTGGAGTGGTGGTGGATGCATGGTGGTGGAGTGGTGGTGATGGAGTGGTGGTGATGGAGTGGTGGTGGAGTGGTGGTGATGGAGTGGTGGTGGAGTGGTGGTGATGGAGTGGTGGTGATGGAGTGGTGGTGGTGGTGATGGAGTGGTTGTGGTGGTGGAGTGGTGGTGATGGAGTGGTGGTGATGGAGTGGTGGTGGTGATGGAGTGGTGGTGGTGATGGAGTGGTGGTGATGGAGTGGTGGTGATGGAGTGGTGGTGGAGTGGTGGTGATGGAGTGGTGGTGGTGGTGATGGAGTGGTGGTGGTGGTGGAGTGGTGGAGTGGTGGTGGAGTGGTGGTGGTGGTGGAGTGGTGGTGGTGGAGTGGTGGTGGTGGAGTGGTGGTGGTGGAGTGGTGGTGGTGGAGTGGTGGTGGAGTGGTGGTGGTGGAGTGGTGGTGGAGTGGTGGTGGTGGAATGGTGGTGGTGGAGTGGTGGTGGTGGAGTGGTGGTGGTGGTGGAGTGGTGGTGGTGGTGGAGTGGTGGTGGTGGAGTAGTGGTGGTGGAGTGGTGGTGGTGGAGTGGTGGTGGTGGAGTGGTGGTGGTGGAGTGGTTGAGTGAATGCATGGTGGTGGAGTGGTGGTGGTGGAGTGGTTGAGTGAATGCATGGTGGTGGTGGAGTGGTTGAGTGAATGCATGGTGGTGGTGGAGTGGTGGTGGTGGAGTGGTTGAGTGAATGCATGGTGGTGGAGTGGTGGTGGTGGAGTGGTTGAGTGAATGCATGGTGGTGGTGGAGTGGTTGAGTGAATGCATGGTGGTGGTGGAGTGGTGGTGGTGGAGTGGTTGAGTGAATGCATGGTGGTGGAGTGGTGGTGGTGGAGTGGTTGAGTGAATGCATGGTGGTGGTGGAGTGGTTGAGTGAATGCACGGTGGTGGAAGAGTAAAAGGAAAATGGAGTGATAAAATGGTGGTGGTTGGATGCGTGGTTTGGTGGAATGCATGAGGTGAATGGTGGAGTCAATGCATGGTGTGAATGGAAAGTTGGGTGAATAGAGGGTGGGTGAATGGAAGTTGTAGTAATAAATAAATGACAATATTAATTAGAAATAACTAAATAAACGAATTAATTAACTGCCTAATAAATGTAACTAAAAACTTTAAACAAATTTTTCTATATAGGCATGTATTTTTCAAATGGCTGATACGCCACAAATAATGGAAAAAGTTACAAGAGTAATTGTGTCGATTTTTCAAAAGACTTTTACGCCATAAACGATGTAAAAAAGATACAATTGTAATAAAGTTACAATAGTAATTAAGTTACAATAGTAATTGGGTCGATTTTTTCGAGGGTAGTATGAAATGATTACAGATAATCAAAAGTCCAGGTGCGGAGTGTTTGATCATTCGCCTAATCTACTTTTAGATACTGTTTATTATAATTATTTTTTTATTTTTTTAGATTATATATTATTATTATTATTTTTATTTTAATTAGTTATCTTGAAGGAGTCTGGTCACTTGAATGCATGGTGAGCATTCAACTTATTTTTTCATTTGCCTAAAAAAATGCACGCATTTCTATGCGGTATTCGCAATTCACTCTTATAAGCGATTTCTTATGACCTTCAAGTTACCAAGCCTCGAGACAAACCACCCCTAAATAAACTCGCCAACATTTTAAGACAGTCATATAATACAACGAAACTAAATCCGAAACCAACGCAAATTAGAACTATCACCAGCAACAAAAGCACACAACCACCATTACCAACAAAGCAGACACACAACCACATCACCACAAACCAACACCCCGCTCCTACCAAGCCCCCCCCTAACCCTAACCCTACCACACCACCAAAGCCGCCACCACACCACCAAAGCCACCACCACACCTGACGATCGAGTGCGTCGACATGATGAACTCGGGTCGGTTGTTGCTGGGGTTGGTGAAGAGTTTGCTCTTCGTCTGCACAAAGGCGTACTTGCCAGGGAGAATCTGAAAGCGGTAAACGCCACTCATGTTCGTGCCGTTCTTGATCACTGTGGTGGTGGTGGTGGTGATGGTGGTGGTGATGATGATGATGATGGTGGTGGTGGAAGTGGTGATAGTGATTGTGGTGATGATGATGATGATGGTGGTGGTGATGATGATAATGGCGGTGAAAGTGGTGATAGTGATTGTGGTGATGATGATGATGATGGTGGTGGTGATGATGATAATGGCGGTGAAAGTGGTGATAGTGATTGTGGTGATGATGTAGATGATGATGATGATGACGAAAATAGTTACAATTATGAAGACGACTACAAGTTGTATGCACATCAAGACAAAAAAAGCACCAGAAGATGACAATGGCGATGATGACAATGAAGATGATAATTACAATGATAATTAAAATGATAAAATTGAAAGATTAAAGGACAAGCCTTCAGAACTACAAATGCATCGGAGGATAAAAGAACACACAAACCTTCGGTGTGGTGCTGTCTGAGCCGGTCGAGATCCTGCTCATTACAGAACTCCAAGACATTCTGACCCACCAGGTCCCTGCTTGACTTGGCGTTTAACACCACTTGCAAGAACGCCTCCAAGCCGCTGTCGTTGGTATGGTCAGTGTGGTGGGTTGAGGTGGCTTGGTGTGGAGAGTGTAGATGATGTGGTACGATTGATGTGGTATGGTTTGGTAATAGTGTGCTTGATATAGTGTTGTACGGGTTTGGTTTTTTGTGTACACAATATTTTGAAAGACGATGACAATAATAGTAATACCCAGAATAATTTTTATTAAAAAAACAAAAATTATAATAAGAACAGAAAAAACGTTATTTTATCACACACATAAAGAGTTGCTCATCCTAGAAAAGTAGTGAGTGTGCACTTTGAAGATAACAACATTTCTTTTGAAAAACTCCATAAAATATATTGCAGAAAAAAATTATTTACATTGTGTTTCATGTCATGAGTTTTAGTGCATAAAGAAAGTCATTCTAGATATTGTCATTACATAATGATACGAATGAATATATAAAGATCATTATGATCATCACTCTCTTCTTCTTTCTCCTCCTCCTCATCATCATCATCATCATCTTCATCCTAATCATCATCATCATCATCATCATCATCATCATCATCATCATCATCATCGTCGTCGTCGTCATTATCATCTCACCCACCATCATCATCATCATCAGCACCTGGAGTCACAGTTGAGGATTCTGCCTTGCAGGTCCTGCTTGATGGTGAACTGGTACTGATCGATGTTGAAGGCTGAAGTGATCACCTGGCGATGATGGTACGGATGAGGATGATGATGATGATGATGATGGTACGGATGATGATGATGATGATGATGGTACGGATGATGATGATGATGATGGTAGGGATGATGATGATGGTATGAATGAAGGTGATGATGATTTTAAAGATGATAATGATGATGATGATGGTAGGGATGATGATGATGGTAGGGATGATGATGATGAAGGTAATAATGGTAAAGTGGTGCTGATGATGATGGAGATACCTTGTCAACAAAGAAGTTGTCGCCAGCCCTTTGGGCAATACAGACCAGGTAAGAGCAGTTCTCAGAGGCTGAATAAGTGAGGTGGATGGAATGCTTGTGGAAAGGTGGATGGTTGAGAATAAGTGGTCGAGAAAGAGATGCTCTTATGGGGGTGGTGGGAGAAGTGGTTGAGAAGGAGTGGTTGAGAAGAAATGGTTCCAGAAGAGTAGTATAAAAAGTTTGGAATGAGGCCTATAGGGAAGGAGGAAGTCTATGGAAAATTGTTCAAGCAATCAATGAGTTAATTGTCGAGTCATATCGATTTCCGTTATGCCTGGGAAAGTGCTAAAGCATCTGAGTGTCGAAGCGCTAGCAACTCAACTAGAATGTACAATCATCACCGCCTCAACCGCCACTAGCCACACCAACCTACTACCACTACCACACCATCAAAACCACCACCAAACTAAAACCACCACCCCCCACCAACACCACCACCCCACTCACCAGACTCGGGGGAGGGGGGCTCGAGATCATAATCATGAGGCCGCCTCCGCGACTTCTGCTCGCAGAACTGCAGACGAGTCTTCATGTAGTTGGCGTCGTCCATTGGTTCGTAAAACTCCTCTGTGGAGAGAGGGTGGGAGGAGGAGGGTGAAGAGGAGGAGAAGGAGGATGGGAGAGGAGGAGAGTGAGGAGGAGGAGGGTGAGGGGGAGAAGGGTGGGAGAGGAGGAGGATGAGGATGAGGATGAAGAGAAGAAGGGTGGAAGAGGAGAAGGAGGGTGGAAGAAGAGGAGGAGGGTGGGAGAGGAGGAGGAGGGTGGAAGAGGAGGAGGGTGGGAGAGGAGGAGGAGGAGAAGGAGGAGGAGAAAAAGGAGGGTAGGAGAGTGAAGAGGAGAAAGAGGGTGAGGAGGAGGGTGAGAAGAAGAAGTGTGAGGAAGAGGGTGAAAAAGAAAAGGGAAAAAAGGAAAAAGAAGGAGAAGGAGGGTGAAAAAGAGTGGGGAAAGGTTAGAAGAGAAGGAAGAAATAAATGAATAGAAGACTTTAAAAGGGCTTTATGATATGAAAGACGGAGAAAAAAAGTAAATTGGAGAAGGAAAATAGTGAAACAGATAAGTCACGGGAAGGCTTACAAGAAGTGAAAAAAAGTCACTAGCTAGATTATGCAAATAGGTCAAGCAAGAAAAATACACGAGTGAAAGAGAGAGCGGCACCTGCGGTGTTGATGCGGAACTTGGCCTCGAGCGAGAAGTTCTTGTTGTTGATGAAGTCGCAAGGCAGGTTCTTGCGCAGGGAGTCGAGGCATTGCTTGAAGGTGTGCAGTGAGTCAGGGTGCAGGAGGCAGTAGACACTCTTGCCCACCAGGTCGTCCTGTTTGGCGGTTGTTTGTTTGTTTGGCGGGTGTTTGGTGGTGGTGCTTATTGGTGGTTGTTTTATTGGTTTTTAGTGATTTTTTTTGGTTGTTGGTGTGATTGGAGAGTGGGTTTTTGTGGTGATTGGAGTGGTTGTTTTTGATGATGATTGGAATGGTTGTTGGCGGTGGTGATTGGAGTGGTTATTGTTTGGAGTGATACAATGTGAATGACATGCAATGAGAATTTACGATGGTGAAAGATGCTTGTTGAATAATTACAATAAATAAATTCGAGTTCGTAAACAATCAAACATTAACCACATACATTTTATTTTTATTGTATTAAATCATTTCCATCATCACCACCACCATCATCCCCATAATAATAATAATAATAATAATAATTATCCTGGATGGTGCTTAAGACTGCATAATACTACCTATTATTATTAGCGTGTGCACGGCACACAAGACAGAGATTATCGATCGGAACAGCTGTTGTAGTGGGAGGATACTTTTGCTCCGATGCCAGTCGCTTCCATATACACAGATGCTTCCATCTTGTATGTATGCATACGTAATTGCATGTTTTTATGATGATGATGATGATGATGATGATGATGATGATGATGATGATGATGATGATGATGATGATGATGATGATGATGTATACAAAATACAGGCGCTTTTAAAATGCCTTAGCAAAGAGAAAGAGCGTATACATTAAGTTGCATATTTGCAATGCTGAAGGGAAGTATTTGAGAGATGTTTGCTCATGTTTGCTCATGTTTGCTGCGTGTGTTCGTCCGATGTTTGTGAGGCTAGAAAAGTAAGAGCAGGAGTAATTCTCTTCGGTGAGTTCAAGCCTTGAATGCATTCCTACTCGCTGTTCCTTCGTATGCCTGCCTGCACCCACTCGTTGTTGCAGTGGTGGTAGTGGTGGTGGTTGCAGTGGTGGTGGTGGTTGCAGTGATGGTGGTGGTGGTGGCTTAAAAGTCGCATTCTTTGTGCATTGATTTGTATTGCATTTTGAATTATATGTTGTATTGTGTTTCTGTATTTTCTTTTGTTGTTTTTTAATGTGTTTCTGTATTTTCTTTTGTTGTTTTTTAATGTGTTTCTGTATTTTCTTTTGTTTTATTGTTTTTATTGTATTTTATTGTACTTTGTTTTTACGTGTTGTATTGTATTGTATGTCTCGACTTTTGTATGCATTTTTGAATGGCATTATCTTGCCATTGTATTGCATTGCATTGTGAATTTCTTTTGTGAATTGCAGCTAAGGCGGTCAGACAAGTCACCATCATAATGCCATTGAGGTTGTCATGCCATGAGCCAATGATTGATTGATGGCCACAATGACCTTTGAATAAAGCAAAAAAAAGAAATCTGATTATTTAATTAATTATGATTTAAATTTAAATAGATTTAATTTTTATTTTTTATTCAAAATCAAGTTACTTTGACAGTTTTTAAAAGTTGTCTAAACTTTGGAATAACATTGCATAGCGAGAATGGCAAGTGCACATTTTGAGCAGGCTCATGAGTGGCGCCATGGCAATTCTCATAAACACCATAAAACTTATTCTTTCAATTATTTTAATTTTATTATTTACTACTATTATGATTTTTTCCTTTAATTTTAATACTTATAATTATCATTTAATCATTTTATTCTAGTATTTATTATTATTATTATTATTATTATTATTATCCCATTGATTTGAGTATTCCTAAAATGAAATCTGTTGTGGTCACAGCTGAACTGTTTCGAACAATGGCGTGGTTGCATTATGGCGGTTGTGTGGCTTCTGTGGCGGCTGTGCAGTAAGACAAGTAATTAAACAGACGATCTTCGATACAATCAAGTATACAATCAGTGAGTGATTCATGAACCTTTGTATGAGTGAACGAAAATCAAATCAAAATAGGGTTTGTTGTGTGGGAAAAAGAATAAAAAAAGATTAATGAATAATTTATTGGGAATTAATTTATGAAGCGCGTAATTGAAAATATTGTTTGAAGGGTTACGTTGGTGAACTTACCACGGCATAGTTGAGATAGTTTGTGACGTTTTCCGAGACGAATTCGATCACTCCGTCCACCTTCACCACCAACAGGAAACTCTCCAGCGCCTGCAAAGTGCCATTGACCTTTATGTTGAGCTTAATTTTTCAAATAGTTTTCTCCTAAATAGATTTCGATAATTAAGATTTTTAAACATGGCTTTAAATTTTTTTATTTATAGAATTTTGCAATTATATTTTTAAACTTCTAATGCGAACATAAAATTATGAGAAAACGTTATACACTAAAACCAGTGTTATTGGGTGTATGTGATGACATAACATTAAGATTTTTCTGCTTGGTATTTAAGAGCAAGAATAATTTTTAAATATTTCACTTTGTAATACGGGGTTTTTTACTCTCCACATTACCGAAAAGCAAAAAATAATTTCGTTGATGAAATAAGCATCAAGCTTCAAAGCATTAAAAACTCCTCAGCTTGGAAATCTGAATTGTATTATAAGTTGTTTTCCAAAAAAATACAACTCGAATACAAAAGCTACACCTAGTTTATGAATATTCATACTGCCTCTAATGACATGTTATCACGAAAAGATCATAACACCAAAGAGATGCTAACATTTGTTTACAAGAAATTGGACTTTGGAGCAGTGGAAATTTCTTAAAAGTTAATAAAGCATTGCTGTTGTTGCTGTTGTTGCTGCTTCCTTCAAGCAACACTCGCCTTTCATTCCCTCATTCCCTCACTCTTTTTCATATGATTCAGACGCGGTTCATCCCTTCATCACTCATCCAACAAAGAAACTTGATGCAATCTTACAATAATTAATTTTGAGATAATTTAATAAAGGCCAGGTGGAGGGCTCTTGAAATATCGCATGAAGGCGATAACTAAAAACTTGAAGTCGAAATTGACATTTAATATTGATAGTTGAATTCTTAAATAATTCAGCCCCTCTCAAAAGTTCAAGTGAGGCTGATATAGGAGGCTCGAGGGGTCAAGAACTTAGCGTTTCGAAGAAGTGGCCATGCTGAGCAGACGAATCAGTGAACTTTGAACATGCTTCAAGTCGTTCTTGCTTCGTTCTTCATCGAGATACCAGAACTATAACCCGCTAAGTCAATCCCTCACACTTTTACCAACCCACACTCTCTCCTCCATGCCAACAAATCACCTGCAGCAGCAGAGGACCAACAACGTTGTGGTTGATGAGAGAGGAGGGACTGGGCTTGCTCGAGGAGACTTCCCGTTGCTGTACCACATCCCTGGAGCCTGAGGGAGTGATGGAGTGAGGTTGCGATGGAATGGCTTACTGAGTTATGATGGAATTGACAAGTAAAAATTATTTCTTATATGCTCTAAAGAAGAATAAGAAATACAATGTAAACAAAATTATCCTTTAAATGCAACTTAGAATCCTTTTACAATCTGACGAAATACAATAAATTGTAATAGTGTGTAAATGCAAAGATGCATATTGAAGTAAGTGAGATAGATGGCGGAAGGTGCCTTACTCCATTAGGCATGTCTGCATAGTACAGCTAATCTGCATGCAAGACAAGCCAGAAGGAATTTAAAGAGTTTGTTTAAAAAGCGACTTTAAGTGTTGCAAATGAGATAAGGATAAAAAATAATGGCTGGAGAACTTCTTAATTTATAAAAAAGAATGCGAGGATGCAATGCATTACCCCATTGTACTTTTGTTTGTTGGAGCATGCAGCATTATGGCTGGGAGGCAAGAATAGCATAAATGATGGTAGAGATATGGATGAATTTTAGGCTTTTTTGGATGGTGGTTGCAGTATATATAATTTTTGCAGTGTGGGTTGTAGTAGCGCTAGTAGTAGTGGTGGTTTAAGGTAGTAAAAGCGGTGGTAGTTGAAGTGTTGTCGGTAGTAGTGGTTGTATAAGTGGTGGTAGTTATGTTGTTGTTAGTAGTAGTGTTAGTGGTAACAGAAGCTGTTTTGTTAACAGCATTAATGATTGAAACATCAATTTAGTGAAAGAGAATACCCTTGATGCGCATGAAATGTACACCTATGTAGTACATAATGTACCAATACTCATAAGATTACTCATTTTTATTATTATTTTTATTTCATTATTATTATTACTACTATTATTATCCTAAAGATATAGTTGAGTTTTCGTGATTTGTACCTCAACGCCACAGCAAGACGCAATCATAAATAATACACAGGCAATAACGTGAAGTAATGCAAAAGCGAAGATCTTAAGAGGCCCTCTTGGAATAATCTCTGGATCTTTGAAAGCCTCGAGAACACAAGTGCTGTCTCTCTGACGCAAGTTCGAATGATGAAATCACAATGAAAGTGTTTATTTTAAATGTAATTCTTTAAAAAAATCAGGGGGTTATAGAGAAGAAAGTGGTGTTGAAACAAAGGGTATGAATGACTTCTTATTGGAAGGGTGGTTTCATGGGAATTGCATCACAAAGCCTTTTGTGGCGGGCTGATTGGAGTGAATAAATTAATTTAATGCAGAAAAAACTAAATATTTTAGATTAAAAATATGGCTTCGATGATAAAGCTTTAATTTTGGAATGAAATTATAAAAATGCTTGAGCCAATTTTGATTCTTAAAAATAATGTTTACTATTTTGATTCAGAAAACCAAAATATGGAGTTTGAAATCAAAGTGTTCAGTGAGATTAATTAGACATGTCTAAAAATAACGTTTATTTTTGGAGCCAGATTTGTTTTTTTTAAATATTGAATGAAAAAATCGAAAACAGACGTGCATACAAAAGCAGAACAGTGGCTTAACAGAAATTAAATATATTGCAAATCAATTCCTCAAACCCATTTCTACATCTGTGGCCTTGTTTCAAACTTTAAAAAATCCATTTAACTGAATATACAACATCATTTCAGTCATTTCGTGAAACCACTTATTACACAGCGTGTAACCAAGACATCTTGCTTAGATTACAGAGATTATATTTTAAATCAAATTTAGTCCGAATTAATCTTTCAAAACCTCATCTAGGATTTTCCATCAGCATAATGGAAAGATGATTTAGAGTCCACTTCCATCCAATGATGCGTCTAGGTTCATGCCCTACAGCTGCAAACCCCCCTAATGCATACAACTTATGCATGCACATTTTATACAAATGCACTCTCACACATACATAAAATTCTGCAATAAAAAAACACATACATCTATGTATGAATATGCATAAAAAAACACAAAAAATAGAAAACACACACAACACAACACACATACACACACACACACACAACACACACACATCTGACAGCTAGAGTGCAAGTGATATCAATTCAGAACTCTGATCTCAAAGTCACAGACAGCTTTGATAAGGAAGATGTGCAGCATTACTTCTACTACTACTACTACTACTACTACTACTACTACTACTACTACTACTACTACTACTACTACTACTACTACTACTACTACTACTATTCTTTAATTTTACCATTATTATTATTCTCCTTCATAGAAACAGTTAAAAAACCAAATTAACAATAGTAGCCAATACAATCAGACGAATCATCATCTGCAAGACAATCAGACAAACAGATTGTAAATATATATAAAAATACAAACAAAAACAACTGTGTACATAAACAACAACAAAACAAGCAAAAAAGCAATGAGGCATCAAACAAACGAACATTTATCATCATCATCAGGAGTACTCCGGGCAGAGGGTGGGTAGAGGGGCAGCTGGGAGGCGGGCATCTTGTAGTTGAGAAGTTCTTCTGTGGTGGTGTTGTGGCCGAGCGAGGAGGATATGTAGTCAGCCAGTTCCTCCATGAGGACACTTGAGTCCATTGGCGATGGGACACTCTTGTGAAGTGACCTGGAGGTTTGAGTGGGAGGGTAATGATTTTAATGGTGGTGAGAGATGATAATGCTTGAGACAGGGATGATGATGATAAAGATGGTGAAGGTAATGAGTAAGAAATAGTGATGGTAAAGATTGAGATATTGGTCTTTTTATGAAAGGTTCAAAATTTTGAATTTAAGTGATGATTTTGTTATATCTGGTTTTTTAAGTGGTTGGATGGAGAGCATGGTTTGGCCAGGGATGACATTTGAAGATTGTGTTTCAGACACATTGAATTTTCCCCTACATCAAAGGCTTTATGAATTGCATTAAGCTTGATTCTGAGAATTCCCTATCAATTGCGTGCATTAATTATTTTTTATAGTATTGTCTTGTTAATGTCATTTTTTGCCTGTGTAATTTTTGATTAAAGTATTTTTACTTTTTTTATTGCATCTCAAATGATACTTCAAGAATTTAATCATTTTCTTGTATTGCCCAAATAAAAATATCATGAAAAATTATAAGTAAAAATGAATTTGAATGATATTTGATTCAAGACTTGAAAACACAAGCAGCAAGGAGTATGATGAGGTAGATGATCCAATTATTTGCAAGCAATGAAACATTATATCATGTCTAAGGGTGCTTCAGTATTTAAATTTCAAATGCAATGTAAAAATATATTTAAATATTATATTTCATATGTATCATGTCTAGTTAAAAATGCATCTAGTTTCAGTCACAGGTCTGCATGGTTTCTAGCAGGGCTTTCTGAACTTTATTTAAATTTATAGGATAATTTATGAGTTCAAAAGTTGAAAAATTAGATAAAATTACTGGCTGATTATTTTTACAAAAACTTGTGACATTTTCTAGTCAAAATCATGGAAAATAGATATGATGAAAACTAACTCCATTATATGTTCAAACTTTCAAATTTAAATCTGGAGAGACCACAGGATTTTGTATCAGCATCTTCCAATCTATCCAAATGCGATCTTGCAAACTATGGCGGCAATCCGATAGAATGCACTAAAATGTTCCAACAAAACTTTGTACAAAATATATTTTTGTTATAAATTCTGGTTAAAAATTGAAAATTAACATTCAGTCATTAAATGTCTGTACAAAAACAAAATCATATGCTCAACAGATAGCTGTTGTAACATTCTTCAACTAAAATACAAAATTATTTTTAAATATTAAATTATTGAAAGTCGTATCCAATACGTGTGAAAAAACAATGCAGTAATAATAAGACGACCAATCTATTCACGATTAAAAAATCGGCCATTTTAGCTGAAAGCATAGCTAGGCGCAAGCAATGTTTATCGCGAGTAATAAATTATTTTAATTATGACTTTAGCGCTTAACTATGTTTTACTTTTTAAATTATTAATAACATTAAATTGCTTTCAAACTGTCTTCCTACTTGGTAATCTTTAAACTTCCAAATTATAAAATTAAAATAGTCAATCTAAACTGAATGTCATTTCAGTCAAAAGACTGAACGAAGCCTCATACCGCTGTACCGTTTCAGCTGGTTATCAGCTTGAAAAGGCTTAAGAAGACAACCATGAAATAAAAACTTATTGTGTCGATCTTTTAAAGGTTTGTTAAATTGACAGTTTCATCAATTCGGAGACTCGAAATAGTATTTTTCATGCCCTGCCGATAAACCTGCTCCAGTTGCTGGTGTTCTTAATGACTCAAACTTTTTCTACGTCAAAAATCATGCTTTTGTGCATCGTTAAAAATTCTGATTTCATACTCACAATAAAACCGGTCTCATTAATTTTCTAGTGACACTGGCCCCTAGCGATTAACATAATTTTTCCTAAAATTTTCAATTTTCAAGTCTAAAGGTATATGAAGTAGACAATACTTCAAAGAATTTGATGTTATGTTATGGAAAAAAATTATGTAGGTTAAACTGTAGGAAAAAATTAAAATTCAAAATTTCACAGTGGAAGAAATAATAAAAATATACTTTGGCTTTTCTTTGTCTTACTTTGTTTTTTCTTTGCAAAACAAGTAATTCTTCAATTGATTTTATCGTCAAGGTTAAATCATTAAAATGTCTGCCTGGAGACAAGCTGGATTGAAGTAAGAATACGACTTATTAATGAAATAATATATTTTCAAAATTATAATGTATTAGAAAGTTTTCGAGTGAGAGTTTCACGTTAATATAAATACTAATTAAATTACATAAATATAGTAACTATATTAATTAGTTAATAACTATATTATAGTTATTAACTAATTAAATAAATATTTTGTTAAATCACATGAAGTTATGTCCACTTTTCGCGGATCTGTGCAACCATCGTTCGGAACTGTTTGAAGCAGGAGCACCAGATTGAGGCGGCCAAGAGAGCAGACAGTCACATCAGAGCCATCCACTGGAAGGATGGCAAGCCCATTAGTAAGCTATATGGCTTTTTGTTCATATGCATCACTTTTTTTAAAGACTTTAAATATAAATTATTTTTTTTAAGATTTCATTAATGTTATTGAACATTTTAGCCCATAGGAATAACCAAAGAATTTAAGGGTTAAAATTTAACCGTTAAATTTAGTGTTCTAAATCAGTTTTTCTCAGTTTTCATTGTTATTGCTCAACCCTTCAGAGGCTCAAGCTTTATAATCTCAATTGTGGAAGGATGGTCGTAGATTCAGACAAGCTGTAGACTCAATTGATAACTTAATACATTTCGTTAATTTTATTATCATACATTGTGATAAAAGAATAATGAAAACATGATATAATAAAAGATTATAAAAATTTTGTTGAAGAATTATTGATAGTTAGTTTCAAAGTTAGTGATTTTATAAGTATTTATATAAATGTGAATAAATAAAAATTTTAAAAATTGTATTTTTCTATACAATTAGAATAGAAATAATATTTGAGGGTTATTTGGTTGCAGAGGGGTAATAAGGCGAAATGAGCCTGAAGGTGTTTAAGAACTGGGTGCAAGGATGGTGGGTGGGATTGATTGTGTGCAGAGAAGGTGGTTGATTGTGTACAGAAAAGGTATTTGATTGGGTGCAGAGAGAGTGTGAAACGTCCATTAAAAATCAGAGCTCAGAATGAAAAATATTGTAAGAATCAATTTAGCAACTCAAGTGAGATTGAAGCTTTCAGTTTAAAAAAAATCGACGCTACAAGCGATTTTACCGACCTTCAGTCACTAATGTACCTTCAAATATTATAATTTTTAATAAAAGCTCGGTCAGTGCTACCAACATTTCTTATCACCAAGTTCAGATCAAGAAACAGAAGTTTTGATCATATTTGGCTCTAATTGTACACTGGTCTAGTGTAATGTATATAGTTAGATGAATTTCATTATGAATACTGTGTTGCCTCGTTTGATGAAACCCAAGGTTCCCATTCAAGAACTGGAAAGATGCCAAACGGTGTGGCTCTTCATACATCGAAAAATAGTGGCCAAAGAAATAGAAAGCACTTTGATTGCAAAGTAATGAGTGAAAAAATGTTCAATAAAATTCACAATTAATATAATTTTTATTTTAAAATCAACCGCAGCTCTACGCAGATCTGTAGCGAAGACTTGTGTGGTAAACAAAACTACAGGGACATAGACTTGACTCCTAATCTATTGCTGAAGCTTCTAAGCACTTTAGTGCTCTGAAGCGAAAGAAGTGATTCAAAACTGCTTCCAGAAATGCAATCTATGTCATATAGATTATATGACAACGACGGTTCAATAAATCAATCAATCACTAATTGAACAAAAGCGCTCTTCAAATAAATTTGTTAAATAAAACGGTTTTTAGACCACTACCAATATATGTTTATATATCAATTTAAATATATAAAAAAACAATCAACCTCAATAATCCAACCTCACCCACACCACCATGATAATCACTGCCAAAAAATCATTATCACCACAAAAAAAAAATTCAATCATCACTACAGTACCAACACTCATACCACAGCACTATCATCACCACATCATCCTCAAAACCATAAAACACAATCATCATTCTTGTCAATTTTCTGTCTTGCCACTGGTGTCGAGGCTGCGATAGAGGGTGAAAGAGAAGTCCTTGCCAGCACTGAAACTGCTGTTGCTATCGAAGGTTTTCTTCTTATGTCGCAGCTCACTTGATTCCCTGCGGCCATTCCTCGACAGATTCAAAACAACCAACATTCACACCAAAAACCTTTTAATTAATTAAATGTAATTTTTATTTAGACTTAAGATTCTAAAATTTTAATATATTATACCCAAAACCGTTAATTCTACAAATTTATTTGAGAGGCTGCCAAAATGGCAGCCGCTAACCAAAGTTTACATTCCAAATAAATGTCGAAAGTAAAAGCTGAAGGATGGTTTAACGTCTCTACTGACGAGTGCGGGAAGTGTCCAGCGAAAGAAGCATTTTTACTTAAGCCTTAAGTTAAGGGAATGTGAAAACAAGTTTTCAACTATGATGAAAGAGACTCCCTAGTCTGTGTCTCATGACAGTCGAACAATTGGACTGAAGAATCATATAAAAATTAAATTATCTCCTATTTTAATTCTGATTTTATATAAAAAATATTTCATACATAGCGTTTTATTTGACGTACAATTAGATGAAAAAATATATGAACAATCATTATGCGCTGAGTTTACTGCTTTATACTAGTAGGGGAGACTGGGGCAAAATGGCTGGATTAACGATTTATGTCGTTTTATTATATATTTTTCCAGATAAAAAACTTATTGGCGAGCAGGTTCTCTTTAGATCCAACTAATGCTGAAAAACTTGTTTGCTTGAGTAACTGGCTCAAAAATGATGTGTGACAATTGCATTTTTTATCATTTATGGATTATTTTTTCTTTCTTTAAATGTAGATTAATTGTAAAAAAAAATTCTGATACAATTTTTATTACTTTTGTAAGAAGAAAAAAATTTAAATACTATTTTATACTAATGTCTAACATGCTAAAAAACATTGCGTTAAAATACGATTAAAGCACGATTAAAATGTTTAATCGTGAAACAGCTCTACTATTATTGTTAATAAGTTATAATATAAATAAACTAATAATACATAATTGTTTCAACGAATTATGTTACATATTTCTGCTGCAGAGCTTATTTAAAGTTTAAATTTTAAACGTGCATAAGTTATAACGTGACCGCTGACAATTAAAACAAGAAGAGTCATTTCTGCGTTTGCATACTATTATTTAACGAAAGGGAGGCAGGAGAGCCAGTAGTGTTCGTTTAATGCTCTTAACTAGTGACAAACTGAAAATAAAAGACATTCGTCATCTTGCCTGGCTCGTCATCTTGCCCTGGTCTCTCCTACCTGAAAAACATGTTTGCTCTATCTTTTGGACTTTCTCTGGATGCACCTCTGAATAGCACTACGAATTAAAGAGTTAGTCTAATAAATTTATAACTGAATTGTTTAATAGTAGTTCAAAATTAAAATAGAAAAAGGTTCATAGTTTGTACATTTACAAAGATCAAAAACTTTTCTTCAACCTTTTATATATCCACAACAATAACTCAATCCCCTCTCATCACATTGTTACCATAATACTTTACCATCATTATAATATACTTCTCTCTTTTCCAACCTACCATTCAATCATCTTCTTCATCACTTTCTACTTCACCTTCATCTTCCCAACATCTCTCCACTACTGATCTTCACCTTTCAACCACCGCCAATTAGGTGCGTGCATGGTTGTCTTCTAATTCTTCATAATAAATATAGTTATTATTATTATTATTATTATTATTACTATTAGGAAAAATTAAGGCTGTATAATTATGATTATCATCATTTATATTTTTATTAGCATCATTATTATTATTTACAATATCATGAGCTTCATCCTTGCTATTCATAACGTTATTGCTGTTATAATAAACAACATTTGCATTATTATTATCTAAACTATTGTTGTTAATTAGGTCATAATTATCATTATTATTTGTAACATCATTACTACTATTATAATAAACAATATTGGAGGGCTTTGGCAAGTGACGATCGTGAGTGGTGCTGGTGGATGAGTAGGGCTCCACACTCTCTGCCACAACAGTTGCAGCTGATCTGTATGTTGGTGAAATAATTAAATAAATTAATACATTGGAGGCATAAAAATAAGTTTGAAACGTGGAATACGACTGAATGTAGTGAGAAATATAATACTTGATTGATATCAAAGATAAATTATTTAATTATAAAAATATTTACTTAAAATCTCACTTTTGTTTGTACTTGCGCAAAAAGAAGAAAAGAAAAGAAGCCAGTGCGGCGAGAAGCAGAACAGCAACTGCCACTCCAATGCCTGCCTTCGCTCCAGACGAGAGAGCTTTTCGAGAATTGATTTGGTTGTTAATTGTTTAAAAGTAAATTAATAAACTATTTTAAAAGTTGAATTGTCAAGAATGCGTTTTGTATATGTGGTTTCGACCAGAAACGGCGATCTGCTGCAAATCTTGTGGGGGTCCTGGGGTCCTCCCCCCAATTAAATAAACATTTTAAACTTCTGTTCTGATACGAATATTCAAGTAAACAATGAATAGTTTTGTTTTATACAGCTATAACTATAAATACACATACTCAAAATGTTTTAATATGTAAACATTCTGTTTTATGCCCTGTTTGACGATTATGTTTGCATCAAAACAATAGTTGTAAAATGTTTTTATTGAAAAAGTGAGGGGGTCCACATTAAGGCGACCCCCTCATTACCAAAAAGTGGGAGAGGTCTGGATCCCAAGACCCCCCCCCCCCCAGGATCGCCGCAGATGGTTTCGAACATAAAGCATTCTGTTAAAATCTTCATACTTTCATCAGAATCTTGTTTTTGGCTTAAAACACGTGTAACATCACTTACTATTAGCAAAGTCTTCAGGTTCTACCGATACTTCTTCTTTTGACTTGACACTCGAAATGGAAGGGTTCGTCGTTGTGAAAAGTGTCGAAACTGGTTGTTCAGGAGGAAGGCTGCTAGAAGTTGATGCTTCTGAAAATTTAAGTTAATATAATGAACAAGTTTATTTTTTTCACACAGTTCAGAGTTTAAAGTTGAGTTTGATTATGTGCTCAAATCCATATGTCTTTTTTTATTCATAATTTTTTTATAAATGTTCGATTGACAAATTCATAAATAAACATATTGGTGAATTGTTTTACAAAATATAAATATCATTTAAAAATTTTTTTGTTTAATTGTGAAAAAACAGCATTTACTATACCGCTTAACTAGTTGAAATAAATATTTACTAACGATTCATGCACACCACTAGTTTCTCTTCATATGAGCAGTCTAAATCCCACTTTCCATCAGGTTTAACATAAGGACATATGGGGCTGCGAAGAGGAGAAGTCGGATAGCCTTGTGACCAATTGGTATGATCCACCAGCGTTCCTTCGATTAATAATAAATTCTGTGATTATCAATGACATTGAAATAAACAAAATCATCTGAAAACTTAAATAAATGTTTAAAATTTCAAAATAAAGAAGAAACATATTTTATTTATAAAAAGTTAAATATTAAAAATTAAATAGTTTAAAACCTAATGAATTTAATTGATAACATAAAAATGTTTAGTGAAATTTTCAGTAGGAATTATGTACACTGTGTAAAATGTACAGTCTACATTAGTACACTAGTTTAATATAAATTATATGTAAAAATTAAGAGAACCTAGCACCTAAAAGTTTAAGCATAAATAATAAAATTCAAAAAATATAAATATAAATGATTGAGTTAATACAGGTTGAAGCAACTAAACGCAGAGTTCACCTTTTTTCTGCCATTTCAACGAATTTCTCGACAAGCCGATATAGTGAATACCAGAGTTGTTAGGAAGCAAAGCATCTGGGATTCCCAGTTTTTCATTCCCAGTAAACGAATCAAACGTCGCCAGCTGTGAATTCCATTGTAGGCAAGTATTGGAGGCTTCGTACCAGGTTTTACGCTGCTTCTCTACGATATAACATCCAACATCATTTGGAGAACAGGCGTCTATAAGTTTGGGTAGTTTTATAGACACACAAAATTAAACAACTTAAAACGATGATAAGTCATTAAGTTTCATTAAAGACCGACCGAAATTCGGTTTGGTTTCGGCGCCGAAATTGCAAAATTTCTTAGTTTCGGAAATTTTTCGGTTTTGGGCGAAGGGGATCTCATATTGGCCAAAAAACCAACTATTTTTATTATTATTTAATTTATCTGTTGTATCTGTGTATCCTCAATCGAACTCGAACTATCAAGTTTGGGTTCGATTCTCATCTCTTTTAGATATCTAGTAGATATCGTGGTTGATTGATTTATGGGTGTCATAAGACTAATTGTTCGAATAACATCTACAAGCATCTGGAACAACAACCATTGTATTGAAATACTTGATGCTGTCTAGGCTAATTGAACAACAAAAAGTAATTAACGTTTATTCCTTTGAATATGGAGTCATCGACACTTTAACAAAAGAGGAATGGAAACTTATAGAAAGAATAATTGTTGTGTTAAAGCCATTTAATGACGCGACCACAGAGATAAGCTACGATAATGCATCAATATCTATTGTCATTCCGATGATTTCTATGCTGAAGACAAAATTAGAAACTACGTCAGATGATGTTGGACTGATGCAGATGAAAGCAGTCCTTCGAGATGCCATAGACAAACGGTTGGAATTTGTCAAAAAAAATGTGCTTGCAGCAAGTTTGCTTGATCCTCGCTTCAAGAACATGTATTTTGACGATTTCGAAAAGGAAGAAGCCAAGAAGAAGTTTTAAACTTTATCAAACCAAACTTTGTCGCAAGAGAGAATTCCATCAACCAGGCTGAACAAATACTGGAAAATAACGTTTTAAACAGTTTTGGTTCATCATCCTTATGGGATATTCACGAGAGAGTTAATCTTAACAACCAAAACAACGATGATGCTGCCAAGAAGACGCCTGATAACGAACGCCAAATGAAGGCGTATCTTGAAGAGCCTAGGATCTGTAGAACATCCAACATTTTGCGTATTCGCATTGCGTCAAAATTCATGTCTTGAGTCTGCTGCTCGAAAATACTTATCTGCACCCCCAAAAAGTGTAGCTAGCGAGCAACTATTTAGTTCTGCAATGCAAATCTACGCAGATCGTCGCAGCAACCTTCTTGGTGAAAATGTTGTAAAACTTTTATTTCTGGCTTACAATATTCGTTTGTTTGGATTTAATTATTAAACAGAAATTGTCTCGTTCAATACTATTTTTTGCTTTTAATAAACTTATGAGACCATTTTTGTTGTTGAAAAACTTATATTTTTTGCTTAAAATTTCCGTTTGTCTGAATTTACTATTAAACTGACATTATCATCGTTAAATACTATTTTTTGTTTTTAATGAAAGTTTTGAAAAATTTCGGTTTCGGCTGAAAATCTGATTTCAATTTCGGCATAATTTCGGTTTCCTTCGAAAATGGAATTTCAATTTTGGTCTAACTTCGACTTCCGCCGAATTACAAATATCAGTTTCGGTCTTCTCTAAGTTTTATAACTTTAAATTCAATGGTGATTAATATTTACGCTACTAATTCATTCAGAATTTTATTTTTGGGAAAAGATACTAACTTTTTTGGCATATAAAACCACCCCAACCGTATGAAAGTAATCCAATGACGTATTTATCCTGGAGATTTCGGTAAAGAGCTGCATAGTCGTTTTGAGATTGCTGGTACTCAATTACTAGGCTTCCTGAGGCTTCTGTGGCAGGAGGTTTACATTGAAGTTGCCGCGCATTGGAATCTCTTTAACATTTAAGTCTCCACATTAAAGATTTGAAATTGATTTTTATAGAAAAAAATATTTCGAAGAGAAGACACTTATATTATTTATCATCCATGGAATTTTAATGTTTATTTTTATATCTAATAAAGCAGTTAATAAAACTTTTGAATAATATGAAGTTTCTTCCATGTTCTACGACTTCAATGCATGCTTAATAATAGTTTCTATATAAATTTATTTCAATGATTTGATTGATTGATAATTTCAATTTCAGTTAATTTAATGATGGCAAAGTAATAAGATTGAAAGTTATGACTATAACTTATTATAATTTTCATTCTGTAAAAAAGAATCAAAAGCAATAAGATGAAATAAACTTTGGTTGTTCAGCCATTTCCATCCAGACGTGTCAACTTCCATGTTCAAAAATGTTTTCATTCCTTCTTTGTTAGAACCGTGTATATGAGATGTTGCAAAGTGTCGAAACAAAGAAACCGTATCTTGATCATACAACTCCATGAGCCACCCTCCTTTGTCGCTGCAAGTTTTCCTTGCAGTCGTAATGTCTTGAGTGGTGGTGAGGTCACTGAAGATGCAGTGCTTGTTGTTGCATGATGATGCCTGCTGTGAGTCCACAACTGTCAACCACAGCACCAGGAAAACAAGAAGAAACTTCATTTTCTAGATTTTTTTTTGATTTTTTTAACAATTCAGAATAAGATTATTAATTTGTACAATATACTGAAAATGTTCATACAAAAATAACAAACTTTTACAAAAATCTTAATTTATTTTGAAACATGTTTTATTTATAAGTTTAAGATTTTCTTCTTTTAAAGAGTTTGAAACACAAAATTATTTATATATATTTGTTTATACTGTTTAACCACAACTTTAGAAAGCTAGCTAGCAGTTATTTATTAATTTTTACACTACGCTCATAAAGTTAAACAGCGAGTTTGTGAAAATAACAAAGTTTTGAATTAGAAACTATTTAAAGACGAGTTATTCTGCTTTATTCCATACTTTCAAATGATATTCTCAAAAGACAACAAATATAAGTGTAGCTAACTTTTAATTACAGCTTTCCATTGTCTAGCTTTTTAACCGTCTCGACTCAAGATTCTTGAGGAAGTGAAAACATTCCAACTTTACTCACGAATGTAATAACCATGTAGCTAATTATACGATAATACACTTCAACTCTAGAACGACGGGAGATTTTTGCATCTACCTAAGACGAATGGGGTGAAAATGACCCAAGATAAAAGTCCCAGAAAAAAATTAATAAAAAAAGTTTTAGGCAAATACGTTCAATGGATTTATTAATTTTCACTGTGTTAACAAAATACTAACAGGTATGTCGTGATAATGATGTCCATGAAGTCATTTTGCGTCACTATGCTTACCTATATCTGTTACAGGCATAGGCGCCGACTTTTCTAAAATATGGGGGGCCCGGGCCACCTATACAATACAATAAAATACAACGATGAATATTATCAATTCCAAATTCTGGCAAAGATTGGCTGTTCACCAAAGCTCCTGAGCGTAATACAGCCGTTCCATGACAATATGAAAAGCACTGTGCAATACGATGGGTCGACATCAAGTGCTTTTGAAATCCGCAGTGGCGTCAAACAAGGCTGTGTTCTCGCTCCCACTCTATTCGGCATCTTTTTCGCTGTTATGCTGAAACGTGTCTTTGAAGCATTTACACAAGATGTATACTTCTTCTTCTTCTTCCGTATATACTAGACTCAGTCTATATGTAGACTATTATGTCCAGTTTTAATAGTTTTTCAATGACAGGCCTCCAGTAGGGACTTGAAGGCATCTGGAGTGCGGGCCGATACGACTAAATCTGGCAGGGCATTCCATTCTTTAATGGTGCGTGGGAAGAATGCATTACGTGGGCGCCACGCACTGTCTTTGCTATCGGCTTAGCATACTGGTGACTTTCATTTACGGCTACTAGCTTGTTGTGGATTTTGTACATCAAGACTAGTCTTTGTTGTTTTCTTCGTTCGGCCAGTGGTGTCCATTTCAAGCTGTCCAGCATCTCGCTTACGCTTGCATTGTACCGCCAGCAGCCGGTAACGTATCTTGCAGCTGTCCTTTGTATCATTTCTATTTTCATAATGTTGGCTCTGGTGTGGGGGTCCCAAACTGCACAGGCTAATTCCAGATGTGGCCTTACCAATGCCTGGTAAGCTCTTGTTTTCAGCTCTTTGTTTTTAATCTGTAGATTTCTCCGAATGAAGGATAGGGATTTGCTTGCCTTTGATGTTATGTTATTAATGTGGGTGTTCCAGTTTAGGTTTTGCATGAGGGTGACTCCTAAGTATTTCGCAGTGTTGGTATGCTCTAGTATGGTGCCGTGTAGGGTATATTTATGCACATCTGGTTGTTGCTTGCGAGTGATTGACAGGACTTGGCATTTCTTGGGGTGGAATTCCATCATCCATTTCTGTTCCCATTGTGCGAGTAGGTTCAGGTCCTCCTGGAGGCGAGCAGCATCTTCGGGTTTGGTGACGGTGAAGTATGTTATGGTGTCGTCTGCAAAAAGTCTCACCTCAGAAGAGAGTCCTGTTGGTAGATCGTTGATGTAATATAGGAAGAGACTTGGCCCGAGGACCGATCCCTGGGGGACGCCTGATAGGACAGTTCCTTCATATGATGACTTTCCCTCGAGGACTACCCTTTGACTGCGATTGGACAGGAAGCTAGCGATCCACCTATTCGTTTTGCCGTTGATACCATAGTGCTCTAGTTTGTGGATGAGTTTTGTGTGGCCAACCTTGTCGAAAGCCTTGCTGAAGTCGAGTATGATGACGTCAGTTTGTTTGCCGTCTTCTAGTGCATTAATTAGGTCTGCAGTGAATTCAATAAGCTGTGTTTCGCATGAACGGCCATTTCTGAATCCATGTTGGTATTGGTACAGAATGTCGTTTCGGTTCCCGTGCTTCATTACCTGACTGGTGATTATGTGTTCCATAATCTTGCATGCTATGCTGGTCAGGGAGATTGGGCGGTAGTTGCTGGGGTCGTCTTTCGCGCCCTTTTAAACACTGGAACCACATTAGTTTTCCGCCATTCTTGAGGGACCTGCCCCGTGTTTTACGATTTCCTGTATATGGTGGTGAGGATTGGGGCTATTGACTGGCATAGATGTTTTAGTATTTTGGGGCTTATTTTGTCTGAGCCAGGTGCCTTGTGTTCTTGCAGATTTTTCAATAGTTTTTCCACTCCTGGTACTGAGAACTCTATGTCAGCCATTTGGGGGTAGGATGTGATGTTGACCAATAATTTGTCGGGTAGTGGGGTTTCTCTGGAAAATACAGTCTCGAACTGTTTGTTCAGTATGTCCGCTTTTATTTTGGGATCTGTGGCATGTTGGCCGTTATGGCTTAATGGGGCTACTCCATTTACGTCTTTTCTCTGGTGCTTTACGAATGTCCAAAAGCGTTTCATTCCAGTGTATTCATTACTATTGGGGGCTGGGGTGATCAGGTTTTCTACGTAGCTCCAATATGCTCTTCTCGTCTCACGTTGGATAGTCCTCTTGAGGTCTCTTAGTTCCTCCTAGGTATTATGATGTCTTAGATCACTGCTCTGTAATACTTTATTTTTTTTGTGCAATCTTTTTCTTCGTCTGATCATTCCCTGTATATGTTGTGTGACCCAGGGTAGGTTGACACTATCCTTACATGTTTTGTGCGGGATGTACTGATTGGTGTTCTTTTCCATGGATGCTTCAAATTCTTGCCATAGATCATCAGCTGAAGCTCCATTGTCTGCCATGGCGCTTATTTTTTTACCGGTCAGTTCCATGGCTACCTCAAATTTTGGCCAGTTGGCCTTTTTGTACAGTGGGATTTGCCTTGGGGTTTGTTTGTGGCGTATGGTATTCAGGTTGAGGTCGACCAGCACTGCGTCGTGATCCGAGATCCCTGGGATTACCTTTACTTTGGTTACTCGCGTTGGATTATTTGTGAGCACTAGGTCGAGGGTGGCTATGCCGCGGGTGGGTTCATCTACCACTTGTTCATAGCCTTGTTCTATTAGTATGTCGGCAAACTTTTGATGGAGACGTGGGTAGTGGGATGATTCTGGGATGATGGTATTTGTTTTACCGTCCCAGCCTGGTAGATTGAAGTCGCCTGCTACCAGGGCGATGTGGCCTTTTTCTGTGAGCACGGATAGGGATCTGTGGAGTTCATCCAGACTGGACTCATCGTTTTTTTGTGGTCTGTAGTAGGCGGCAATATATAGAGTATTCAGCGTCTTCACTCAGGATCAGATGGCAGTCTTTTCAACCTGGCTCGTCTGAAGGCAAAAAGCAAAACACGACATATGACGATCGGAGACATGCTGTTTGCGGATGAGGCTACACTGGTCACCCACTCTGAAGCAGAACTGCAAAGACTGCTCGACAGGATTTCCAAGGCATGCGATGAGTTTAGCCAATTAATCAGTCTCAAGAAAACCCATGTCATGGCACAGCCCGCCCAACGACCTTACATTACTGTTAACAAATATGTTCTGGAAGTCGTCAGCCAGTTTACCTACCTTGGTTTGACAATCACTGATGACCTTTCACTAGTTGCAGAACTGAACCAAAGGATCTGCAAGGCTTCGACAACATTGCCAGGCGGTCACCAAGAGTTTGGAACAACAAGATGATGACAATAAAAAGCAAGATAGCTGTGTACAAGGCATGTGTTCTGAGCACTCTCTTTTACGCCAGTGAATCTTGAACACTATACGCATTCCAGCAAAAAAAGTTCAGCGCTTCCCACATGCCCTGTCTTCGACGCATGCTCGGAATCTCATGGCAAGACCGCGTCACCAACAACGAAGTGTTGGCGAAGGCAGCCATCTCAAGCATGACTACTCTCCTCCGTCAAAGACGTCTCCAATGGTTAGGACATGTACGTCGGATGGATGATGGCTTACTTCCCAAAGACGTACTATTCGGTGAGCTTGCCTCAGGTTGGAGAGCAACTGACAAGCCATTCCTTCGCTACAAGGAACTATGAATCAGTGTTATTTTCGTTTCAGAAAATAATTATAGTTTTTATTTCAGTTTCGTTTTGGAAATAATAATAGTTTTTATTTTCGTTTTGAAAATATTTAAAGTTTTTTTTTTCGTTTTGAAAATAATTTAAGTTTTTATTTTCGTTTCAGTTTTGAAAATAATTTTTTTTACATATTTTTATTTTAGTTTTGAAAATATATTAATTTACAGCTTTGAACACTATTTTTTTATATCTAAAAAAAATTAATTGATCATAAATGTAACAGTAAAATAGAACTGAATATTAACAACAAATGAGTTATAAAAATTAACAGTCAATTGAAATATTATAAGAATTGAGTACGTAAATTATTGAGTAATAACAAATTTGAAATATAATATCAACTTTATGATTAAAATAAGTGATAATTTAATTGACAAATCGAAGCGGTAATAAAATAACGTTTTATAAATGGTGCTACTTTCATAAAGCCCAAAGATAATGTTTATAACATAGACATATACTTTTTATATAAACTATACATTTACATATTATAGCATACTTTGAAATTTATTTAATTTTCGTTTTGAAAATAATTATAGTTTTTATTTCAGTTTCGTTTTGAAAATAGTTATAGTTTTTATTTCAGTTTCGTTTTGGAAATAATAATAGTTTTTATTTTCGTTTTCGTTTTGAAAATAAATTTAGTTTTTATTTTCGTTTTTGTGGAACGATTATTCAGAATTGTCGTTTTCGTTTTCGTTACGAAAATAACACTGCTATGAATTACAACTTTTTACATAGTAAGGATCATGGGCCGGGCTCTGATGGGTTAATGCATTATATATTAAAATGCTTTTAATGGAGTTCAAAATGGTCTAACGAAAATAATCGACGGTGTACGGCTGGTGTACACAGTCGATCACTACTACAAATCTTTAAATGTTCAGTTTGGTTAGCATCTAATTAAGTATTTAAACACCCACAGAAATTAGAATGATTTAATAAAAATTTAGAAAACTTTCAAATGTAACTTTTCTAGTAAATTGTTTTTATGTACTCAATCAATCAATCAATCAATCAAATAGATTTCTATAGCGCTCTTTCTTCAAATCAAACTTTTTTCCCATTTTATTAATCTAAAATGAAGAAACGAATGATTAGAGGTTACTAAACCAGTACTAGGTACCTAGGCAGTAGAAATAATGTTATAATTTAAAAGTTTTCCTTCAAATGGTACAATCAGATTTTCAATGACTAACAGATTTTAAAAAATATCAAATGTCACGAGACCCGGGCAGTTCCACCTTAGGTTTTCCGGGTAAAATTTTCCAAAAATCACTTGCTTTAGGTGTCACCTTTGTTTTATCATGTCACACATCTTTTTTTGATGGGGTTATCCATAAATCTATCCATATATTACTTGCGTTTGACAAACTTTATTTTAAAAGTCTTAATGTAGCAGATTTTTTAAATACGTGCAACTAATTTTTCCACTAACATATTTATAATTGGAGTATCAGTTGAAATTCTCGTTGTTGCTTTCTTTCTACTTCTTTTCATTGTTTTTCGTTGTTATGCATTTGGTAAGGTTGTGTTTCTTCTTAAGAAATAAAAAAAGAAAATATTTTAAAACTAATTTTACAAGCTTAAACTAGCTATTATTGGAACAAGTGATATAATGCACTTGAAAAATGTGTTTTCTAAAAAAAATTAAAGATAGAATGTGTACATTCCTATGATGATCGAATGTGTACATTCCTATGATGATCGAATGTATACATTCCTATGATGATCGAATGTGTACATTCCTATGATGATCAAATGTGTACATCCTATGATGATCGAATGTGTACATTCCTATGATGATCGAATGTGTACATTCCTATGATAATCGAATGTGTACACTACTATGATAATCGAATATGTACATCCTATGATGATCGAATGTGTACATCCAATGATGACCGAATGTGTACATCCTGTAATGATCGAATGTGTGCATCCTATGTTGATCGAATGTTTGCATCCTATGATGATCGAATGTGTACATTCCTATGATGATCGAATGTGTACAACCAATGATGATCGAATGTGTACACTCCTATGAGGATCGAATGTGTACATCCTAGGATAATCGAATGTGTACACTACTATCGAATATGTACATCCTATGATGATCGAATGTGTACATCCAATGATGACCGAATGTGTACATCCTGTAATGATCGAATGTGTGCATCCTATGTTGATCGAATGTTTGCATCCTATGATGGTCGAATGTGTAAATTCCTATGATGATCGAATGTGTACATTCCTATAATGATCGAATGTGTACATCCTATGATGATCGACTGTGTACATCCTATGTTGATCGAATGCGTACGTCCTGTGATGATCGACTGTGTACATTCCTATAATGATCGAATGTGTACATTCCTATGATGATTGAATGTGTACAAAAAGTTTGAGACAACTTTCATGTCTTAGATTCTTTTTGGTTTCTTTCGTGCTTAAAACTAACTGAAAAACATTTTCATACAAATAAAGTAATATTTACACGGTGCTCAACAGGCTTAAACATTTCGTAATTTAACTATGTCTTCAAGAAAGACAATGCCATGGATGCTTTGGAATTTAATTATTATATCTCCGGCAAACACAAGGTTTTAAAAAAGGAATGAAAAATTAAAAGATGTCATTACTTCAAGTTATTTTATTACATTTTAAATTAGATTATATTCCATCAAATGCAGTTATATGATCTTGAGTTCAGCAGCAGTGGCACTGACAGTAATAAAAATACAAAATAATCGAAGAAAACGGTTAAAAATATTTTGTTAAACAAAATATGATTTTGAGAAAGTCAAAAAACAAAATGTTAGTTTTCATTGGCACCTTAGTGTACACCTATGCCTTTGATTTGTGTACTTGATCTATAAAGTTATAACTTTCATGCATATTTCGCAAAATCATAAAATCAATTTTTCAAAAATACAGAAACCAAAAATAAGTTTAAGAAAAAACAGTTTAAAACAAAATATCTAAAACTTAAATTTGTAAAAACTAAAAATTAAAATAGAGTTTAAAACGTTTAGCAATCGAAGATAGAATCTTTCAAAGGTATATTTTCTTCATCTTACTACTTTATTTTAGAATTAGAACTTTTAGATAGGTCAACCAGTTCCACGTAGTTAACTTCTAACTGGCTGGTAGAGGGTGTCTGTGGCATGGGTTCTGCGTAGATGGGTTCAATCATTTCCTTTGTACTGCTGTTATTTGAATGTGTTGTAGATTCTGCTGCTTGGGGAAACGATGATTTCAACTTCATTGGGAAACGGTCAAGGAGACTGAAAAGAATTCAATAAAATTTTCTTTAATGTTTCAAAAAAGTTTTTTCAAACAAAATAGTTTAGTTAAACTATTCAAATTCAATGTAAAACTGTTTTCATTTAAAGTTAAAGTTTTAAGTAATTTAAATAAATGAATTTTTTTTAAAGTTGAAACATTTTTTCATATTCCAAAAGTTTAAATTAGAAATACTTCATTCAACTTAAATTTTATAATAGTTTCGACAAAAAAATTAATAAGAGATAAAATTTATCGTTTGAAATGATGGCATTTAAATTATGATACATTTTTTTCCTACCCTATATAAAAATTGTCTTTTATGTGATTTAGCGATCCAGATTACAAAACAATGAATAAACAAATATATTTTTTTTATACAAAAATTATTAAAGTGCAGTATAACTCGATGTAGAGATAAATATAATACTTGCGCAAAAAGAAGAATAGATAAGAAGCCAGTGCGGTCAGAAGCAGAACAGAAACTGCCACTCCAATGCCTGCCTTCGCTCCGGACGAGAGAGCTTTTCGAGAATTAGTTTGTTTGTTTATTGTTTCAAAAATAATAATAATATTATGTTAAACATTGAAATTTGAAGAATGCGTTTGTTATATAGGGCTCCGACCACTAAGAATTCTAGAACACAATTTTTCTGAAATCTTAATAACTTCATGAATAACATGTTTTCGGCTTGAAGCACGTTGAACATCACTTACTATTAGAATGTTCATACTATTATTTAACGAAAGGGAGGTAAGAGAGCCAGTAGCATGGGCGGCGATCCTGGGGTAATCCTGGGGTCTGGACTCCCCCACTTTTTGTTAGTGAGTCTTAAATGTGGACCCCCACTATTTTCAATAAAAAAAAATTTAAACTCTTGTTTTGATGCGAATATAATCGTCAAACATGGCATAAAACAGAATGTTTACATAGTAATACATTGTGACTATGTGTAGTTATAGTTATAGCTGTCTAAAACAAAACTATTCATTGCTTACTTAAATATTCGTATCAAAACAGAAGTTTAAAAATGTTTTTATCAAAGGGGGAAGAGGGCTCCGGACTCGAGGACTCTCCCTGGATCGTCCATGCTGGGAGGACCCCCCAAGATTTCAATCAATCCCTTACTTTTTATTCTTTATACCTCGGAACTACCTAATATTATTTCGTCATCTTCTCTAAACAGTCAAATTTATGCTGACGACTAAAGCTAAAGACAAGTTAGAATCAAAAATAAAACCAAGGCTACGAATGGAAGATGAAGGGTTTAGAGAGAGTGAAGAGGGAGGAGGCAAAACTAAAGAAGGAAGAGATAGTAAAGACTTTGATTTTTTATTGAAATATATGAGTTTAAATTTGTCCGGATTAAGTTTGAAAAACATGGAAGAAGCCCAAGAGATTATAGATTGAAGACAGAGAGTTATTTTATTAACAGTAAGGTCAGAGAAGAGTCAGTGAAAGATGTATAAATATAGGAGTCGTCAGCATAAATTTGACTGTTTAAAGAACATGACGAAATAATATTAGGTAGTTCCGAGGTATAAAGAATAAAAAGTAAGGGACCAAGGATTGAGCCCTGTGGAACACCATAAGATGAAGAAACAGAAGAAGAACGAGAAGATTCAATTGATACATAGGAAGTTCGCTCAGAAAGGTAGGATTTAAGCCAGATAAGAGAGGAACCAGAAATATTAAAGGAAGAATCTAAAACATTTAATAAAAGAGTATGGTCGACAGTGTCAAAAGCAGCTGAAAAGTCAAGGCATAAAAGAAGAGAAGAGGCATTAGAATCAGAAGTTAAAATAAGGTCATTATAGAGTTTAAGTAAAGCAGTTTCAGTGGAGTGGCCAATTCTGAAACCAGATTGAGAGGAAGGAAGAAGTAAGTTTTTTCTAGATAGAAGATTAATTGTTGAGAAATAACTTTTTCAAGGACCTTAGAAAGAAAGGAAATGTTAGATACAGGTCTATAACTGGATAAGGATGCAGGATCAAGAGAAGGCTTCTTAATTGTAGGAATAATAAATGAAGATTTGAAGGCAGACGGAAATTTAGATGTAGACAAAGATAAGTTAACCAAATCCAGAACAATAGGATAGAATAAAAAGGAAAGTTCTTTAAAAAGGGTTGTAGGAATAAGATCTAAAAAACAAGAAGTGGGAGACATAGAATTAATTATATTTGTAAGATGGTCCAATGTGACAGGAGAAAAGGATGATAATGATTCAGAAGTAAACTTAGTAAAAGATGGTGTAGGCCTATTATTAGACGAAGATCTAATATTAGATATTTTATTAGTTAGAAAATCAAGATAGTCATCAGGAGAGAAAGATGGAGGAGGAGAGTTTTTATGTAAAAGTTTAGATAAAGACCACCTATTTTTTGTATTGGAGGAAGAGATAATAGAATTTCTTAAAAACGAAGAGTGTTTATTAAAAAAGAGAGTACGATAAGAAGAGAAACAATTTTGCCATTTATTCAAACAGGATACAGAGAGAGTAGATCGATAAATTCGTTCATACTTGCGAACTAGTCGCTTAGAAGTCGTGCACTCACAATCATACCATGGGGATTTTTTAGAGGTTACACGATACCGGAAAGTTTTGAAAGGAGCAAAAATATCTAAAAGAGAAGATAGAGTAAGAGTGAACTTATCCATAAAACTATCCACATCAGTAAAAGATTTAGAGCAAAAGTCAGAAGAAAGAAAGCATTCACTAAAATTTATTTTATCAAAATTAGACCAAGAGCGCTTAACAATAGAAGAGGGGAAGTTAGATTAAGGCTGAGCAAGAGATAATTTAAAAGATATAAAGTAGTGGTCAGTAAAGTGGAGTGGAATAGATTTTAAATCATTAATTTTGCTATAATTAGAAGAAATTACAAAGTCAAGAGTATTAACAAGTGCATGAGTAGGAAAATTACAGTTTTGAGATAAATTAAAAAAGAGAAAGAATTTCAAGAAACTTAGCAACATAGAAATCAGAAGGTTTGCAGCAGATTACCGCCCTGGCCAGTAGTGTTCGTTTCATGCTCTTAACTAGTAACAAACTGAAAATAAAAGACATTCGTCATCTTGCCCTGGTCTCTCCTACCTGAAAAGCATGCTTGCTCTATCTTTTGGACTTTCTCTGGATGCATCTCTGAATAGCATAACTAATTAAAGAGTAGTCAAATAAATTTATAACTGTAAATTGTTAAATAGTAGTTCAAAATTAAATTAGAAAAAGGTTCATAGTTTGTACATTTACAAAGATCAAAAACTTTTCTTCAACGTTTTATATATCCACAACAATAACTCAACCCCCTCTCATCACATTGTTACCATAATACTTTATTATCATCATAATATACTTCTCTCTTTTCCAACCAACCGTTCCATCACCTTCCTCATCACGTTCTACCCCACCCTCATCTTCCCAACATCTCTCCACTACTCATCTTCACCTTTCAACCACCGCCAATTAGGTGCGTGCATGGTTGTCTTCTAATTCTTCATAATAAATATAGTTATTATTATTGATATTATTATTATTATTACTATTAGGAAAAATTAAGGCTGTATAATTATGATTATCATCATTTATATTTTTATTAGCATCATTATTATTATTTACTATATCATGAGCTTCATCCTTGCTATTCATAACGTTATTGCTGTTATAATAAACAACATTTGCATTATTATTATCTAAATTATTGTTGTTAATTAGGTCATAATTATCATTATTATCTGTAACATCATTATTACTATTGTAATAAACAATATTGGAGGGCTTTGGTGAGTGACGATCGTGAGTGGTGCTGGTGGAGGAGTAGGGCTCCGCACTCTCTGCCACAACAGTTGCAGCTGGTCTGTATGTTGGTGAAATAATAAAATAAATTAATATATTTGAGGCATAAAAATTAGTTGGAAACGTGGAATACGACTAAATGTAGTGATAAACATAATACTTGATTGATATCGAATATAAACTATTTAATTAAAAAATATTTAATTTAAATCTCACTTTGGTTTGTACTTGCGCAAAAATACGAAGAGAATAGAAGCCAGTGCGGTGAGAAGCAGAACAGCAACTGCCACTCCAATGCCTGCCTTCGCTCCAGACGAGAGAGCTTTTGGAGAATTAATTTGTTTGTTTATTTTTTAAAAGATAATAATAATATTATGTTCAACAGTGAAATGTGAAGAATGCGTTTGTAATATGTGGCTTCGACCACTAAAAATTCTAGGACACAATTTTTCTCAAATCTTAATTACTTCATGAATAACATGTTTTCGGCTTGAAGCACGTTAAACATCACTTACTATTAGCAGAGTCTTCAGGTTCTACAGTTACTTCTTCTTCTTTTGACTTAACACTCGAAATGGAAGGGTTCGTCGTTGTGAAAAGTGTGGGAACTGGTTGAGTTTGATTATGTGCTCAAATCCATATGTCTTTTTTTAGTCATAATTTGTTTATAAATGTTCGATTTGACAAATTCATAAATAAACATATTGGTGAATTGTTTTACATATCATAAAAATTTTTTTTGTTTAATTGTAAAAAAACAGCATTTACTATAGCGCTCAACTAGTTGAAACAATATTCACTAACGATTCATGCACACCACTAGTTTCTCTTCACTTGAGCAGTCTAAACCCCACGTTCCATCAGGTTTAACATAAGAACATATGGGGCTGGGAAGGCGATAAATCAGTTGGTTTTGCTGCCAATTGGTATAATCCACCAGCGTTCCTTCGATTAATAATAAATTCTGAGATTATCAATGACATTGAAATAAATAAAATCGACTGAAATTTAAATAAATGTGAACAATTTCAAAATAAAGAGGAAACATATTTTCTTTATAAAAAGTTAAATATTAAAAATTAGTTTCAAACCTAATGACTTTAATTGATAACATAAAAATGTTTAGTGAAATTTTGAATAGGAAGTATGTACACAGTGTACACTGTTTACAATGTACAGTCTACACAAGTACACTAGTTTAATATAGATTATATTGAAAAAATAAAGAAACCTAGCACCTAAAAGTTTGAACATAAATAATAAAATTCAAAAAATAAATGATTAAGTTAATACAAGTTGAAGCAACTACACGCAGAGTTCACCTTTTTTCTCCCATTGCAACGAATTTCTCAACAAGCCGATATAGTAAATATCAGAGATGTTAGGGAGCAAAGCATCTGGGATTCCCAGTTTTTTATTCCCAGTGAGCGAATCAAACGTCGCCAACTGTGAATTCCATTGTAGGCAAATATTGGAGGCTTCGTACCAGGTTTTATGCTGATTCTCTACGATATAACATCCAACATCATTTGAAGCACAAGCGTCTGTAAGTTTTGGTAGTTTAATAGACAAAAAAAATTAAACAACTTAAAGCGATGGTAAGTCATTAAGTTTTATTAGAGACCGACTGAAATTCGGTTTGATTTCGGTTTCGGATCCGAAATTGCCAAATTTCATAGTTACGGAAATTTTTCGGTTTTGGGCGAAATGGATCTCATATTGGCCGAAAAACCAAAGATTTTATTTTTTAATTAGTTTATCTGTTGTATCTGTATCCTCAATCGAACTCGAACTATAAGTTTGGGTTCGATTCTCATCTCTATGAGATATCTATTAGATATCGTGGTTGATTGATTTATGGATGTCATTGTTCGAATAACATATACAAGCATCTGGAACAACAACCAGTGTATGGAAATACTTGATGCTGTCTAGGCTAATTGAACAACAAAAAGTAATTAACGTTTATTCCGTTGAATATGGAGACATCGACACTTTAACAAAAGAGGAATGGAAACTTATAGAAAGAATAATTGTTGTGTTAAAGCTATCTAATGACGCGACCACAGAGATTAGCTACAATAATGTATCAATTTCTATAATCATTCTGAGGATTTCTATGCATTAAAAAAATTAGAAACTACGTCAAACGATGTTGGACTGATTCAGATGAAAACAGCCCTTCGAGATGCCATAGACAAACGGTTAAAATTTGTCCAAAAAAATGTGCTTGCAGCAAGTTTGCTTGATCCTCGCTTCAAGAACATGTATTTTGACGATTTCAAAAAGGAAGAAGCCAAAAAAGAAGTTTCAAACTTTATCAAACCAAACTTTGTCGCAGGAGAAAATTCCATCAACTAGGCTGAACAAATACTGGAAAATAACGTTTTAAACAGTTTGGGTTCATCATCCTAATGGGATATTCACGACAGAGTTAATCTCACCAACCAAAACAACGATGATGCTGCCAAGAAGACGCTTGAAAACGAACGTCAAATGCAGGCGTATCTTAAAGAGCCCAGGATCTGTAGAACATCCAACATTTGTGTGTATTCGTATTGCAGTCAATGTTCATGTCTTGAGCCTGTTGCTCGAAAATACTTATCTGCACCCCCAACAAGTGTGGCTAGCGAGCAACTATTTAGTTCTGAAGGGCAAATCTACGCAGATCGTCGCAGCAACCTTCTTAGTGAAAATGTTGAAAAACTTTTATTTATGGCTTACAATATTCGTTTGTTTGGATTTAATTATTAAACATGAATTGTCATTTTTCAATACTATTTTTTGCTTTTAATAAACTTATGTAGACATTTTGTTAAAAAACTTTTATTTTTTTGCTTAAAATATACGTTTGTTTGGATTTACTTTTTAAACTGACATTATCATCGTTAAATACTATTTTTTTGTTTTAAAGAAAGTTTTGACAAATTTCGGTTTCGGCTGAAAATCTTATTAAAATTTTGACATAATTCCGGTTTCTTCCGAAAATGGAATTTTAATTTTGGTCTAATTTCGACTTCGGCCGAATCACAAATATCAGTTTCTGTCGTCTCTAAGTTTTATAACTTTAAATTTAATATTTACGCTACTAATTCATTCAGAATTTTATTATGGGGAAAGGATACTAACTTTTTTGGCATATAAAACTATTCCGATCGAATGGAAGTGCTTCAAAGACGTATTTACGCTGGAAATTTCGGTAAAGAGTTACGAAGTTGTTTTGAGATCGCTGGTTCTCAATTACTAGGCTTTCTGAGGCTTCTGTGGCAGAAGGTTTACATTGAAGTTGCCGCGCATTGGAATCTTTACACATTTAAGCCTCCACATTCAAGATTTCAAATTGATTTTTATAGAAGAAAAATATTTCGAAGAGAAGAAACTTATATTATTTATCATCCATGGAATTTTAATGTTTATTTTTATATCTAATAAAGCAGTTAATAAGACTTTAGAATAATATGAATCTTCTACACATGACTGTGTTTATATCTATTATAGATGTCGGACATGGACGATTTTTTATTCCCGGTCCCGTCCCGTTCCCGAAATTTGTTTTTCCGTCCCGTCCCGTTCCCGATGGGACATCAGAATTTTGATTCCCGTCCCGTCCCGTTCTCGAAATTTGTTTTCCCGTCCCGTCCCATTCCCGATGGGACATCAGAATTTCGATTCCCGTCCCGTCCCGTTCCCGAAACTCGATTCACGGTCCCGACCCGTTCCCGAAACTTTTTTGTTTTTTTATTCATTTTTGCTGCCGTTTTCACTGGTCCCAAACTTGCTAGTTCTAACATTTCTTACAATTTATTATTTGAAAGTCAGAGAATATTTCTTTTAATAAAATAAAAAAAACACGATTTAAATTCCAAATATTTATTGAAATGAAAGTATTGAAGTTAGTCATTGTTTTTGAGTAATACAATCAAGTCTTTATTGCTTTTCACACGGGTTAAACCGTTAAGAGTTTTAGCTTTCAAATGAGATGATTTTGGGTCTGAAGTTAAACGACCACATATTGAAAAATTCCGTTCACAGGGAATATAACTTGCAGATATACTAAACAAATTTTGGCTACTTCTTGTTGTATTTTAAAATTGCTCATTTTACTCCAATAAAATAAAACATCTTTATAATCTTCGATTTTTTTGGGACGTAATTGTGAATATTTGTACAATTCATCCTTTTCTGAATTTTTTTCTTCGTTCATTATTATTAATTCTTCAATAATGATAGAAATATGTTTTTTAACAACATTCTCATTCTCCATAACTGCAAATATAAAATCATTCGTTTAATTTGTTATTATAATAATTTTATTATAATTTTTACGTTATAAAAACAAACATAATAGGTCTAAATAACCATCATTTGTTTTTTTTCTCAACGGCACTGCAGCTTGGTCTGGCTGTACAAAATAGAATTAAATTTTCTCTAATGAAGGTCTTGGTATTTATTTTTTTTCTATCCCAAACTTTTTTCCTATTATTCTTTCATACTGTGGATGCTACTCAAAGTAGTTTAACTACTCAAAGTAGTTTAACTACTCAAAGTAGTTTAACTACTCAAAGTAGTTTAACTACTCAAAGTAGTTTAACTACTCAAAAGTAGTTAACTACTCAAAAGTAGTTAACTACTCAAAGAAGTTTAACTCTCAATCAATCAATCACTAATAATTTGTATAGCGCCCTTTACTAAGTGAACAAAAGCGCTCAGCCATCACGTCCCAAACAAGTACGTCTTCAGGCCTTGACGGAAAGTTATGAGTGACTTAGTTGAAGTTAAAGAAGAAGGTAAAGAATTCCATAAAAGAGGACCACAGTAAGAAAAAGAACGTTTAGCAAAAGAGTGTTTAACTGGAAAACGAAAAGAACGATTAAAGGTGGATGATCTTAGACCAGATTTAGGAAGTTGTTTAATTAGATTTTTAAGATAGATTGGAGCATTACAGTTATGAATTTTAAACATATTTAGGCATATTTTAAAAGTCACTCTAGATCTCAAAGGTAGCCAATGTAACAAACGAAGATAAGGAGAAATGTGAGAAAACTTAGGAGCACGAGCAACAAGACGAGCAGCACAATTGAAGGTTTTATTTAGAGGAGCCATAGTAGTGTTAGGGAGACCATAGTAAAGAGAGTTGCAATAATCAATCCTGGACAGAACTAGAGAAGATACAAGAAGTTGTAGGGTAGGATCATCGAGAAAAGGAAGAAGCTGTTTAATACGACGAATGTGGAAGTAACAAGATTTAGAGACAGATAGAATTTGAAGAGCTAAAGACAAGTTAGAATCAAAAATAAAACCAAGGCTACGAATAGAAGATGAAGGGTTTAGAGAGAGTGAAGAGGGGGGAGGCAAAACTAAAGAAGGAAGAGATAGTAAAGACTTTGATTTTTTATTGAAATATATGAGTTCAAATTTGTCCGGATTAAGTTTGAGAAACATAGAAGAAGCCCAAGAGATTATAGATTGAAGACAGAGAGTTATTTTATCAACAGTAAGGTCAAGAGAAGAGTCAGTAAAAGATGTATAAATATAGGAGTCGTCAGCATAAATTTGACTGTTTAGAGAAGATGACGAAAAAATAAGGTAGTTCCGAGGTATAAAGAATAAAAAGTAAGGGACCAAGAATTGAGCCCTGTGGAACACCATAAGATAAAGAAACAGAAGAAGAACGAGAAGATTCTATTGATACATAGGAAGTTCGCTCAGAAAGGTAGGATTTAAGCCAGATAAGAGAGGAACCAGAAATATTAAAGGAAGAGTCTAAAGCATTTAATAAAAGCGTATGGTCGACAGTGTCAAAAGCAGCTGAAAAGTCAAGGCATAAAAGAAGAGAAGATGCATTAGAATCAGAAGTTAAAATATGGTCATTATAGAGTTTAAGTAAAGCAGTTTCAGTGGAGTGGCCAATTCTGAAACCAGATTGAGAGGAAGGAAGAAGTGAGTTTTTTTCTAGATAGAAGGTTAATTGTTGAGAAATAACTTTTTCAAGGACCTTAGAAAGAAAGGAAATGTTAGATACAGGTCTATAACTGGATAAGGATGCAGGATCAAGAGAAGGCTTCTTAATTGTAGGAATAATAAATGAAGATTTGAGGGCAGACGGAAATTTAGATGTAGACAAAAATAAGTTAACCAAATCCAGAACAATAGGAGAGAATAAAAAAGAGAGTTCTTTAAAAAGGGTTGTAGGAATAAGATCTAGAGAACAAGAAGTGGGAGACATAGAATTAATTATATTTGTAAGATGGTCCAATGTGACAGGAGAAAAGGATGATAATGATTCAGAAGTGAACTTAGTAAAAGATGGTGTAGGCCTATTATAAGACGAAGATCTAATATTAGATATTTTATTAGTTAGAAATTCAAGATAGTCATCAGGAGAGAAAGATGGAGGAGGAGAGTTTTTATGTAAAAGTTTAGATAAAGAAGACCACCTATTTTTAGAATTGGAGGAAGAGATAATAGAATTTCTTAAAAACGAAGAGTGTTTATTAAAAAGGAGAGTACGATAAGAAGAGAAACAATTTTGCCATTTATTCAAACAGGATACAGAGAGAGTAGATCGATAAATTCGTTCATACTTGCGAACTAGTCGCTTAGAAGTCGTGCACTCACAATCATACCATGGGGATTTTTCAGAGATTAGACGATACCGGAAAGTTTTAAATGGAGCAAAAATATCTAAAAGGGAAGAAAGAGTAAGATTGAAATTATCCATAAAACTATCCACATCAGTAAAAGATTTAGAGCAAAAGTCAGAAGAAAGAAAGCATTTAGTAAAATTTATTTTAACAAAATTAGACCAAGAGCGCTTAACAATAGAAGAGGGGAAGTTAGAAAAAGGCTGAGCAAGAGATAATTTAAAAGATATAAAGTAGTGGTCAGTAAAGTGGAGTGGAATAGATGTTAAGTCATTAATTTTGCTATAATTAGAAGAAATTACAAAGTCAAGAGTATTACCAAGTGCATGAGTAGGAAAATTACAGTTTTGAGATAAATTAAAAAGAGAAAGAATTTCAAGAAACTTAGCAACATAGAAATCAGAAGGCTTATTAGTAGAGATATTAAAGTCTCCAAGAATAAAAAATGGACAAGATAAAGAATAAAGGAATTCAGAGAGATTATGAAAATCATCTAAAAATTGAGGTAAAGAACTATTAGGAGGTCTATATATAGCAATTAAATTAAATTTGAAAGAAGAAAGTTTAACAGTAGTAAAAAGGCATTCAAAGGAAGAAAAATGAACAGAAGAGTCAACAGAGATAGAATACAAGGACTTAAGTAAAATACAGATACCACCATATGAAGAGTGTCGAGGAGAAAGAGGGTTAGTTGGAGGCCGAGCAAGTTCAACAAAGGAAAAACCAGTAGGAGTAGAAGCAATAACTGAGGGTGATGAAGCAGATTCATGCCAAGTTTCAGTTAAAATAAAAAAGTCTAAAGAGTTAGAAGTAATTAGATCAGAGATATAGAGTGACTTATTATTAAGTGATCTTGTGTTTAGGAGGCCAAACTTTAGATTAGTATTTTTAGAGATAATATTATTGAAGTTAACTTTATTCTTATTATCATTATTTATTTTTTTTTTATTATCAGAATTTTTATGATAAATTAATTTAGAAGATTTTTTATTAATAATAGAATTTAATTTCTAATTCAATTGTGTGTTAGTAGTTTTATCTAGGTTAGGATTAGGGTTAGAAAGGATAAGTTTTTCATTTTTTATATAATTTCTAATAAATTTATGGTCTAAGATCTGTAAATTAAAAGCCCTACGTCTTACACTACCTTTAGGAAGTTTAGCGAAAGAAGAGAGTTCAATTAAAAAGTCCCTAGAATACATAATAGAATGGCAATTAGGAAAGAAAAGAATTTAAATTTATAAAAAAATACTATTCCACTCATAAAAAACCGTCTAGCCATCAGCAATACAACGTTCAAAACAGTAACAACTGAGCGCCATGCCGCCATGATAGACGCTAAACAAAAAACAAAAGTAGTAAAAAGATAATTTTGTCTACAAAAAAGCCACATTTATAAATATCAGTTAAAGTGCCCATCACTAGAAAATTCCATGGTTAAAAAATTGTTTATTGAAATAAAAATAATTAAAATAAACTGTTAGTTTGGCCCTTGCTAGTTTTCTGCTAGTATTGCATCATGAATTCAGCAGTAGTAAAAGAACATTTAAAAAACCCAAGTATTAAATCTGACGAAAAAAATTTCGTCGCAAAGTGTAAGCATTGTTGTGGAGTTCAGATTAGTGGAAATATCTCGTCAAGCTCTAATTTCCTGAAGCATCTGAAGGTTAGCCCCAGTTTTTAGATCAAAAGAAGAGCCGATTGATGACTTGTATTCCTTTGTGACAGAAAGCAATGATACTGAGTCAGTATTACTGACACTACTGTTGACAGCAGCATAGATGAAGAAATTCATAATTATCTTTCTAGTGCTGACACTGAACTAAAATTTCTATTTAAATTTCCTCGACTGTGTAATGCCTTTCTGAAATGTAATGCATCCTTGCCCAGTAGTGCTGCAGTCGAAAGGTTGTTCAGTGCTGCTGGACAAATTCTGGTTCCAAGGCGTTGTAAACTTTTTGACAGCATGTTTGAAAAACTTGTCTTCTTAAGGCAAGTAACCAAAGCTGAGAGCGTTATTAAAGAGTAACGCTATAGTGTAAAACTTATAAAACTGTCTTTTATTTGTCATTGTGTTATAAAACTCTAAAAACTGTTTAAACTGGCTTTTTTATTGTAATCACTCTGAGTTTTAAAGATATTATGAATATTTGTACCACTCAATAATCCTACCCAGTACATGGTACTTGAATACCACCAGCAATTGAGCAGTAAATACATATATATATAATATATTCTATATATATGATTAAATACTTCCATTGTTTTTGTGTTGACTGTTCTGATATCAAGAAAATTACTGAGTGTTATTAGTGACAATTATATTTGTCTCCTCTGTCTTACCTATGTAGACATAAACAGTAATATGAATATAACAGTAAGGTATTGATTGATAAGTATTACAGCCGGTGTCGATATAATATATGCTTAACTTTGAGAAAAAGTAGTTGAAATGTAGTTAACTACTCCAACTACTGAAAAGTAGTTAACTACTCCAACTACTGAAATGTAGTTAACTACTCCAACTACTGAAATGTAGTTAACTACTCCAACTACTGAAATGTAGTTAACTACTCCAACTACTGAAATGTAGTTAACTACTCCAACTACTGAAATGTAGTTAACTACTCCAACTACTGAAATGTAGTTAACTACTCCAACTACTGAAATGTAGTTAACTACGCCAACTACTGAAATGTAGTTAACTACTCCAACTACTGAAATGTAGTTAACTACTCCAACTACTGAAATGTAGTTAACTACTCCAACTACTGAAATGTAGTTAACTACTCCAACTACTGAAATGTAGTTAACTACTCCAACTACTGAAAAGTAGTTAACTACTCCAACTACTGAAATGTAGTTAACTACTCCAACTACTGAAATGTAGTTAACTACTCCAACTACTGAAATGTAGTTATGTCCTAAAAGTTTAACTATTGAAAAGTCGTTAGTAGTTAACTAGTAGTTTAACTACTCAAAATTAGTTAAGTAGTTAGCAAAAGTTTAACTACTGAAAAGTAGTTGAATGCCCATCACTGCTCATTACCTCCTTATTTAACTACTTCTAAATCATTATTTACTTTTCGTAAGGATTTGAAGACATATCTGTTTAACAAGTTCATTCACGAGCGCTCTTGAATTTGAGGAAAGATCGCTATAGAAATTGATTTGATTTGATTGATTGATTGATTGATTGATTCCATGTTCTACGACTTCAATGCATGCCTGATAATAGTTTCTATATAAATTTATTTGAATGATTTGATTGATTGATAATTTCAATTTATGTAAATTTAATGATGGCAAAGTAATAAGATTGAAAGTTATGACTATAACTTATTATAATGTCCATTCTGCAAAAAAGAATCAAAAGCAATAAGATGAAATAAACTTTGGTTGTTCAGCCATTTCCATCCAGACGTGTCAACTTCCATGTTCAAAAATGTTTTCATTCCTCTTTTGTTAGAACTGAGTATATGAGCTGCTGCAAAGTATTGAAACAAGGAAACCGTATCTTGATCATACAACTCCAAGAGCCACCCTCCTTTGTCGCTGCAAGTATTCCTTGCAGTCGTAATGTTTTGAGTGGTGGTGAGGTCACTGAAGATGCAGTGCTTGTTGTTGCATAATGATGCCTGCTGTGAGTCCACAACTGTCAGCCACAGCACCAGGAAAACAAGAAGAAACTTCATTTTCTAGATTTTTTGGGATTTTTTCAACAATTCAGAATAAGATTATTAATTTGTCCAATATACTGAAAATGTTCATACAAAAATAACAAACTTTTACAAAAATCTTATTTTATTTTGAAACATGTTTTATTTATAAGTTTAAGATTTTCTTCTTTTAAAGAGTTTGAAACACAAAATTATTTTTATATATTTGTTTATACTGTTTAACAACAACTTTAGAAAGTTAGCTAGCAGTTATTTCTTAATTTTTACACTACGCTCATAAAGTTAAACACCGAGTTCGTGAAAATAACAAAGTTTTGAATTTGAAACTATTTAAAGACGAGTTATTCTGCTTTATTCCATACTTTCAAATGATATTCTCAAAAGAAAACAAATATAAGTGTAGCTAACTTTTAATAACAGCTTTCCATTGTCTAGCTTTTAAACCGTCTCGGCTCAAGATTCTTGAGGAAGTGAAAACATTCCAACTTGACTCACGAATGTAATAACCAAGTAGCTAATTATACGATAATACACTTCAACTCTAGAACGACGGGAGATTTTTGCATCTACCTAAGACGAATGGGGTGAAAATGACCCAAGATAAAAGTCCCAGAAAAAAATTAATAAAAAAAGTTTTAGGCAAATACGTTCAATGGATTTATTAATTTTCACTGTGTTAACAAAATACTAACAGGTATGTCGTGATAATGATGTCATTTTGCGTCACAATGCTTACCTATATCTGTTACAGGCATAGGCGCTGACTTGTCTAAAATATGGGGCGCCCGGGCCACCTATACAATACAATAAAATACAACGATGAATATTATCAATTCCAAATTCTGGCAAAGATTGGCTGTTCACCAAAAGCTTTTGAGCGTAATACAGTCGTTCCATGACAATATGAAAAGCACTGTGCAATACGATGGGTCGACATCAAGTGCTTTTGAAATCCGCAGTGGCGTCAAACAAGGCTGTGTTCTCGCTCCCACTCTATTCGGCATCTTCATCGCTGTTATGCTGAAACGTGTCTTTGAAGCATTTACACAAGATGTATACTTCTTCTTCTTCTTCCGTATATACTAGACTCAGTCAATATGTAGACTATTATGACCAGTTTTAATAGTTTTTCAATGACAGGCCTCCAGTAGGGACTTGAAGGCATCTGGAGTGCGGGCCGATACGACTGAATCTGGCAGGGGATTCCATTCTTTAATGGTGCGTGGGAAGAATGCATTACGTAGGTAATCAGCATGGTGGTGAAGCTCTAGGTATGCATGTTGGTGGGCGCCACGCACTGTCTTTGCTATCGGCTTAGCGTACTGGTGACTTTCATTTACGGCTACTAGCTTGTTGTGGATTTTGTACATCAAGACTAGTATTTGTTGTTTTCTTCGTTCGGCCAGTGGTGTCCATTTCAAGCTGTCCAGCATCTCGCTTACGCTTGCATTGTACCGCCAGCAGCCGGTAACGTATCTTGCAGCTGTCCTTTGTATCATTTCAATTTTCATAATGTTGGCTCTGGTGTGGGGGTCCCAAACTGCACAGGCATATTCCAGATGTGGCCTTACCAATGCCTGGTAAGCTCTTGTTTTCAGCTCTTTGTTTTTAATCTGTAGATTTCTCCGAATGAAGGATAGGGATTTGCTTGCCTTTGATGTTATGTTATTAATGTGGGTGTTCCAGTTTAGGTTTTGCATGAGGGTGACTCCTAAGTATTTTGCAGCGTTGGTATGCTCTAGTATAGTGCCGTGTAGGGTATATTTATGCACATCTGGTTGTTGCTTGCGGGTGATTGACAGGATTTGGCATTTCTTGGAGTGGAATTCCATCATCCATTTTTGTTCCCATTGTGCGAGTAGGTTCAGGTCCTCCTGGAGGCGAGCAGCATTTTCGGGTTTGGTGACGGTGAGGTATGTTATGGTGTCGTCTGCAAAAAGTCTCACCTGAGAAGAGAGTCCTGTTGGTAGATCGTTGATGTAATATAGGAAGAGACTTGGCCCGAGGACCGATCCCTGGGGGACGCCTGACAGGACAGTTCCTTCATATGATGACTTTCCCTCGAGGACTACCCTTTGACTGCGATTGGACAGGAAGCTAGCGATCCACCTATTCGTTTTGCCGTTGATACTATAGTGCTCTAGTTTGTGGATGAGTCTTGTGTGGCCAACCTTGTCGAAGGCCTTGCTGAAGTCGAGTATGATGACGTCAGTTTGTTTGCCGTCTTCTAGTGCATTAATTAGGTCTGCAGTGAATTCAATAAACTGTGTTTCGCATGAACGGCCATTTCTGAATCCATGTTGGTATTGGTACAGAATGTCGTTTCGGTTCCCGTGCTTCATTATCTGACTGGTGATTATGTGTTCCATAATCTTGCATGCTATGCTGGTCAGGGAGATTGGGCGGTAGTTGCTGGGGTCGTCTTTCGCGCCATTTTTAAACACTGGAACCACATTAGCTTTCCGCCATTCTTGAGGGACCTGCCCCGTGTTGTACGATTTCCTGTATATGGTGGTAAGGATTGGGGCTATTGACTGGCATAGATGTTTGAGTATTTTGGGGCTTATTTTGTCTGGGCCAGGTGCCTTGTGTTCTTGCAGATTTTTCAATAGTTTTTCCACTCCTGGTACTGAGAACTCTATGTCAGCCATTTGGGGGTAGGATGTGATGTTGACCAATAATTTGTCGGGTAGTGGGGTTTCTCTGGAAAATACAGTCTCGAACTGTTTGTTCAGTATGTCCGCTTTTATTTTGGGATCTGTGGCATGTTGGCCGTTATGGCTTAATGGGGCTACTCCATTTACGTCTTTTCTCTGGTGCTTTACGAATGTCCAGAAGCGTTTCATTCCAGTGTATTCATTACTATTGGGGGCTGGGGTGATCAGGTTTTCTACGTAGCTCCAATATGCTCTTCTCGTCTCACGTTGGATAGTCCTCTTGAGGTCTCTTAGTTCCTCCTCGGTATTATGATGTCTTAGATCACTGCTCTGTAAGAATTTCTTTTTTTTGTGCAATCTTTTTCTTCGTCTGATCATTCCCTGTATATGTTGTGTGACCCAGGGTAGGTTGACACTATCCTTACATGTTATGTGCGGGATGTACTGATTGGTGTTCTTTTCCATGGATGCTTCAAATTCTTGCCATAGATCATCAGCTGAAGCTCCATTGTCTGCCATGGCGCTTATTTTTTGACCGGTCAGTTCCATGGCTACCTCAAATTCTGGCCAGTTGGCCTTTTTGTACAGTGGGATTTGCCTTGGGGTTTGTTTGTGGCGTATGGTATTCAGGTTGAGGTCGACCAGCACTGCGTCGTGATCCGAGATCCCTGGGATTACCTTTACTTTGGTTATTAGCGTTGGATTATTTGTGAGCACTAGGTCGAGGGTGGCTTTGCCGCGGGTGGGTTCATCTACCACTTGTTCATAGCCTTGTTCTATTAGTATGTCGGCAAACTTTTGATGGAGACGTGGGTAGTGGGATGATTCTGGGATGATGGTATTTGTTTTACCGTCCCAGCCTGGTAGATTGAAGTCGCCTGCTACCAGGGCGATGTGGCCTTTTTCTGTGAGCATGGATAGGGATCTGTGGAGTTCATCCAGACTGGACTCATCGTTTTCGTGTGGTCTGTAGTAGGCGGCAATATATAGAGTATTCAGCGTCTTCACTCAGGATCAGATGGCAGTCTTTTCAATTTGGCTCGTCTGAAGGCAAAAAGCAAAACACGACATATGACGATCGGAGACATGCTGTTTGCGGATGATGCAGCACTGGTCACCCACTCTGAAGCAGAACTGCAAAGACTGCTCGACAGGATTTCCAAGGCATGCGATGAGTTTAGCCAATTAATCAGCCTCAAGAAAACACATGTCATGGCACAGCTCGCCCAACGACCTTACATTACTGTTAACAAATATGTTCTGGAAGTCGTCAGCCAGTTTACCTACCTTGGTTTGACAATCACTGATGACCTTTCACTAGTTGCAGAACTGAACCAAAGGATCTGCAAGGCTTCGACAACATTGCCAGGCGGTCACCAAGAGTTTGGAACAACAAGATGCTGACAATAAAAAGCAAGGCAGCTGTGTACAAGGCATGTGTTCTGAGCACTTTCTTTTACGCCAGTGAATCCTGGACACTATACGCATCCCAGCAAAAAAAATTCAGCGCTTTCCACATGCCCTGTGTTCGACGCATGCTCGGAATCTCATGGCAAGACCGCGTCACAACAACGAGGTGTTGGCGAGGGCAGCCATCTCAAGCATGACCACTCTCCTCCGTCAAAAACGTCTCCAATGGTTGGGACATGTACGTCGGATGGATGATGGCTTACTTCCCAAAGACGTACTATTCGGCGAGCTTGCCTCAGTTTGGAGAGCAACTGACAAGCCATTCCTTCGCTACAAGGAACAATGAATCAGTGTTATTTTCGTTTCAGAAAATAATTATAGTTTTTATTTCAGTTTTGTTTTGCAATTAATTATAGTTTTTATTTTCGTTTTCGTTTTGAAAATAATTAAATTTTTTCTTTTTGTTTTCGTTTTGAAAATAATTAAAGTTTTTATTTTCGTTTCAGTTTTGAAAATAATTTTAAAAATTCTTTTTATTTTAGTTTTGAAAATATATTAATTTACAACTTTGAACACTATTTTTTTATATATAAAAAAAATTAATTGATCATAAAATGTAACTGTAAAATAGAACTGTATATTAACAACAAATGAGTTGTAAAAATTAACAGTCAATTGAAATATTATAAGAATTGAGTACGTAAATTATTGAACAATAACAAATTTGAAATGTAATAACAACTTCATGATTAAAATAAGTGATAATTTAATTGACAAAGCGAAGCGGTAATAAAATAACGTTTTATAAATGGTGCTGCTTTCATAAAGCCCAAAGTTAATGTTTATAACATAGACATATACTTTTATATAAACTATACATTTACATATTATGGCATACTTTGAAATTTATTAAATTTTCGTTTTGAAAATAATTATAGTTTTTATTTCAGTTTCGTTTTGAAAATAATTATAGTTTTTATTTCAGTTTCGTTTTGGAAATAATAATAGTTTTTATTTTCGTTTTCGTTTTGAAAATAAATTTAGTTTTTATTTTCGTTTTTGTGAAACGATTATTCAGAATTGTCGTTTTCGTTTTCGTTACGAAAATAACACTGCTATGAATTACAACCTTTTACATAGTATGGATCATGGGCCGGGCTTTGATGGGTTAATGCATTATATATTAAAATGCTTTTAATGGAGTTCAAAATGGTCTAACAAAAATGATCGACGGTGTACGGCTGGTGTACACAGTCGATCACTACTACAAATCTTTAAATGTTCAGTTTGGTTAGCATCTAATTAAGTATTTAAACACCCACAGAAATTAGAATGATTTAATAAAAATTTAGAAAACTTTCAAATGTAACTTTTCTAGTAAATTACATTTTTTATGTAGTCAATTAGAGACCGACTGAAACAGATATTTTCATTTCAGCCGAAACCGAAATTAGGCCGAAATTAAAATCCCATTTTCGGCCGAAACTGAAATTAAGCCGAAATTGAATATCAAATTTCGGCCGAAACCGAAATTAAACCGAAATTGTAAGCAGATTTTCAGCCAAAACCGAAGCCGAAACCGAAATTTTTCCCAACTTTTATTAAAAATGAAAAAATAGTATTTAACGATGACAATGCCAGTTTAATAAGTAAATCCAAACAAGCGTATATTTTAAGCAAAAAAATAAGTTTTTCAACAAAAAATTTTTGTTATTGTTGACAGGCTTTGCTTTGGTCAGACTGACATTTTGTAAAAAAACTTCCAAATAAGATTCAACGACATTCTCCCAATTTATTTTTGAATTAATTAATCGAAGCCAAATCTTCTCGTTCTTTCGACTTATATACAGTGTTTTTCAAAGCATGGATATCTAGAATTCCACATGCTTGTATATCTTATTCGAATAATGTGTGTGTGTGTGTGTGTGTGTGTGTGTGTGTGTGTGTGTGTGTGTGTGTGTGTGTGTGTGTGTGTGTGTGTGTGTGTGTGTGTGTGTGTGTGTGTGTGTGTGTGTGTGTGTGTGTGTGTGTGTGTGTGTGTGTGTGTGTGTGTGTGTGTGTGTGTGTGTGTGTGTGTGTGTGTGTGTGTGTGTGTGTGTGTGTGTGTGTGTGTGTGTGTGTGTGTGTGTGTGTGTGTGTGTGTGTGTGTGTGTGTGTGTGTGTGTGTGTGTGTGTGTGTGTGTGTGTGTGTGTGTGTGTGTGTGTGTGTGTGTGTGTGTGTGTGTGTGTGTGTGTGTGTGTGTGTTTGTGTGTGTGTGTGTACCTCTAATAAATCGACCCTCTGGATCATTGCCAAAGATGCATTTAACTTTCCCATCACATCTAATATACAGATACTTACTTTTGACAATAACATTTTTTAAACAAATGTTTTGTTAAATATTATCATTGAATGTATCCCAATTTACTTAAATATCAAATACATAATTGTTGTTCCAGATGCTTGTATATGTTATTCGAATAATTAGTTTGATGACACTTATAAATCAATCAACAACAATAACTAATAGATATCTAATAGAGAATCGAATCCGAACTTAATAGTTCGATTGAAGATACAGATATATCAGATAATCTACATAAATAAATAAAAATTTCGGTTTTTCGGTGAATATGAGATCCATTTCGGCCGAAACCGAAATTGAGCCGAAATTACAAAATTATTTTCGGCCGAAACCAAAAAATGGCCGAAATTGTAAAATTAGATTCGGCCGAAACCGAAAAATGGCCGAAACTAAGAAAATTGGCAATTTCGGCGCCGAAACCGAAACCGAACCGAATTTCGGTCGGTCTATATAGTCAATCAATCAATCAAATAGATTTCTATAGCGCTCTTTCTTCAAATTCAACTTTTTTTTCAATTTTATTAATCTAAAATGAAGAAACGAATGATAAGAGGTTACTAAACCAGTACTAGGTACCTAGGCAGTAGAAATAATGTTATAATTTGAAAGTTTTCCTTCAAATGGTACAATAAGATTTTCAATGACTAACATCCTGTGATGATAGACTGTGTACATTCCTATGATGATCGAATGTGTACATTCCTATGATGATTGAATGTGTACAAAAAGTTTGAAACAACTTTCACTTCTTAGATTCTTTTTGGTTTCTTTCGTGCTTAAAACTAACTGAAAAATATTTTCATACAAATATAATAATATTTACACGGTGCTCAACAGGCTTAAACATTTCGTAATTTAACTATGTCTCCAAGAAAGACAATGCCATGGATGCTTTGGAATTTAATTATTATATCTCCGGCAAACACAAGGTTTTAAAAAGGGAATGAAAAATTAAAAGATGTCATTACTTCAAGTTATTTTATTACATTTTAAATTAGATTATATTCCATCAAATGCAGTTCAGCAGCAGTGGCACTGACAGTAATACAAATACAAAATAATCGAATAAAACTTTTAAAAATATTTTGTTAAACAAAATATGATTTTGAGAAAGTCAAAAAACAAAATGTTAGTTTTCATTGGCACCTTAGTGTACACCTTTGCCTTTGATTTGTGTACTTGATCTATAAATTTATAACTTTCATGCATATTTCGCAAAATTATAAAATTTAAAATCAATTTTTCAAAAATACAAAAACCAAAAATAAGTTTAAGAAAAAACAGTTTAAAACAAAATATCTAAAACTTAAATTCGTAAAAATTAAAATAAAGTTTAAAACGTTTAGCAATCGAAGATAGAATCTTTCAAAGGTATATTTTCTTCATCTTACTACTTTATTTTAGAATTAGAACTTTTAAATAGATCAACCAGTTCCACGTAGTTAACTTCTAACTGGTTGGTAGAGGGTGTCTGTGGCATGGGTTCTGCGTAGATGGGTTCAATCATTTCCTTTGTACTGCTGTTATTTGAATGTGTTGTAGATTCTGCTGCTTGGGGAAACGATGATTTCAACTTCATTGGGAAACGATCAAGGAGACTGAAAAGAATTCAATAAAAATTTTTTTAATGTTTCAAAAAAGTTTTTTCAAACAAAATAGTTTAGTTAAACTATTCAAATTCAATGTAAAACTGTTTTCATTTAAAGTTAAAGTTTTAAGTAATTTAAATAAATGAGTTTTTTTTTAAGTTGAAACTTTTTTTCATATTCCATAAGTTTAAATTAGAAATACTTCATTCAACTTAAATTTTATAATAGTTTCAACAAAAAAATTAATAAGAGATAAAATTTATCGTTTGAAATGATGGCATTTAAATTATGTTACATTTTTTTCCTACCCTATATAAAAATTGTCTTATATGTGATTTAGCAATCCAGATTACAAAACAATGAATAAACAAATATTTTTTTTTACAAAAATTATTAAAGTGCAGTATAACTCGATGTAGAAATAAATATAATACTCGCTTCAGATTAGAGATAAATGAATTAATTGGAAAATTAAGAAACTAAAATCTCACTCTGGTCTGTACTTGCGCAAAAAGAAGAATAGATAAGAAGCCAATGCGGTGAGAAGCAGAACAGCAACTGCCACTCCAATGCCTGCCTTGGGCTCCAGACGAGAGAGCTTTTGGAGAATTAATTTGTTTGTTTATTGTTTAAAAGATAATAATGATATTATGTTAAACATTGAAATGTGAAGAATGCGTTTGTTATATAGGGCTTCGACCACTAAGAATTCTAGAACACAATTTTTTTGAAATTTTAATAACTTCATGAATAACATGTTTTCGGCTTAAAGCACGTTGAACATCACTTACTATTAGAATTTTCATACTATTATTAACCGAAAGGGAGGTAAGAGAGCCAGTAGCATGGGCGGCGATCCTGGGGTGATCCTGGGGTCTGGACTACCCCCCTTTTTGTTAGTGAGTCTTAATGTGAACCCCCACTATTTTCACACACAAAATTTTAAACTCTTGTTTTGATGCGAATATAATCGTCAAACATGGCATAAAACAGAATGTTAACATAGTAATACATTGTGACTATGTGTAGTTATAGTTATAGCTGTCTAAAATAAAACTATTCATTGCTTACTTAAATGTTCGTATCAAAACAGAAGTTTAAAAATGTTTTTATCAGTGGGGGAAGAGGGCTCCGGACTCCAAGACCCTCCCTGGATCGTCCATGCTGGGTAGGACCCCCCAAGATTTGCAGCAGATTGCCGCCCTTGGCCAGTATTGTTCGTTTCATACTCTTAACTAGTGACAAACTGAAAATATAAGACATTCGTCATCTTGCCTGGCTCGTCATCTTGCCCCGGTCTCTCCTACCTGAAAAACATGTTTGCTCTATCTTTTGGACTTTCTCTGGATGCACCTCTGAATAGCACTACTAATTAAAGAGTAGTCAAATAAATTTATAACTGTAAATTGTTTAATAGTAGTTCAAAATTAAAATAGAAAAAGGTTCATAGTTTGTATTTTTACAAAGATCAAAAACTTTTCTTCAACGTTTTATATATCCACAACAATAACTCAACCCCCTCTCATCACATTGTTACCATAATACTTTAACATCATTATAATATACTCCTCTCTTTTCCAACCTAATATTCCATCATTTTCTTTATCTTTTTCTACCCCACCTTCATCTTCCCAACATCTCTCCACTACTCGTCTTCACCTTTCAACCACCGCCAATTAGGTGCGTGCATGGTTGTCTTCTAATTCTTCATAATAAATATATTTATTATTATTGATATTACTATTATTACTACTATTACTATTAGGACAAATTAAGGCTGTATAATTATGATTATCATCATTTATATTTTTATTAGCATCATTATTATTATTTACAATATCATGAGCTTCATCCTTGCTATTCATAACGTTATTGCTGTTATAATAAACAACATTTGCATTATTATTATCTAAATTATTGTTGTTAATTAGGTCATAATTATCATTATTATTTGTAACATCATTACTACTATTGTAATAAACAATATTGGAGGGCTTTGGCAAGTGACGATCGTGAGTGGTGCTGGTGGATGAGTAGGGCTCCACGCTCTCTGCCACAACAGTTGCAGCTGGTCTGTATGTTTGGGAAATAAAAAAATAAATTTTATTAATTAATATATTGGAAGCATAAAAATAAGTTTGAAACGTGGAATACGACTGAATGTAGTGATAAATATAATACTTGATTGATATCAAAGATAAATTATTTAATTAAAAAATATTTACTTAAAATCTCACTTTTGTTTGTATTTGCGCAAAAAGACGAAGAGAATAGAAGCCAGTATGGTGAGAAGCAGAACAGCAACTGCCACTCCAATGCCTGCCTTCGCTCCAGACGAGAGAGCTTTTCGAAAATTAATTTTTTTGTTCATTGTTTCAAAGATAATAATGATATTATGTTCAACATTGAAATGTGAAGAATGCGTTTGTTATATAGGGCTTCGACCACCAAGAATTCTAGGACACAATTTTTCTAAAATCTTAATAACTTCATGAAAAACATGTTTTCGGCTTAAAACACGTGTAACATCACTTACTATTAGCAGAGTCTTCAGGTTCTACAGTTACTTCTTCTTCTTTTGACTTAACACTCGAAATGGAAGGGTTCGTCGTTGTGAAAAGTGTGGGAACTGGTTGAGTTTGATTATGTGCTCAAATCCATATGCCTTTTTTAGTCATAATTTGTTTATAAATGTTCGATTGACAAATTCATAAATAAACATATTGGTGAATTCTTTTACATATCATAAAAAAATTTTTGGTTTAATTGTAAAAAAAACAGCATTTACTATAGCGCTAAGCTAGTTGAAACAATATTCACTAACGATTCATGCACACCACTAGTTTCTCTTCACTTGAGCAGTCTAAACCCCACGTTCCATCAGGTTTAACATAAGAACATATGGGGCTGGGAAGGCGATAAATCAGTTGGTTTTGTTGCCAATTGGTATAATCCACCAGCGTTCCTTCGATTAATAATAAATTCTGAGATTATCAATGACATTGAAATAATTAAAATCGACTGAAATTTAAATAAATGTGAACAATTTCAAAATAAAGAGGAAACATATTTTCTTTATAAAAAGTTAAATATTAAAAATTAGTTTCAAACCTAATGACTTTAATTGATAACATAAAAATGTTTAGTGAAATTTTGAATAGGAAGTATGTACACAGTGTACACTGTTTACAATGTGAAGTCTACACAATTACACTAGTTTAATATAAATTGTATTAAAAAAATAAAGAACCTAGCACCTAAAAGTTTAAGCATATAATAATAAAATTAAAAAATAAATGATTGAGTTAATACAGGTTGAAGCATCTACACGCAGAGTTCACCTTTTTTCTGCCATTGCAACGAATTTCTCGACAAGCCGATATAGTATTCAACAGGGATGTTAGGGAGCAAAGCATCTGGAATTCCCAGTTTTTTATTCCCAGTGAACGAATCAAACGTCGCCAACTGTGAATTCCATTGTAGGCAAGTATTGGAGGCTTCGTACCAGGTTTTAGGCTGATTCTCTACGAGATAACATCTAACATCATTTGAAGCACAAGCGTCTGTAAGTTTGGGTAGTTTTATAGACACACAAAATTAAACAACTTAAAGCGATGGTAAGTCATTAAGTTTTATTAGAGACCGACTGAAATTCGGTTTGATTTCGGTTTCGGATCCGAAATTGCCAAATTTCATAGTTACGGAAATGTTTCGGTTTTGGGCGAAATGGATCTCATATTGGCCGAAAAACCAAAGATTTTATTTTTTATTTAGTTTATCTGTTGTATCTGTATCCTCAATCGAACTCGAACTATTAAGTTTGGGTTCGATTCTCATCTCTATTAGATATCTATTAGATATCGTGGTTGATTGGTCATTGTTCGAATAACATATACAAGCATCTGGAACAACAACCAGTGTATGGAAATACTTGATGCTGTCTAGGCTAATTGAGCAACAAAAAGTAATAAACGTTTATTCCGTTGAACATGGAGACATCGACACTTTAACAAAAGAGGAATGGAAACTTATAGAAAGAATAATTGTTGTGTTAAAGCCATTTAATGACGTGACCACAGAGATTAGCTACAATAATGCATCAATTTCTATAATCATTCTGAGGATTTCTTTGCATTAAAAAAATTAGAAACTACGTCAAACGATGTTGGACTGATGCAGATGAAAACAGCCCTTCGAGATGCCATAGACAAACGGTTAAAATTTGTCCAAAAAAATGTGCTTGCAGCAAGTTTGCTTGATCCTCGTTTCAAGAACATGTATTTTGACGATTTCAAAAAGGAAGAAGCCAAAAAAGAAGTTTTAAACTTTATCAAACCAAACTTTGTCGCAGGAGAAAATTCCATCAACTAGGCTGAACAAATACTGGAAAATAACGTTTTAAACAGTTTGGGTTCATCATCCTAATGGGATATTCACGACAGAGTTAATCTCACCAACCAAAACAACGATGATGCTGCCAAGAAGACGCCTGAAAACGAACGTCAAATGCAGGCGTATCTTAAAGAACCCAGGATCTGTAGAACATCCAACATTTGTGTGTATTCGTATTGCAGTCAATGTTCATGTCTTGAGCCTGTTGCTCGAAAATACTTATCTGCACCCCCAAACTAAATAGTTGCTATGAGCAAATATTTGGTTCTGAAGGGCAAATCTACGCAGATCGTCGCAGCAACCTTCTTGGTGAAAATGTTGAAAAACTTTTATTTATGGCTTACAATATTCGTTTGTTTGGATTTAATTATTAAACATGAATTGTCATCTTTCAATAATATTTTTTGCTTTTAATAAACTTATGTAGACATTTTGTTAAAAAACTTTTATTTTTTTGATTAAAATATACGTTTGTTTGGATTTACTTTTTAAACTGACATTATCATCGTTAAATACTATTTTTTTGTTTTTAAAGAAAGTTTTGACAAATGTCGGTTTCGGCTGAAAATCTTATTTAAATTTTGACATAATTTCGGTTTCTTCCGAAAATGGAATTTTAATTTTGGTATAATTTCGACTTCGGCCGAATCACAAATATCAGTTTCTGTCGTCTCTAAGTTTTATAACTTTAAATTTAATATTTACGCTACTAATTCATTCAGAATTTTATTTTGGGGAAAGGATACTAACTTTTTTGGCAAATAAAACTATTCCGATCGAATGGAAGTGCTTCAAAGACGTATTTACCCTGGTAATTTCGTTTAAGAGTTACGAAGTTGCTTTGAGATTGCTGGTACTCAATTACTAGGCTTTCTGAGGCTTCTGTGGCAGAAGGTTTACATTGAAGTTGCCGCGCATTGGAATCTTTACACATTTAAGTCTCCACATTCAAGAATTGAAATTGATTTTTATAGAAAAAAAATACTTCGAAGAGAAGACAATTATATTATTCATCATCCATGGAATTTTAATGTTTATTTTTATATCTAATAAAGCAGTTAATAAAACTAGAATAATATGAATCTTCTACACATGACCGTGTTTATATCTATTATAGATGTCGGACATAGACGATTTTTTATTCCCGGTCCCGTTCCGTTCCCGAAATTTGTTTTCCCGTCCCGTCCCGTTCCCGATGGGACATCAGAATTTTGATTCCCGTCCCGTCTCGTTCCCGCAACTCGATTCACGGTCCCGACCCGTTCCCGAAACTTTTTTGTTTTTTTATTCATTTTTGCTGCCGTTTTCACTGGTCCCAAACTTGCTAGTTCTAACATTTCTTACAATTTATTATTTGAAAGTCAGAGAATATTTCTTTTAATAAAATAAAAAAACACGATTTAAATTTCAAATATTTATTGAAATGAAAGTATTGAAGTTAGTCATTGTTTTTGAGTAATTCAATCAAGTCTTTATTGCTTTTCACACGGGTTAAACCGTTAAGAGTTTTAGCTTTCAAATGAGATGATTTTTGGTCTGAAGTTAAACGACCACATATTGAAAAATTCCGTTCACAGGGAATATAACTTGCAGATATACTAAACCAAATTTTGACTACTTTTTGTTGTATTTTAAAATTGCTCATTTTACTCCAATAAAATAAAACATCTTTATAATCTTCGATTTTTTTGGGACGTAATTGTGAATATTTGTACAATTCATCCTCTTCTGAATTTTTTTCTTCGTTCATTATTATTAATTCTTCAATAATGATAGAAATATGTTTTTTGACAACATTCTTATTCTCCACAACTGCAAATATAAAATCATTCGTATAATTTGTTAGTATAATAATTTTATTATAATTTTTACGTTATAAAAACAAACATAATAGGTCTAAATAACCATCATTTGTTTTTTTTCTCAACGGCACTGCAGCTTGGTCTGGCTGTACAAAATAGAATTAAATTTTCTCTAATGAAAGTCTTGGTATTTATTTATTTTCTGTCCCAAACTTTTTTCTTATTATTCTTTCATACTGTGGATGCAACAGACATGCTGTCATATGAATTAGATCAATGGCATCTTTTCTTTTGTCGAAATGATCAACTGAACAATCATTTGGAAATTAATCATTCAAATTCAAAGTATTAATTTATAAAATTAAAATAATATAACTAACCATTTTGATTTCATCTGAAAAGTTTTCATCATCACCCATTTGTTCTAATCTCCCTAATCTTTGGACTCACCATAACAACTTCAAATGTAGTGTTGGAGATTTCGACATTGGCAATGGTGGCTTCGTTACACATTTCTATTGCATTTAATACTTCTTTTAAGTACGGAGCATCGATGAAATAAAGATTTCCATACTCAGAAGTTTGCTGAAAAATCATTGTTAAAAAATCCAATCCCAATAACTGTCATTCCCGTTTTTCCCGTTCCCGATTTAAAAGTTGATTCCCGTTCCCGTCTTTTCCTGTTCCCGATTTGAAAGTTGATTCCCGTTCCCGAAAATCTATTCCCGGTTCCCGACTTTTCTCGTCCCGAAATTAATTTTCATTCCCGTTCCCGCGGGTACCCGGTCAGATCGGGTACCCGGTCCGACCTCTAATCTATTATCTATTGAAAACTGGTCTAGCTCAATGTCTTTAAAATTGAATCCACTAAAATTTGAACTTAAATTTTTTGATAAAAATGGTAATCTAATCCATTTAATTTTTCCTCTCATACTATTGTTCCATCTAATCATAGTCGTAGCTTAGGATTTATTTCTGACTCAAAACTAACCTTATCAAACCAAATTCTATTTGTTACTGAGTCTTGCTATTTTCATCTCAGACGTATTAGACAATTATTAGCTTACTTAGATGACCCTTCTTTAAAGATGTTAGTTTTAGCACTTTTTCTATCTCGAATTGACTATTTTAATTCACTCCATTATAACTTACTTGAAAGTACTTTAAAACCATTTTAATTATGCAGCTCGAATCGTTAGCCGTACTCCTATTTATCATCACATTATGCAGATCCATATATTTGGAACTCATTACCAAAGATGGGCAGTAGTTAACTACGTAGTTAAACTACTCAAAAGTAGTTAAGGCAAAAAAATTAACTACTCAAAAGTAGTTAAGGCAAAAAGTTTAACTACTCAAAAGTAGTCAGTAGTTAGAGAGTAGTTTAACTACTTAAAAGTAGTTAACTACTCAAAGTAGTTTAACTACTCAAAAGTAGTTAAAAGATCATTTTGTCTACAAAAAAGCCACATTTATAAATATCAGTCAAAGTGCCCATCACTAGAAAATTCCATGGTAAAAAATTGTTTATTGAAATCAAAATAATTAAAATAAACTGTTAGTTTGGCCCTTGCTACTTTTCTGATAGTATTGCATCATGAATTCAGCAGTAGTAAAAGAACATTTAAAAAACCCAAGTATTAAATCTGACGAAAAAAATTTCGTCGCAACGTGTAAGCATTGTTGTGGAGTTCAGATTAGTGGAAATATCTCGTCAAGCTCTAATTTCCTGAAGCATCTGAAGGTAAGCCCCAGTTTTTAGATCAGAAGAAGAGCCGATTGATGACTTGTATTCCTTTGTGACAGAAAGCAATGATACTGAGTCAGTATTACTGACACTACTGTTGACAGCAGCATAGAAGAAGAAATTCATAATTATCTTTCTAGTGCTGACACTGAACTAAAATTTCTATTTAAATTTCCTCGACTGTGTAATGCCTTTCTGAAATTTAATGCATCCTTGCCCAGTAGTGCTGCAGTCGAAAGGTTGTTCAGTGCTGCTGGACAAATTCTGGTTCCAAGGCGTTGTAAACTTTCTGACAGCATGTTTGAAAAACTTGTCTTCTTAAGGCAAGTAACCAAAGCTGAGAGCGTTATTAAAGAGTAACGCTATAGTGTAAAACTTATAAAACTGTCTTTTATTTGTCTTCTTCTTCTTCTTCTTCTTCCGTGTATACTAGACTCAGTCTATATGTAGACTATTATGTCCAGTTTTAATAGTTTTTCAATGACAGGCCTCCAGTAGGGACTTGAAGGCATCTGGAGTGCGGGCCGATACGACTGAATCTGGCAGGGCATTCCATTCTTTAATGGTGCGTGGGAAGAATGCACTACGTAGGTAATCAGCATGGTGGTGAGGCTCTAGGTATGCATGTTGGTGGGCGCCACGCACTGTCTTTGCTATCGGCTTAGCGTACTGGTGACTTTCGTTTACGGCTACTAGCTTGTTGTGGATTTTGTACATCAATACTAGTCTTTGTTGTTTTCTTCGTTCGGCCAGTGGTGTCCATTTCAAACTGTCCAGCATCTCGCTTACGCTTGCATTGTACCGCCAGCAGCCGGTAACGTATCTTGCAGCTGTCCTTTGTATCATTTCTATTTTCGTTATGTTGGCTCTGGTGTGAGGGTCCCAAACTGCGCAGGCATATTCCAGATGTGGCCTTACCAATGCCTGGTAAGCTCTTGTTTTCAGCCATTTGTTTTTAATCTTTAGATTTCTCCGAATGAAGGATAGGGATTTGCTTGCCTTTGACGTTATGTTATTAAAGTGGGTGTTCCAGTTTAGGTTTTGCATGAAGGTGACTCCTAAGTATTTCGCAGTGTTGGTATGCTCTAGTATGGTGCCGTGTAGGGTATATTTATGCACATCTGGTTGTTGCTTGCGGGTGATTGACAGAACTTGGCATTTCTTGGGGTGGAATTCCATCATCCATTTCTGTTCCCATTGTGCGAGTAGGTTCAAGTCCTCCTGGAGGCGAGCAGCATCTTCGGGTTTGGTGACGGTGAGGTATGTTATGGTGTCGTCTGCAAAAAGTCTCACCTCAGAAGAGAGTCCTGTTGGTAGATCGTTGATATAATATAGGAAGAGACTTGGCCCGAGGACCGATCCCTGGGGGACGCCTGACAGGACAGTTCCTTCATATGATGACTTTCCCTCGAGGACTACCCTTTGACTGCGATTGGACAGGAAGCTAGCGATCCACCTATTCGTTTTGCCGTTGATACCATAGTGCTCTAGTTTGTGGATGAGTCTTGTGTGGCCAACCTTGTCGAAGGCCTTGCTGAAGTCGAGTATGATGACGTCAGTTTGTTTGCCGTCTTCTAGTGCATTAACTAGGTCTGCAGTGAATTCAATAAGCTGTGTTTCGCATGAACGGCCATTTCTGAATCCATGTTGGTATTGGTACAGAATGTCGTTTCGGTTCCCGTGCTTCATTATCTGACTGGTGATTATGTGCTCCATAGTCTTGCATGCTATGCTGGTCAGGGAGATTGGGCGGTAGTTGCTGGGGTCGTCTTTCGCGCCCTTTTTATACACTGGAACCACATTAGCTTTTCGCCATTCTTGAGGGACCTGCCCCGTGTTGTACGATTTCCTGTATATGATGGTAAGGATTGGGGCTATTGACTGGCGTAGATGTTTGAGTATTTTGGGGCTTATTTTGTCCGGGCCAGGTGCCTTGTGTTCTTGCAGATTTTTCAATAGTTTTTCCACTCCTGGTACTGAGAACTCTATGTCAGCCATTTGGGGGTAGGATGTGTTGTTGACCAATAATTTGTCGGGTAGTGGGGTTTCTCTGGAAAATACAGACTCGAACTGTATGTTCAGTATGTCCGCTTTTATTTTGGGATCTGTGGCATGTTGGCCGTTATGGCTTAATGGGGCTACTCCATTTACGTCTTTTCTCTGGTGCTTTACAAATGTCCAGAAGCGTTTCATTCCAGTGTATTCATTACTATTGGGGGCTGGGGTGATCAGGTTTTCTACGTAGCTCCAATATGCTCTTCTCGTCTCACGTTGGATAGTCCTCTTGAGGTCTCTTAGTTCCTCCTCGGTATTATGATGTCTTTGATCACTGCTCTGTAAGACTTTCTTTTTTGTGTGCAATCTTTTTCTTTGTCTGATCATTCCCTGTATATGTTGTGTGACCCAGGGTAGGTTGACACTATCCTTACATGTTTTGTGCGGGATGTACTGATTGGTGTTCTTTTCCATGGATGCTTTAAATTCTTGCCATAGATCATCAGCTGAAGCTCCATTGTCTGCCATGGCGCTTATTTTTTGACCAGTCAGTTCCATGGCTACCTCGAATTCTGGCCAGTTGGCCTTTTTGTACAGTGGGATTTGCCTTGGGGTTTGTTTGTGGCGTATGGTATTCAGGTTGAGGTCGACCAGCACTGCGTCGTGATCCGAGATCCCTGGGATTACCTTTACTTTGGTTACTCGCGTTGGATTATTTGTGAGCACTAGGTCGAGGGTGGCTTTGCCGCGGGTGGGTTCATCTACCACTTGTTCATAGCCTTGTTCTATTAGTATGTCGGCAAACTTTTGATGGAGACGTGGGTAGTGGGATGATTCTGGGATGATGGTATTTGTTTTACCGTCCCAGCCTGGTAGATTGAAGTCGCCTGCTACCAGGGCGATGTGGCCTTTTTCTGTGAGCATGGATAGGGATCTGTGGAGTTCATCCAGACTGGACTCATCGTTTTCGTGTGGTCTGTAGTAGGCGGCAATATATAGAGTATTCAGCGTCGCAAGGCGGATTTTGCACCAAATGATCTCACAGTCTGTGTCTAGTTCTGGTACTTCCTGAACACACAGGGCCCTGTTGAACGCTACAAAGACTCCGCCACCTTTCTTATTATTGCGATCTTTTCTGAATACTTCGTATAGCTGTTTGGGTGCGCATTCGTCATTGCAGTCGTTGGGTTTTAACCAGGATTCTGTGCCGATAATGATGTCCGGTTTCTCGTTGTTAATGAGAACATGTAGCTGTTGCTTTTTTGACTTGGCACTTTGGCAGTTGATGTTCAGTATAGTTAGAGTAGATTCAGACTTGTTGTTACCTGGTATTGCTCGATTTATTGGTCTTGCGATAATTCGACGATTTTCTCCCTTCTGATGATCCATTTGCTTTTGGGGTGGTCCTGTCTCTTCTTTGCTAGCTGAGCCCTCAAGTTTTTTGACATCTCTTGTTGTTTCTTTGTCATGTCCGGATTAATGAATATCTTGTTATTCGTCTCATTTGCGGAGTGCCGGAGTTCTTTCGCCATCCTCAGCACTAGTCTTTTCTCTTCAATGGTAGGCATGACAATTCTCGTGAGTCGGAGGCGGTCCGCCGTTTTTTTGCCAAATCGTGTGATCTTCTCTACTAAGACGTTCAGTTTGAATTCTTCTTTGAAGAGGTTTTTTACAGCTTTTAGGTCTTCATCTGGGTTATCTTGTTCAGGTAGGTTATACAGCATCAGATTCATTTTTCTAGCTTCGATGTCCTCCTGCTCGCGCCCCAGCTCCTCGTTTTCCTTTCGTTGAGCCTGCAGTGTGTCTGTCATGAGTCTGATGAGTGGCGATCTTTTTACCCTTCCTTTTCCTGCCATTTGCCATGGCCCCAGCATCGCAGACGAGGTTTCATCGGAGTTTGTTTTTGTCTTCTGATCTTCTTCCAGGTTTGCTGTGTTATGTGTAGTGTCTTCCTCATTGGGCTCTAGCGCTAGTCCCTCCAATAGATATTCGAGCTTTTTCTCGAGTCCTGAGATCTTTGATGCCACCGAGGCAATCTCAGAGGGCTGTGCCAGCTTTGATTCGATACTGTCCACCTTTTTTAAGAGGGATTCCACTTTGGAGGGCAGGCTTTCCAGATCTTGGTGTAGGAGTGTCCTCACCACCGGTAAACACTCTCCACATGCCCAGAACAAGTCGTCCCGCCCGATAGACTGGAATTGGGTCTTTGTCATGCCGATACACTTTATGCAGTGATGTTTGCTGCATCTATCACACTCCAATACTTTACTGTCAGCTTGTGTGAATGACTTTTTGCAGTCTACACAAACCCAGCATCTGTCTTTCGTATCTTCTGTTGCCGGCTTGTCTTGGGGAGCTAGTTCTACTATCAAGTTTTCCAGATCATGTAATTCTTTACCTGCCATAATTTGACTATTATATTGTCTTTCTTAGCGAAAAATGTCAAGTCTTTGGCAGTTTTTGAAGCAAGATTTCAAAGTTCTCTTGTTAAAAAAGATGGCGACGTAGTTACCAAAGAATAACCCTTTGTGTTATAAAACTCTAAAAACTGTTTAAACTGGCTTTTTTATTGTAATCACTCTGAGTTTTAAAGATATTATGAATATTTGTGCCACTCAATAATCCTACCCAGTACATGGTACTTGAATACCACCAGCAATTGAGCAGTAAATACATATATATATAATATATTCTATATATATGATTAAATACTTCCATTGTTTTTGTGTTGACTTCTGATATCAAGAAAATTACAGAGTGTTATTAGTAACAATTATATTTGTCTCCTCTGTCTTACCTATGTATACATAAACAGTGATATGAATATAACAGTAAGGTATTGATTGATAAGTATTACAGCCGGTGTCGATATAATATATGCTTAACTTTGAGAAAAAGTAGTTGAAATGTAGTTAACTACTCCAACTACTGAAAAGTAGTTAAGCCCTAAAAGTTTAACTATTGAAAAGTAGTTAAGCCCTAAAAGTTTAACTATTGAAAAGTAGTTAGTAGTTAACTACTCAAAAGTAGTTAAGTGCACATCACTGCTCATTACCTCCTTATTTAACTACTTCTAAATCATTATTTACTTTTCGTAAGGATCTGAAGACATATCTGTTTAACAAATTCATTCACGATCGCTCTTGAATTTGAGGAAAGATCGCTATAGAAATTGATTTGATTGATTGATTGATTGATTGATTGATTGATTGATTGATTGATTGATTGATTGATTGATTGATTGATTGATTGATTGATTGATTGATTGATTGATTGATTGATTGATTGATTGATTGATTGATTGATTGATTGATTGATTGATTGATTGATTGATTGATTGATTGATTGATTGATTGATTGATTGATTGATTGATTGATTGATTGATTGATTGATTGATTGATTGATTGATTGATTGATTGATTGATTGATTGATTGATTGATTGATTGATTGATTGATTGATTGATTGATTGATTGATTGATTGATTGATTGATTGATTGATTGATTGATTGATTGATTGATTGATTGATTGATTGATTGATTGATTGATTGATTGATTGATTGATTGATTGATTGATTGATTGATTGATTGATTGATTGATTGATTGATTGATTGATTGATTGATTGATTGATTGATTGATTGATTGATTGATTGATTGATTGATTGATTCCATGTTCTAAGACTTCAATGCATGCCTGATAATAGTTTCTATATAAATTTATTTCAATGATTTGATTGATTGATAATTTCAATTTATGTTAATTAAATGATGGCAAAGTAATAAGATTGAAAGTTATGACTACAACTTATTATAATTTCCATTCGGTAAAAAAGAATCAAAAGCAATAAGATGAAATCAACTTTGGTTGTTCAGCCATTTCCATCCAGACGTGTCGACTTCCATGTTCAAAAATGTTTTCATTCCTCCTTTGTTAGAACTGAGTATATGAGCTGCAGCAAAGTTTCGAAACAAGGAAACCGTATCTTGATCATACAACTCCAAGAGCCACCCTCCTTGGTCGCTGCAAATTTTCCTTGCAGTCGTAATGTCTTGAGTGGTGGTGAGGTCACTGAAGATGCAGTAGTTGCTGTTGCATGATGATGCATGCTGTGAGCCCACAACTGTCGACCACAGCACCAGGAAAGCAAGAAGAAACTTCATTTTCTAGATTTTTTCTATTTATATATAAATATATATATTTAAAGTTAGTTTTGAAAAAATTGTTTTTTAATATATTTATTTTTTATACATGCAAATTTTTTACTACAATATCAAACTTTTTACTAAAATCATTAAAAAAAACTCATTTCAATCCTCAGCTTAATTTTTTTAAGCTTTATATTAATGATTTTGACACAAAAAATAATGTTTATGCTTTCACTTAGACCGTTATCTATTATTTCTCAATGTTTCTAAAGTTGAACAGTGAATTTGAGAAAATAACATAGTTTTAATTTTGACAAAAATTAAAAACAATTTATATTTATTAATAGAATATTTAGTCAGTCAAAAGATATTTAAAAAGACGAAAAATATAAGTATGACATACTTTTAACCACAACTTTCCATTGTCTAGCTTTCTAACCGTCTTTAGGAAGTGCATACATTTCAACTCACCACTTGACTCACGCATGACACGTATAAACAAAATTGGAATAAAAAATCGCACTTAGAAATTGGCATTCTAAAATCGTATAAGAAAAATCGCATTTAGAAATTTGCACTAAAAAAATTTTTCAGAAAAACAACGCACTAAAAAATCGAATAATAAAAAAGCGCACTAAAAATGGTTGTGGATAAACTATGAAATGCGGAATAATGCGGAATCTAATATGTTTATGCTTTTTTTACAGAAAAAAACGTTAATTTATAGTTTTATTTTGTTAAATATCTTTAAAAGTGGTTTTTTGGATTATAATGTAAATCATTTTTCTTTATAAAGGTTGTAGAATTCCGAAATCTTGAGAGTTGTCCTTCCTTTGCATTTTTCTGAAAATAAAAATAAAAGTTTTATTTTTTTTACCCTAACCCTAACCAGTGGCGCAACCAGAATGCCATAGGACACAAATATTTTCTCTGGATGACCATCAGGTCTTTATCTCATGAAAAATTTTACATATCAAAACAGAACATAGACATCCCACTAAAATAACACTAAAATTTCACAAATTTTGGAAGAATAGAGCACCATTAGACCTTAACACTACTTTTAAATCTATGAACTTATCATATGTACTGCCATGACACAGCATATATAGAGCAATGCAGAAAGGAAAGATAACTCTCAAGCTTTCGGAATTCTACAACCTTCATGGAAAGGATTCTGAAACTCAAACAGTAAAACACAGTTCAATTTGGATAAGTTTAAATGCAGTAATATTTTAAAATGCGTTAAAATTAACGGGTTAATCGAAATTTAACGTAGATTAAAGCACAGCTCTAATTTTGAAGCAATCTCAACCTACTTTTATTTAAACTTTTTAAATGTTCATTTATTTTTTATCAGAAATCATAATGGAAAGACTAAGAATCCACTCACCAACTCGAGTAAGGTTGATGCTTCTAGGTTTAAAAAACCCACTGATATAAGTGAGCTTGCAGAGCTCCAGTCACTAACTGACAATGTTTGAGCATTTAATTAGAGATTAATCAGTAATCCCAACATTTCTTGTCACAAAGTTCGGCAATAAAACAGGAGTTTTGTTCGTTTTTGGCTTTCATTGTACACTGACCTAGTTTATAGTAAAAGTTAGATGCTGTATATTAGAAAATACTGTGTTGTCTTCTCTGACGAAACTGGAGATGCTCTTATAAACAGCCCTTCTGTGCTTTTTCCATTGCACCCATTAGACAGGACCTAGACAAAACTAGTCTGGAGTAATACTTAGAGCGCTCTTGAATTTGAGGAAAGAGCGCTATAGAAATCTATTTGATTGATTGATTGACGTTTCTTTACCAGGAACATTCAATTGCCTACAAATTTGATTACTGCACTTGAAATCATGCAATGATAATTTTCCCTAACATACATGTAGATATATTTTTAACATTTCCGCACCTTCTCAGGTTACTATTATTGAATGCGAAAGAAACATTTCAACTTTAGGAAGCGTTGAAACAACTTTTCGTTCTACTATACTATAGTAACTACTGATCTGTTTCGTATGGCGGTACATATGGACAATGATGTAACTATTGCCGAAAAGAGTTCTATTTAGGATTCTGATTTTAAATAAAAGATATTTCATACACAGCGTTTTAACACGTATAACTAGGGGAGAAAAAAATATGATCATTCGTTGTGTTTTGTTTTTACTGCTACAAATTGGTATTCAAAAAATGTATGCTTTTTCCCTGGACCCTCTTTGAATCCGTACCTCATTAAGTGAAGTGAAGAATTAATATAAAGAGGGAAAACTTGAAATGAATAAGCAAAAAGCTAGTTGCTACTTTAAGTGAACATGAAATAATTTATTTTCTAATTTTTTTGTGTGGTCTTTGTTTTTTAACTTTATTTTGAAGATACCGAAGTCAGTTTTAGTGTAATTTATTTCTGTAAATCGCAATGTCATCTCACTGAACCACAAAGGACATGGCTTCCATGTCAGCATTTCTCAATAGAGCATGCTGTTGTATTCCAATAGGTGTCTCTAGGTTAGTGACGTACATTTCTCGACCATATGCATCAGAGCACATGAACTGACATTTAACTTTTTGTTTATTCACTAAATCAACTTCAGCTTGACTTCCTGATATTGAAATAATAGTTTTCAAAAAATCTGTTCGTAGAGAGGTTCTGCTTTGTTGTTCTTTTTCCAAGAACTCTTGTTCCTCAGTCTCAGCCATATAGACGTATTTTGAGTAAATTTCAATCAATATGAAAAAATGCTTCAACACATCTGTAATTTGTTTAAAAATTAATTTATGTTATTAAAATAGCTTGAAAATATAATTTATAAATAAATAATAACAAAACTTTTATATTTTAAAATTTAAACATGATTTATTTTAACAAAATTATAAATTAAAAATTTATTTTAAATGTCATTGATTCAAGTCATTAGTCATCAATCGTCGGAAGTACGGTGTTTCTTCGTTTAATGTAGATATATTTCATTTTAAATATATCTGTCCGAAATGTCTATTTTTGAAGATAAACCTACAAAAAACCAGGAAATTGAGAATCTCAGTTCTAATGGAAGCCGTAACGAGAATATATGGTAAATGATATAAATTTTAAGATTGAAGAAATATTTAGAAAAATTATATTTAAGATGCCAGTATTTATGATTTCAAGTATTTGAACTTTCAATTGCATATAAAAAGTCAAATTATAATATAATTGTAAAAATTGAAACCTAAGCTGAATTGTAGGTTTTAAACATTTTATTATTAATTTACTCAAAATAATAATGCAGTTATAATGAAAGAAATGATTTTTTAAATATACATTTTGCTAACTACAGGGCACAAATTCTAAGTGAGGTATTAGCAAGTTCACAGAGCAAACTGCCCACATCGAAATCACTTCTGGTGCTTGGTGATAATGAGTGTGGCAAAACCACTCTGATGGCTAAGGGACAGGGAGTGGCAGAACACAAAAAAGGGGCTGCTTTGGAATATTTCTATATTGACGTAAAGGATCAGTATGGAGAAGGTACTGTGTGTGTTTCTTTTTATATAATTATTTTTGCCTGATAAAAAGTGATTTTTTATATTAAATATCATTCATTTACCATAAAATACCAAATTTTCAACACCCATAATGTTCAGACACCACACTTTTTTCCAAACTAGTTATTTTTTGGACCCATAGTTAGGGCATAAGTTTTAGTAACTAGAATGTCTATGGTGGTAATTTGAGTTTGAATCCTATAACTGCCTACCTGCATTAATGCTCCAGAGGACAATTGCATTTTATGGTTAGAAATTTTCACCACCCAAACTACACCACCTCCCCGACCACGCCAGAACAAACTCAACTGGGCGCGTACATAGTCGACGGAGACTTGCACCATCGCCAACTTCTCAAGTTTGCACTCACCGAACAGAACTTTGAGCACTCGGTCGTGTTGTTGGTCGCATCGCTCGACCGGCCATGGGACGTGATGGATGGTCTGCTGAGGTGGTCTGAGGTACTGACGACACACGTGCAACGACTCAAACTTGATCCGGTCTTCAGGCAGGAGAGACAAGATGCAGGTGAGGTGGGGGGGGGGTTGAGGGGGTGAGAGGAATGGTGTTGAGATGAAGAGGGATGGTGTGTGAAGAAGTTTTGAGGCGTAACAAAAGAATTATAGACTGGAAAATAGACATCATAGATAGTATAATAACTCAAGTTATTAATGGCTGTAGAAAAACTTGAGCTTAAATTCCTTAAAACTCATTGGACAGATGATAGTAGATTAAGTTCTGGCAAGCATTGGTTATTAGATAATACTCATAGGACACCAGTGATCACTTTAACAATTTCTTAAATTCGTCGTCAATCCAACCTCCATTTCATCTATATTTTCTTTATCACTACACCACCACCTCCAACCACTACGTCACCACCACTTCTAACCACTAAATAATCACCTCCAACCACTACATCACCACAGTATACCACCACCTCCAACCACACAGTACACTACCACCTCCAACCACCACAGTACACCACCACCTCCAACCACAGTACAGCAACACCTCCAACCACTACACGACCACTGCACCACTACCTCCAACCACCATATAACCACAGTACACCACCACTTCCAACCATTCCATCACCACCTCCACCACAGTACACCACCACTTCAACCACTATATAACCACCTCCAGCCACTACATCACTACCTCCAACCACTACATCACCACCTCCAACCACTAAACATCACTCCAGCCACTACCTCCAACCACCACCACAGTACACAGACTCTGGCAAGAGTTCCAGGAGGCGACAGAAGAAGGGGCTCAAGGCAAGAAGGGAGCCCCTCTGCTCCCCCTTCCCGAAGGCATCCTGACCGAAAACGTCGGTCTGCCCATCGTTGTCGTCCTCACCAAGGTGTGTGTGTGTGTTCGTTTATGTGTGTTCGTTTATGTGTGTTCGTTTATGTGTGTTCGTTTATGTGTGTTCGTTTATGTGTGTTCTTTGATGTGTGTTCGTTTATGTGTGTTCGTTTATGTGTGTTCGTTTATGTGTGTTCTTTGATGTGTGTTCGTTTATGTGTGTTCGTTTATGTGTGTTCGTTTATGTGTGTTCGTTTATGTGTGTTCTTTGATGTGTGTTCGTTTATGTGTGTTCGTTTATGTGTGTTCGTTTATGTGTGTTCGTTTATGTGTGTTCGTTTATGTGTGTTCGTTTATGTGTGTTCTTTGATGTGTGTTCGTTTATGTGTGTTCGTTTATGTGTGTTCGTTTATGTGTGTTCGTTTATGTGTGTTCGTTTATGTGTGTTCGTTTATGTGTGTTCTTTGATGTGTGTTCGTTTATGTGTGTTCGTTTATGTGTGTTCGTTTATGTGTGTTCGTTTATGTGTGTTCTTTGATGTGTGTTCGTTTATGTGTGTTCGTTTATGTGTGTTCGTTTATGTGTGTTCGTTTATGTGTGTTCTTTGATGTGTGTTCGTTTATGTGTGTTCGTTTATGTGTGTTCGTTTATGTGTGTTCTTTTATGTGTGTTCGTTTATGTGTGTTCGTTTATGTGTGTTCGTTTATGTGTGTTCGTTTATGTGTGTTTGTTTATATGTGTTCGTTTATGTGTGTTCGTTTATGTGTGTTCGTTTATGTGTGTTCGTTTATGTGTGTTCGTTTATGTGTGTTCTTTGATGTGTGTTCGTTTATGTGTGTTTGTTTATATGTGTTCGTTTATGTGTGTTCGTTTATGTGTGTTCTTTTATGTGTGTTCGTTTATGTGTGACAGAAACATAAAGACGCATAAACAAACGCACACATACACACAGAGCGACACGATGGTCGAATTGGAGAAGAACCACGATTACCAACTGGAGCACTGGGACTTCATTCAACAACACGTCAGGAAGTTCTGCCTCAAATGTTGGTGGACTCTGGTTGTTTGTGGGAGTGGGTGTGGTCTCTAGGGTTGTTGGGATGTTGTGTGATGGCATCGCGAGTAACAGGAGGTGGTTTGAAGGTGTTATGGAGGTTGTCTCAGAAGAGGGAAGAGATGAACTGAATCGAAGTGTTTGACATTCCCAATGTTTTCATTTAATGCTTGAGACAACAACAATTTTCCCATCATAACTTTACATTATCACACTGCAACAGCTAGCACCAACATGACAATACACCAACCACCACCACCACAATTCACTAACTACTCAAACCACGTTACGACCACCACACAACAATCGACAACAACAGTCGGCGCTTCTCTCTTCTACACGTCTTCCAAGGAGAACAAGAACTGTGGCCTCCTCTTCAAGTACCTCACGCACCTCGTCTACAACTTCCCCTTCACTGACCAGGCCTGTGTCGTCGAGAAGGACGCCGTCTTCATGTTTGTCTTCTTTTTTCTCTTCCTCTTTTATTTCTTTCTTTCTCTCACTCACTGATCATCTTTTTGCTAGTGCATGCATTTCTTCTACTTTTTGTCCGTCTTGTGTACTTTTTTTCCAAAATTGTGAATTTGTGCATTCGTCTCTAATTGCACGCAATGATAAGTTCTCTGTAGATGACTCATGCCCCTTCCATCTTTTTTCGTTTTATTCGGTTTTTCATCCTTCCTTTTCCTCTTCCTTCTCCTCCTTCTCTTCCTCCTTCTTCTCTTTCTCATTCTTCTCCTCTTCCTCCTCCTCCACTCCTCTTCTTCCTCCTTTTTTTCCTCTTCCACTCCTCTTCCTCTTTCTTTTTCTCCTCCTCCTCTTTCTCATTCTTCTTCTCTTCCTTCTCCTCTCCTTCTCCTCCTCCACTCCTCTTCTTCCTCCTCCAGTCCAGCGGGCTGGGACAGTTGGCGCAAGTTGTCGCTGTTGTACGAGGGCCTCAGCAGCATCAAGCACAATGACCGCTTCAACGACATCATCCGGGCGCCCGTCGTCAGGAACGTGAGTGTGTGTCTGTGTGTGTGTGTGTTTGTGTGGGTGTGTGTGTGTGTGGTTGTGTCTGTGTGTGTGTGTGTTTGTGTGGGTGTGTGTGTGTTTGTGTGTGTGTTTGTGTGTGTTTGTGTGTGTGTGTGTGTGTGTGTTTGTGTGTGTGTGTGTGTGTGTGTGTGTGTGGGTGTGTGTGGTTGTGTGTATATTGAGGTTGCGTGGTGGTAAAGGTTGGTAGCTGTAGTGGCAGTGGTGTAGCAGAGTAGAGTTGTGTGTTTTTGTGGTGCATGTGGTGGAATGTGTTGTGGTTCAGTGTGGTGGTGAAAAAGAGAAGGACTATGGGGACGGGGGAAAGGACTTACAATGTTGTGTGGGATAATATAGATTAGTAGTCTGATGAGTGATGAGGTATAGTATGTTCTACTAACAAGCTTCAGATTATGGATAGACCAGTGCAATCAACCATGTCCAACCACGCCACACACACACACACACACACACACACACACATCCTGTCACAGGTGCAAAGGGACGCCGAGGTGATAGCAGACGAAGACCAACTGTTTCTCATGAAGCTGCAGACCCTCCTCACCAAACAACCACCTGAGGGGGGTGCTCAGAGGGTGGGTTGAGGAGGGTTGGGTGTGTATGTGTGTGTGTGTGGGTGTGTGGGGGGGGGAAAGTGTATGTGTGTGTATATGTATGTGTGTGTGTTTACGTGTGTGTGTATATATGTTTGTGTTAGTGTGTGAGTAGGTGTGGGTGCATGGGTGTGTGTGTTTGGGTAGGTGCATGGGAGCGAACAGGTGGGTTCTAATTGAGGTAAGGGTAGGCATAGGGGGTAATAACTGATTGATGTTGGGTTGAGTAGATTGCTATTTTAAAGAGGATGTGTCTTTTTTGATGTTGTGAATGGATGGCGTGGATTGTTAAATTGAAATCATTCATTTCTGGTAATCACATCTCTAGTTTATCATAACCACGCTTCTCTCAATCTATCTTCTTTTAAAGTTTACCTTTAAGTTGAACTTATTTAATTTTATTTTTCATTAAAAATCTTTTTCTACGATACCGAATGTAGTGTTTGCATGAATTAGGTAATTTTATGCCAGTTCTGACAAGTTGTTTGCCCTCGCCTGCTGCATGCTGCTTTGTTTCACTCACATGTTTACTCATGCACACACATACACACACACCATCCACCAGTTTGCTCACCATTTTACTAAACTCAACAACCGTGATAAACAAATAATTGTATCTACCACACTGTCTTTCACCAAGCACACTACATCGACCACACACCACGACACTTCTTCACCAGCCACACTAGACCACACAAACCACACAAAATCAGCCACCCTGCATCTCAATAACCACACCAATTTATCCATATTAAATCAGCAAAATCGGAAACTCCATATTTTAACCACACCATACCACGCTGCACTACGGCAGCCACATAACAGCTCAATGGACCACACCACACTATTTATAATAATAATGACGAGCATTATTATAGTGGCGTATAACCCGAACGGGCTTCCAGGCCACTTAGGCTGCATATTTTCATTTGCGCCTTTGGGTTACTAGGGCATTGATTGCACTTGAACCTAGGACCTTTCATTATTGGTCAAGCCGAGAGTCGTTGCCGACTCAGCTACCCGTTCACCCGTTCATCCTATTTATGCTGGGCCTCACTTACCAAACTGAACCACACCAGCTACACTAGACTTCTTTAACTACACCACATTACACCAGCCACATTAGACTACATTAAATACACCACACCAGCCACGCCAACACACCAACCACACGAGACCACACTACCCACACTAGACCACACAATACAAGACTACACTAGACCACACAATATCAGACCACACTAGGCTTCACTAACCACACCACACCATCACACGTCGTATCACACTCACCACACCACACTTACTTTACCAGACCACACTAAACACACCCGCCACATTACATCAGACCTCACAACACCATCCACATTGGACCACACTAACTACACCACATGATCCACGCCAAACCACACCTCACTAACCAGCCACGTTAACAACACCATCCTCACCACACCATCCCCACCACACCATCCCCACCACACCATCCCCACCACACCACCCTCACCACACCATTCCCACCACACCATCCCCACCCACCATCCCCACCACACCATCCCCACCCACTATCCCCACCACACCATCCCCATCACACCATCCCCACCCACCATCCCCACCACACCATCCCCACCCACCATTCCCACCCACCATTCCCACCACACCATCCCCACCACACCATCTCCACCCACCATCCCCCCACACCATCCCCACCACACAATACCATACTCACTACATCACATCATCTAGGCCAAGCCACACTAGCCACATCACATCATCTAGACCAAGCCTCTCTAGCCACATCAGACCTTACTAATCACACCACTGCAGATCACACTTAGCAAATTACACCAGCCACACTAGACCACACTACACCAACCACGCTAACCGCACCATCTACACCAGCCACATCAAACTTCACTATCTACACTAAGCACAGTACACAAGCCACACTGGACACAGTAGCCACACTAACAGCACCATGGCAACCACACCAGACCACACTGAACCACACTAAACGCAGCAGCCACACCGCTCCACACAGGCGTCTCCAGGCAGGACGACTCCGACGACGAACCTGATGCCGAACAAGGTGTCACCATCGCGCTCGAACCAAACGACCATCAACTCGCCCATCCAGAACAAGAAGGTGTGGTGCTCTTGGTGGGAGGGCTTGTATGGGGTTTGGCGGGTTGTAGTGAATGCGGGGTGGCTGGTTGGTATGGAGTTGGGTGTGATAGAGATTGTTGTGGTGGTTGTGCTGGGTATGATTTGTGTTGGATCAGGGCTCTTGACTGGTGCTGTAGTTTTTTATTTATAAAATGGTAGTTGGTACTGTTGGTGCTATGGTTGGTTCAGTAGGTAGTGGTGGCTGGCGTAGTGGGTGGTGTGGTTGTAACAGAAAGTAGTAGTGGTGGTGTGGTTGTAACAGAAAGTTGTAGTGGTGATGTGGCTGTAACAGAACGTAGTAGTGGCGGTGTGGTTGTAACAGAACGTAGTAGTGGTGGTGTGGCTGTAACAGAACGTAGTAGTGGTGGTGTGGCTGTAACAGAACGTAGTAGTGGTGGTGTAGTGGGTGTGATGGAAGGCGATGAGTGTTGGATCAGTGTCGCTAATCAAATAACCTCACCTTTCTCTCTCACCCCACCTCCACTGGATGGAGTGTTTCACCAAGGTGCTACTGAGGCAATCCGAAGCACTGTCGCCATCTTTGTTTCATCCATTTCTAACTCTATTCTTCACACCAGACACCCCTTCACCACTAATCACCCATCTCTTCATCACTGTACACTGAAATCTTCACCACATTCACCACTATACAACCACACATTCACCAAACATCAACTAAATTTTCACAACGATACAGCTCCACCTCCACCACTCATCAACCACCCATGCATCTTGCCACCAACATTTTATTCACTTCTCTTCAACATTAAAGGGCATCCGGTTTATATGCATGTTATGAGAAGACAACTCTATCCATATACCCTATTGTGAGGCGCCTGCCTGCTATTCACAGCATGCTCATTTTCACATTTTTAAACACACACACACACATACACACACACACACACATACACACGAATGCACACACACATACACACACACACAGCCTGAGATGCGAGTCAACTCAGCCACTAGCGACACTGGAGTCCTTGCAAACTTCTTCAACAGTCTCTTGAGCAAGAAGACCGCCGATGGAAAGATCGCTACTGGTACGTGTGGGTATGCGCGCGCGTGTGTGTGTGTGTGTGTGTGTGTGTGTGTGTGTGTGTGTGTGTGTGTGTGTGTGTGTGTGTGTGTGTGTGTGTGTGTGTGTGTGTGTGTGTGTGTGTTTGTTTGTGTGTATGTGTGTGTGTGTGTGTGTGTTTGTGTGTGTGTGAGTGTGTGTGTGTGTGTGTGTGTGTGTGTGTGTGTGTGTGTGTGTGTGTGTGTGTGTGTGTGTGTGTGTGTGTGTGTGTGTGTGTGTGTGTGTGTGTGTGTGTGTGTGTGTGTGTGTGTATGTGTGTGTGTGTGTGTGCGTGTGTGTGTGTGTGTGTGTTATAATGGCATCGACTTCAACATTCAGATCGTCAAAACTCGATGGAACCAGCTTCTGACGCTTCTCCTGCAAAATGATTTATTCTCTTTCCTTAAAGCTTTTCATTATCACGTTAATCTACTTTAAATAAATATATTTAATTTTTAAAAAAATTAATTGTTAATTAAATTATCAATTTTCTGATCAATTTGCTCCAACTTCCCGTACAACATTTCGTCCATCGCGTATTGGTGGCTAGGACGGCTTTCTCGCTTGGACTATTCCATTTTGTTCCTTATTATCATTACCTAATTAAACTCAATTACAGACATCATTTAATCACATTTGTTGTCCTTCAATTCGTACTCCAGTCAATACGGACTATACGGACTTCACAAAGTGGCTGCTTGTCATTACTCATAACTAGTTTTAACAGACTCCCACGGGTGCGGTAGATTATCATTTCGGCTCTTTTGCAGGAGCGACCTTTCAACACCTTGTTGCTTCAGTTAATCTCACTTCTGGCTTGTACTCCATCAAGGCTCTTCGATCGGAAGCCCTTGATCACATTCTCTAATAATAATAATAATATTTATCATTATTTTTATTTTATTTTTTAAATAATAATTATCATTATTATTATTGTCACATTTCTTTGTATATTCAATTGCTGCGAGTGCAGTGCAGTGCTGGAGGTGTGCTGGTCTAGTCTCACAGTGGCTTTCGAGTTTGCGACTGGTTTGTGCAGTTAAGAGTTTTCTTTTTCGATTTTTATGTTTTAAAATGTATCATTTGTATTATATAAACGTATAAGAACGCCTTGATGCATCTGAGCTAATATTTTGCTTGGTTCAGAGTGTGTTGAATGCCTGTTGCATCTCATTCTATGCTACATTCTTTGGAGGTTTGGTTTCCCGCCTAAGCATTTTTTGAATATCATTCGCCTGATTAGCTTTCTAGAGGCCAATTAAAATGCTTTCATTTAAATTGTTAATTAATTAAAATAATAGGTTCTCTCTAGAATTTAATGGCATTATTCCCATGTGTAATTTGGGTATTGATAGATAATAACCTCTTTAACGTTAAGTTTTTGCTACCTACGACACACATAAGTTGAAAATTAATTAATCATAAGAGGATTTCCGTTGTTTGGTGGAAATACTAATGGTTATCTGTTTTAATTAAATAATTTAACTAAAACAGACATTTAATTTAATAAATTACACGCTCAAAATTCCAGTGTGACCTGGCTTCTATTTCATTAACTTGTTTAGTTTTAGGTCCTTTACAATTAAGTATTTTGTTTTCGAATGAATGTTTAGTGCAACATTTGTGTGTGTCATTCTAGTATGTATCTGTTCGGTATAGTTTATTTTAATTATATTGTTTAACTTATATATCTAAAACCAAGTATTTATCTGATCATAAGTCTCATCGGAATTGCTACAGTAATTTCGCATTTTGATCTTTGTGATAAACCATTCTTAAGTGTTTAGTTCTGTTTCTCTTTTCTTTTCCATCACAAAATATTTCTTCCGAGTACTTTAGCGCACTTCAACTCTCCGCCAAGTGAGCCATTTGGACGATAGGTTTTGATTGCGGAAACGTTTACTTTTGCTTTGGTAGGCGAGTTGTGGTCAAACGAATAAAGCATACAGTGTGCTTAGCATACTCTATGTATTCTATTTACATCTTAATAATCAATGGCTTGTGTATATTTATTTTATTAACGAACTCATAGTTGTATATCATAATATTATTATGCAGGTTTATGATAGATAAAATTTATTTTAAATTCATATTTGGTATATATTTCATGACTTAATCAACTGTGAATAAACACGCCATGCTTCTTGTATCGACGAAGCCTTCTAATACTTGAGGATGGATCGGGTGTGTAGTTTGCAAATGAAAATTATTACGTGGAACATAATCAATCAACATACTAGAATAAAATAACTGAGTATTAATATATAACCTTATTTACAAACAAGATATATCTTATTAATATATAACCCTATTTACAAACAAAGTATTCTTGAAAGTCTTGGGAGGCCATCAAAGCGAGAGTCTCGGAAGGTTACACTCGATGATGCAGTCGTTGCAGTACTTGCTGAGAGCTTTGATGGATGAAGCGGTGAGGGGCGAGTCGATAAGGTTGATTTGTTGGAGGTGGTGTGCTGCCATAGCGAAGTTCTCGACTCCTTGGTCGGTGAGTCCTGTGCACTCTCTGACGCTCAGCCGTCTCAGGTGTTTGCAGTGGTGAGACAGAGCCAGCAGAGACCGATCAGTCACTGCGGTCGCACAACCACCAACGTCGAGCGATTTGATTTTCAAACAGGCTGTTGACAAGTAAATGAGGCCCTCTTCACTCACCCTCACACAGCCTCTCATGTTCAAGTATCGTATCTTAGTGCAACTCTCAGCCGAATACACCTTTAGGCTGCATATTTTAATTTGCGCCTATGGGTTACTAGGGCATTGGTTGCACTCGAACCTAGGACCTTTCATTATTTCAACAAGAAAAACAATTATCAGATAAAAGAATTACATTTTAATTTTTAAATTTCAAGGATCACGTATTAACCGCGTATTTTAAAAAAAAAATATTTTTTCTCAAGATTTTTTTCATTAAGACTTTTTATCCTTACGACTTTTTGTCTTTAAGGCTATTTATCCTTAATACTTTTTATTCTTAAGACTTTTTATCCAAAGACTTTTTATTCTTAAGATTTTTTATCCAAAGACTTTTATCCTAGAAGAAATATTATTATATTTATATACTTTCTAATTTTTCGTATTTAGTATCTAAGCAAATCTATTTTTAGATTTGAACAATGGTCGACTCATATTCATTGTAGAATCTGAAAAATACATAAAGAAGCTCTAAAAACACGATAAACCCATAAAAATAAAAATGAACAACGTGTCAATAGTTGGAATAAGTGTTTTGTCAGCTATATTTTTTGGAGCTTTGATCACCCTGGCGGTGGTTCTACGAAAACGACTTCGAAGCACTCTCAAGCTAATGGGACAACAGTGCAATGGCCAGTAAGTGAATTGCATTTGAATGAAAATATTTTTTTTCCTATTTATATTTAATTTCTAAAAATTCTATCTTTCAGATCAAGGCAAGTGCTGATGGTAACTTGTGATGAAAATGATGGTGGTTATGTCAACCCTGACGTTGACGACCACATCTACTATGATGAAAAATGGACCTCAAAAGTCGTGTTAGTGCATTGATGGCAAAATGTATATGTACCTTGCGACCTAACGAGGACCCATTATAATATAATATCAATTTTATTACTATGTATTTTTCATGTTTAATCATCACTAATTCCACAGGGAGTTGATGCCTCACTGCCTGGGCATTCTGAAGACCTCTCAACTTCTGACTGAGCAGGTAATCCAGTCAGTGATTGCGAAGGTGCCCTCAGGAGAGGCTGCAGCTGGACTGGTGGGCACAGGCCACGTAATCGCATCACATGTGGATGCGGTTGTCAAGGCGATGTATCCTCCCCTCGACCTGAATGTACTCGAAACACGGTTTGTTGTGATTGTATAAATAGTTTCATAATTGTTCTCCCATGGGTTTTCTTTAAGTTGAACTCTTTCACCACCAAGCTTCAACCTACCCCAGTTGTTGCACTTTGGTGTTATCGGTTAGCAGACTAGTTGTTGCAAGTAGACAGTTCACTTCCCACTCCATCAACCCTTTGCTCCACGATCTCTACAACCATCTCAAGGTTGTTAAGTTGAGAAGATATAAGGATTTTGGTTGATATTTTCATGGATGCTATTATTATTATTATTATTATTATTATTATAATGATGAGCATTATTATAGTGGCGTATAACCCGACTGAGCTTCCAGGCCACTTTAGGCTGCATATTTTTATTTGCGCCTATGGGTTACTAGGGCATTGGTTGCACTCGAACCTAGGACTTTCCATTATTGGTCAAGCTGAGAGTCGTTACCAATTATTAATATTTAATCTTATTGAAATCAAGTGTTTCATTGCCTTTACAGTTTATGAAGTCAAAAGGAGAAGATTCAGGAAATGTAGCATCATCATCATCATCAACACCTGCCAGTCACCACCACCCACCCACCAAGAAGGTTATGAGCATTTTCAAAGAAACTAGAAAGGACAACGATGATGATTTTGATGATGCTCTGATAAATCTAGATGATAAACCAAAAGTAAATGATAATGCTAATTATAATAGTAATAAAATACCAGTTGACGGAAGAAATAACAGGATGCTTAAAAAAAGGCCAGAAGTAACGTCGTTTTGAGGCCAGTAAAGATCATGAATGATTCTTTTGATTCAACTTTTAAATGGGATGTCTTTTATATTTAGGTTTGGGGATCTTTAATATTTTTTTGACTAGCTCTGTTTTTATTTTTTGAATTAGCATTTATAGACGCTATTTTGTTGTTGTTATGGATCTTGGATTTTTTTCGTTTCTTGTCAGTGTGATTATTCCTTTCAAATTGTATCGTGACGTCGGCATCGTCTCAGCCAAATGTTAACATTATTTTTCGTGCATCTAACTCAATTTTCGTTTTCAATTTCGTAGCTTTGTATACTTTCATGTAAAGCTGTCTATTCAAGGATCGTCATCATAAAGCATTTCGCTAAATGAGTTTTAATATATTAATTAATAATTGAATTAGTCAAGTATTTATTTAATCATAATTTATTTTATTTAAATCAAAATGATTAAGCTGTTTTGGGTTTTATAAACTTTAATTTTTTACCTTTTTTGATATTGGTGCTGAGTTTTTGTACCCTTTGCATGAATCGCTTTTTTAAATTTTTTAATTTAATCGAGATTATATTTCTTAAATCGCCATTTAAAAATATCCGCGTAGATATGCCTAAGTTACCGGTATTGACTATTGCCAGCACAGCCTCAACAACTCAATCTGCGCACCTCACCTACTTACTTTGATACACTTCCATGCAACATGCCAAAGTGCCAACCATGCCAATGTTTTCGTGCTGTCAAACATCAATTGTGTTTTTTAAATTACAAATTATTGTTCTACTCCCTATGAAGTCTCTTCTAATGTATCAAAAAGAAAACTTTTTTTAAAGCAGATAAAAAAATAGCTTTGAAGGCAGGCAGCCCAAGATAGCATAAACTAGAGACTATGGACCATAGTCTATGGTTCATAGATGTAACAATGCTACATTTATACTCCTTTTAAAGTTTCTTTTTTCGTTTTAATGTTCGTTTTGTTTTTGATTTTGAGATAGAAAAAAAATTGTTTTGCAATTAATTTATAAATGAGATACAGTTTCAATTGGATAAAATATTGCAAACTTGTCATTCATAAGACACTAATAATATGGGTCAGCACCTGCCAATAGAGGCTCATGAAAGGAAGTTATGCAGGCAGTGAGAAAACAACCACCTCTTTCGAGTGAATTTAAAAGCCCAACTATCAGACCTCGTGCCTTCTCCTGGAACTTGTCAACAGAGACAAATGCTTCTGCAAGATCATCTCCATCTTCCCCACCTTTCTCTCGATGTTGTCATCTCCTCCATCCGGCTGTTCCCCTGTCTCCTCTATAAACCTCCTTCTCAAGGGCATGTCTTGCAAGTCACTCGCTTCACTCTGCATACAACTGCTGAACTCTGTTTTCTGGTAGTTGTGGCTAGCTGTGTTGCCGTAGTAGCAGTTGTTGCTGATATTGTCTGAGCATATGTTCGTGTGGTAGCTCAAGTTGCTATTGTTGTTGTTTTGGGCGTTGGCCATACGTTTGATTTGCTTGTGTGGGGCTGTGTGCTTGAGGACTCCACTCTTGGCAGCCTCCACTGGTCTGTTGCTGGTGCTGCCCACTTTTTTGAATCTTCGCATGCACTCACCCAGTTTCCTGAAAAGTAGTAGTATGGTGTGTTTATATATTTTTATTTGAATTTAAATATAATAAAATTTATGATAATACAATTTTTAAATTGATCAAAAACTTACTGATCCTCACGGCTCGTGAAGGTGGGAGACGAAGATGGGTTATGGCAGGGTTGGATGCTTGATTCCTGTGAGAACCTAGCGAATTTAGTTAACTGTTTGTTATCTGTTGCCATTTGTTTGGTACAGACTGTTTCGTTGTTCGTAGTGTTGTTGGTGCAGCTCAGATTAGCTTCCTTGTGAGTTTTGTTGTTTGTAGGACTACATGAACCTTCGCAAAGGTCAGTGGAAGTTGATTTGTCGTGATTGTAGGTTTTGTTAAGTAGTGGGGTGATTGGTTGAGTAGGGCTGGTAGATTTGCCGAGAGAAAAAGAAGCTGAGAAGGGATTTGAAGGCATGCTGAGATCATTAACGCCAAGCGATTGCTTGCGGAGCAATTCACTGTAGCCAATGGAGTTAGGAGCGGATGAAAAGTTTTTGTCAGATAACAACTTACGGTAGTCTCGTCTCAAAACTTCCAAACGATCAAGCACTTCTTCATTCTCTTGTTTCAGTACCTGGTTGAGTGCTTCTAATCTCTCCATCTTCCGCAGCATCTCTTCCATCTCCTTCCTTCCTTTTGCCACTTCCAGTCCTCTCTCTAGCAGTCTCTTATCAGCTTCCTGCAGCTCTTCGCTGAACTTTCCTTCTATCGTTCTCAAACTGATTTTGAGCTTCGAGAATATTTTATAAAATTTTAAATTTCAATTTTTACAATAAATATAAAAATAGCTTTAAAAATATCAACGCTTGATAAAGAAACAGCGACAGGTCCAACCAGGCGCACACCTCATCAGTTTGCTGTTTCATGTGGTCGAGGGTCTTCAAGTCGATCGATCTCACCTCAGACACCTGTTGTGCATGTGGAAATTGCGCACTCGAAGCAAGTATGCGTGAATATTAGGAGGATAAAGTTTAAGTTGCGTAAGAAAGAAAGGAAAATCTCTATAGAACACATTTTCAATCCTTCAACGAAATGTGTTATAGGTCCTTAAAGAAGAAGTGACTTTGTTAATGAGCTGGTTTGTGAGTTCTTCACACTGTTTGGAACTGCTTTCAAAGCTGTCTTGAAGTTGCTGAAGCTCTCGTCTCAAACTGCCTTCGTTTGTCTTGCTCTGTCTGCAGCGGATGGAGGTGGTGAATGTCTTGGAGGAAGTAAGTTACTGCAAAGTCTCGGAATGGTTACGACTATTTGTGAGTGGTACGTATTTATCTATGAATGAGCATTACAGCTGAATCTATTGTTTATGTTTTCTGATTACGTGGGTTTCTCGTTTTGGCGTCCCACTTCATCTTGTAACAGACCGAGGACGTCAATTTGGGTCTGAACTAGAGGTCGGACTGGGTAACCGCGGGACCTCCACGGAAACGGGAATGAAAAGTCAATTTGAGACGGAAAAAGCCGGAAACCGAGAATAGGTTTTCAGCCGAAACTGACATTTAAATTTCAGCTTAGTTTCGGTTTCGGCTGAAGCGGAAATTTCAGTTTTGGCTTAACTTCAGTTTTGGCCGAATCCAAATTATCAGTTTCGGTCGGTCTCTAATAAATTAACAGAATTTTTTTCAATAGTCATATACATATTAATGATAGCCAATAATGGAGTTGTGTAGCATTAAAATGATGACTTTAACTGCTGGTTGGTGTCGTCGAGGAGCAGTCTGAGCTGCAGAACTTCGCTTTCGTCACATTCCTGCCTCACTTTCAAACTCTCTTCGAGACTACTCACTGTCTTCCGCAATGAACTGTGCAATAAGTTAGTTTTAAGATTGTCAAATATGATTAAATATCGTTAAGGAAATTCTTTGCTCAATTTTATTATCATCATCGTCATCGTCATAATCATCGTCATCATCATCATCGTCATCATCATCATCATCATCATCATCATCATCGTCATCATCATCATCATTTTTCTTTACTCACTCGATCTCCTTGTTCTGTTCCTGACTGAGGTACTGAAACTTCATCACCTGCAGTCTCTGCTTCATATTTTCTTCATCACTGTCATCGTCACTCCCTTCATCATCCTCTTTCTGAAAAGCAATTTTATCCATGATGGAATGGATGCATGTATGAAACCCGGCTAGAAAACCCGAAAAAGAGAATTTTTTCAAACCCAAAGTGACAAGTGTGATTTTTAAACTACTTCATTGCAGTTTTTGAAGGCATATATTATATGTTTGAAGCGGATGATTCAGCATAGGTCTGTTCCATCCGGGGGAGATTCAGTCTAATTAAATTCGTGTAAATTTAATGAAACTCAGAATAAATGAAAATGATGATTCAGATAATTATATTTTTTTGCAATTTTGAATCTGTTTCATTATTTAATTGTATCGATAGTTTTTTTCACAGTACATTTTAATGCATTGAAATAAAAACACGTTTTCATTCAGATTAGAAAAAAGTTTGTTCTTTGATTTTAAAGTGAACACGCCTTATGAAGGGTGAGTCAATAGATGAAAAGATTTAGGAAGGATCCCGTGGATAGAGTTACGCATGAATGAGTCACCTGGGTGGGATTGTTGGAGTTCTCGTTGTTGTTGTTAACGTGCTTTTGCTTGAAGAGTTTGCTGCAGGCGTCTCTAACCTGATAAATCTGCACAGATGTCTTGGTTTAACTATTCCACGCTGCTTCGTTTTGAAGCTAAAACGCACAGTGAGTCCAAAGTGATATTCCCAATTGAACAAATTAATGCAGCGACGCAAACAATCACGAATCTCACTTCTTGCTTGAGACTCGAGATTTCCTGGTCGTAAGTGCCAACCAGGAGCTCTTGCGTTTTCGTCAGATCAGCCATCGATGCTTCCAGACGCTTGATCTGAAAGTGAACGTTTCAGTCACATCTCGAGACTTTCATTACTGTATTTTTAAAGCAGCAGCTTTTGCAGATAAGGCTTAGAGCCTAGTAAATTCCTGCAAGTGGTGTGCAAACCTTCCAGACACCTCGAAATCCTTTTCGTCGGCTATCTTCTTAAGCTTGTGCACTTCTGTCTCCTTGAAGGAGAGTTGATCCTTCAGCTTGAAGGTCTCCTTCTGCGCCGCCTTCTTCTGTTCCTCGACCATCTTGTCGATCTGCCTCATCAGCACTGACAACTGTCTCTCACTCTCCGCAGCAGCTGCCTTGGCCGTTCTGAAAGATGGGTGAAACAGGCTGACATCTTACGAAACATTTTATTCTAATTTTGACGATTTAAATTAGTTTAATTGATTGATAGCTTGAAAAGAAGTGCTCGACTGACGACTGCTGGCTCTTCCAAGCCTCCAGTGGGTTCTCCATGCTGCTTCACTGCTCTTCAACTCAACTTCAATGTTTGCAATGTTTACGAATTTGTTGATGTTATTCCTCGAACGAAAAGACGCTTGTTTAAAATAAAATTATTTTTCTTCTCTCTTTTTTAACTTAGAAATTTATACTTGACCTAATGTCAAACTAAATAAATCATTTATAACGTTTAAATTGACGAATTGTAGAAAAAAGAAAGAGGGAAGGATAGATGCTTTTATTGCTTGAAAGCATTCAACTAGTCAGCATGTGCCGCGAAGAATAGATGTTTAAGGCATTGAAACAAACGAACATCATCATCATTATCATAAAGCTTACCAACACTACTATCATCATCAGCATGGCAGAATGCCGAAGTACATGAGAAGCACCACTAGTATTGGCGAGCAAGCGCTTGAGGGGCTGTCGAACTGGTGGAAATGAACGGAAGCCATGGCACGAGGCACGATACAACGCATAAAATGAAGCTAATTGGATCGATGGTCGATGGTGGTTGGATGGTGGTTGGATGGTGGTTGGATGGTGGTTGGATGGTGGTTGGATGGTGGTTGGATGGTGGTTGGATGGTGGTTGGATGGTGGTTGGATGGTGGTTGGATGGTGGTTGGATGGTGGTTGGATGGTGGTTGGATGGTGGTTGGATGGTGGTTGGATGGTGGTTGGATGGTGGTTGGATGGTGGTTGGATGGTGGTTGGATGGTGGTTGGATGGTGGTTGATAGGTGAGTAAGATAGCTTGCTGAACGCTTCGAGCTGACTAGAGCTATAAGCCTCTGGTCCTTTCTCGCGTGTTCAGGTCGGCATTGCTGATGTGAGTCGACGACTGCGTGCGAACGAAGGAATAGATGATGACGCCAATGAATGAGCACGAAAAAGCAGAAATAAAATCACCATGCACACACACAGACAAACAAACACCCATGCACACACACACAGACAAGCAAACAGACGTGAAGAAGTAATACAGAGTTACTAGATCCTGCACAGGTAGATTGCACGATAGGGCGAAGAGGAGGAATGAAGAGTGACGCACAAACGACAGAAGAGCACGAGATAAGGATGCGGAGGAGATTGCTCACTGAACTCGAGGGGGATGTTCACAAGGCGAAGGCGATTGGGGGCATGTAATGAGTCAGCCCTCGAGCTGACAGTACGCATGCCCACGTGGTGATGGTGATGATGATGATGATGGTGGTGATGATAATGATGATTGTCATGATGATGGTGCTGATGATGATGATGACGGTGATCTCATAACTACATGTGTGATGAGTGAGTGAGTATGAATGAAGAGATGAAGACGATGATGCAATCAATAGGGAGTGGTGATAATGATGACTTTACAAGATTGATTTAGCGCATAACAAATAAAAGCAAACGCACACGGATAACGCTTTAAATACATTAAAATCAAGCTTCGTTTGAACATCTATTGAATACAGGAAAGCCATCGTGTTAGACGACAGCTCTCTGATACACGTGACAAACCTTCAATGCATGTGACAAAACCTTTTATGCATGTGACAAACTCATTTATGCACGTGAAAGAACTTCCTATAGATGTGACAATGGCACACAGAAGCTTGCGTGAAGTCTTGGAGTGAGGAAGGGGTGGAGTCATGTGCTGGTAACGATACTGAGAACACTTGTGTTTAGAAGCCATTAAACTGAATTATTGAAATATTATTAAATGAGACTATCAAAAAAGCAATAAATGTTAAAGATTAAACCGATATGAGATGAATATAGACGGAGATATATATATGTAGATGACTACGATATTTGCCTAAAACTTGAGAACTGAAAATTGGAATAAATGCATGAAAAGTCGATGATGATGATGATGAGCAGTGAGCAAGTGTATAGCTATGGTTGCTAGGTTGTTGCTAAGTTTTTTATGTTGCTAGTTTGTTGTTGTTGTTGTTGTTGTTATGACGGTGGTGCTGTGAGGGTTTTCTGGTAGTTGTGGTTGTAGTGGTGGTTATACGAGAAGTCATTGTCGTTGCTGTAGAGGCCGTTGTTGTTGAGTGTGTCGTTGGTGGGCGAGATTACGTCATGCTGTATGCCAGACTGAGTCTTCCCAGTGTTGTTGTTGTTGTTGATGCAGCAGTGTTGACAACTGTTGTTGCAGCCGTTGTTATCAGTCGCATTTGAAGATGCCTTGCTACTCTTTGCAACAATCTTCTGCCTCCCCATCAGACTGCCATACTTTACTCCTTTATTTACTTTCATCTCAACTCTCCCTTCATCTTCATCGTCATCATCATCATCTTCTTCATCCTCCCCATCATCATCATCACCATCCTCATCATCACCCACATCCTTCTCCTCATCCTCATCACTACAGTAGCCATTAGAGTTACCATTCGACAGACCACCGATAGCGCCAATGCCCCCAGCAACAAGACGATCCACCCCACTAGCCCTACTGACCACCCCCCCTCCATTGCACGCACCCATCCCCCTTCCCACCTCTGCGCTATTTATTCTATTATTGTGCATATTATTATTATTATTGATATTATTATTATTATTATTGTTTTTATTATTATTGTTTTTACTATTATCGTTATTATTATTGTTGTTGTTGTTATTACATATATTTTCCTTCTTATTATTAATATTATTATTTATGTAATCGATTGAATGCTCCCTTCTCGCATCATTATCATTACCACTACAATCCTTCTTCTCCATAACCGAAACATCCCCATTACAAGCACCCTCCCCGATGCGAGTATCAACGAAATGATCACAATGGCTACCCTCCTCACCCCCAACTGCAACGGCGCCACTGCTGCTGCAGCGACTGGCGGTCATCGCAGCAGCAGCGGCAGTGGTGGTGGCTGGAGGTGCTGCAGAGTCGGTCCTGGTGACGCTGTCGCGGCAGATGGTGCGCAGGGCGTGGTTCTCCTGGTGCAGGAGACTGACCAGCGATTGCAGGTGTTCAATGCGACTCCTCAAACACTGCATTTCGCTGTGTGTCGTCACTATGAGGTGAGCCTTGGCCAGGTCCTGCGCGTGTGTGTGTGTGTTTGTGTGGGTGTGTGTTTGGGTGGGTGTGTGTGTGTGTGTGTGTGTGTGTGTGTGTGTGTGTGTGTGTGTGTGTGTGTGTGTGTGTGTGTGTGGGTGTTTGTGTGTGTGTTTGGGTGTGTGTGTGTGTGTTTGGGTATGTGTGTGTGTGTGTGTTATAGTGCGAGTGTGAAAGAGAGAGAGAGTTAGTAGTGGTGATAGAAGATAGTGGAGTAGTAGTTGGGATTGTATCACGAGTTGTCATAGTAGTAGTAGTTATAATAGTAGTAGTAGTAGTAGTAGTAGTAGTAGTAGTAGTAGTAGTAGTAGTAGTAGTAGTAGTAGTAGTAGTAGTAGTAGTAGTAGTAGTAGTAGTAGTAGTAGTAGTAGTAGTAATAGTAGTAGTGGTAGTAGTATTTGTAGTAGTGGTGGTGGTAATGGTAGTAGTATGGCATCATATAATCATGAGAAAGAAGTAGAGACCGACCGAAATTCGGTTCGGTTTCGGCGCCGAAATTGTCAATTTTCTTAGTTTCGGCCATTTTTCGGTTTCGGCCGAATCTAATTTTACAATTTCGGCCATTTTTCGGTTTCAGCCGAAAATAATTTTGTAATTTCGGCTCAATTTCGGTTTCGGCCGAAATGGATCTCATATTTAGCGAAAAACCGAAATTTTTATTTATTTATGTAGTTTATCTGATATATCTGTATCTTCAATCGAACTATTAAGTTCGGATTCGATTCTCTATTAGATATCTATTAGTTATTGTTGTTGATTGATTTATAAGTGTCATCAAACTAATTATTCGAATAACATATACAAGCATCTGGAACAACAATTATGTATTTGATATTTAAGTAAATTGGGATACATTCAATGATAATATTTAACAAAACATTTGTTTAAAAAATGTTATTGTCAAAAGTAAGTATCTGTATATCCTCAATCGAACTTGAATTATTAAGTTTGGGTTCGATTCTCATCTCTATTAGATATCTATTAGATGTGATGGGAAAGTTAAATGCATCTTTGGCAATGATCCAGAGGGTCGATTTATTAGAGGTACACACACACACACACACACACACACACACACACACACACACACACACACACACACACACACACACACACACACACACACACACACACACACACACACACACACACACACACACACACACACACACACACACACACACACACACACACATTATTCGAATAAGATATACAAGCATGTGGAATTCTAGATATCCATGCTTTGAAAAACACTGTATATAAGTCGAAAGAACGAGAAGATTTGGCTTCGATTAATTAATTCAAAAATAAATTGTGAGAATGTCGTTGAATCCTATTTGGAAATTTTTTACAAATGTCAGTCTGACCAAAGCAAAGCCTGTCAACAACAACAAAAATTTTTTGTTGAAAAACTTTTATTTTTTTGCTTAAAATATACGCTTGTTTGGATTTACTTATTAAACTGGCATTGTCATCGTTAAATACTATTTTTTCATTTTTAATAAAAGTTGGGAAAAATTTCGGTTTCGGCTTCGGTTTCGGCTGAAAATCTGATTACAATTTCGGTTTAATTTCGGTTTCGGCCGAAAATTGATATTCAATTTCGGCTTAATTTCGGTTTCGGCCGAAAATGGGATTTTAATTTCGACCTAATTTCGGTTTCGGCCGAAATAAAAATATCTGTTTCGGTCGGTCTCTAGAAAGAAGTGAGGCACTCACAATGGCTTGAGCAATCTTCTGACTTATCTCGATAGAACTGTGCAAATGGTAAATCAATGAAATTAATAAATAATATTAACGAATATTTATAATAAATACTCAAATTTTTTGAATTAATTTAATAAATGAATGTTGAAATTTTGAATTTATTTTATAAATAAATACAAAAGAAGCTAACGAATTTTCATTCTTTTGTTCCTGAGATATGCTGTGATGGTTGTAAGGTGATGCAGTGCGAACATAGTTGTCAGTGTGGTTGTCTATGTGATTTTCTGTGTGGTTGTCTGTGTGATTGTCTATGTGGTTGTCTGTGTGGTTGTCAGTGTGGTTGTCTGTGTAGATATCTGTGTGGTTGTCTGTGTGGTTGTCAGTGTGGTTGTCTATGTGGATGTCTGTGTGGTTGTCTGTGTGGTTGTTTGTGTAGATATCTGTGTGGTTGTCTGTTTGGATGTCAGTGTGGTTGTCTGTGTGGATATCAGTGTGGTTGTCTGTGTGGTTTTCAGTGAGGTTGACAGTGTGGTTGTCTGTGTGGTTGTCTGAAAAATTACTAGAATGAGTATCGCCTCCATTCATGCTACTGGAGTGCAGTCGTGAGTGTTTGTCGTCTTCACCGATATTTGTATGTATCTTTGGATGTTTGTGTTTGTTTTTGTGTTCATCATGTATTGGAGAGGTGCTTGTGTGGATGTTCTCCAACTGATCACTGACTGTGTTGCCTCGATCCCTCAAGTTGATTTGAATTGCATGATGCTGTGATGGTGTAGGGATGTGTTGATGCTTTGGATGACTGAAGAGTTTTATCATGCATTTGTTTGGCGAGAACTCAGTGTCGTAGAAGTTGAAAGAGGTAGCAGATGAACGTGGCTGGTGGGGATCGGGTGACTGAAGAAGCTTTGGTGATTGAAGACTTTTTGGTGTGTGGGGATGGTGTATGAAACACCTTCTGAAGTTTTGGAGGTTTTTGTGGCAAAAACAAGGCGATATTGCAGGTGAGTTGTGGTTGGAGTGGTGAGGAGAATGCTGGAAGGAACTGATTTGAAGAGCATTGAAAAAGATCTCTTCACTGCTCTGAGTGAGATGTGAGATGGAGATTTTGGAGATGGGAGTGAGAGCGAGATGGGTTGGGCCAATGGAAAGCTCATTGCGAGGAGTGTCTGTCTTGTATATGATGACAGCTTGGTCGTCATCAAAATAGTCACAGCACTTCCACCTCCCTCTTGCAGAATTCAGCTTGTACACCTTGAATCGGGAGGTTGAACATTGCCTCTGAATCTGCTTCTGCTCCAAAATCTCCAGTGTTGAAGGATCAGCAAGAAGCAACTCATCCCCTTTCAGTGTGTCCATTGACTCAGTCCTATCAAAGACTCTCTTCACCTCTGCAAACACATCTCCTTTTTGTGACTCTGTCACAGCCTCGTTCATGAACGTTGTTTCTGAACGGTTTCCAAGATTCCCATTCAGATTCTGGCTGTTGACACTGTTGTTGAGAAGATCCCCGTCAAGCGACTCACTGGTGTCGGTGGGATGTTCATCCAATTCACTCTCTTCTTCGGAATCGTGCCGTAAAGCCACTTTGGTGATCGCGAAACAACTTCTCTTTCTTTCTCCTTTGTATTCTCCGTCATAACTCATTTGTCGATCCATCTCCAAGCGTCTTTTTTCTAGCTATTGGAACTTTGAAATCGAAAAACAAACTCATTCGATTTCAGAAGAAAAAACTTTCAAAGAAAATAGAAGAAAAGTGAAATTATAAAAAACGAAGAATATCATGAATTGGATATATATTAAGACAAACTCGACAATCTGCTGACAAAAGTAAACAAGAATGAAAGAATGTAACAGGGTGATAAACTACAAGACTATTCTTTCTATTCGAGAGAATTGATTAATCTAATCGAATTTTGATTCACTTATAAGGAAAAATGACAATAAAACATTTTAAAAATTAAGTATTTTTATAAAATTACATTTTTTTCTACTATGATGTTTTTAAAGAAATAATTATGTGAAAGTTTTATTTCATGAAATTTATATTAAAAAATAATTGAGAACGCTATTTTAATTAAATAAATATCTTTGAAAACTAATGTTTAAAAAAACGATAATTTTCGAAATGAGAATAAAATTGTGCATTGATTCTGACATTAATTATAAAGTTACAAATATTCATTTGTATATTTTAATGAAATATAAAAGTATAAAAAATTTAAATTTAAACCATTTCCATTTTTAAATCATTTTCATTTTTAAACCATCTTATTTTTCTCCTCATTTCTTTTATCAGCATGTTTGGGCAGGCTTCGTTCGGTGGTTCAAATCTTAACACCTCGTTCAGCAACGACTTGCAGAAGGACATCGAGGTTCCATCTCCTCCTGACGACTCCGTCAGCGCCCTTGCTTTCGGACCCGCTTGTCTGCCCAACAATTACCTGGTCTCCTCTAGCTGGGACAACAATGTAGGACTATTTTACTCCATACATATATGTTTTCGAAATTTCAGATTGTGCGTGTATGTTAATAAAATATTCTTGGATGTAATGTTTTTGGGATTATAAAAGAACATCTAAAAGGCTCTTTTAAAAAGAGGGATGACATTTTGATCAGGTGCGTTGTTGGGAGGTGCAGCAGAATGGCACAGTGCTTCCGAAGGCCATGCAGTCGCATGCAGGCCCTGTCTTGGACGTCAGCTGGAGTGATGTATGCACCATATTATTTTCCACTTCAGATGTTATATTTCATATTGTATTATAGTTTATATATACCTTTTATATTGTATTTTATTTTATTCAGGTTGATCTAGTATTATAATTAATATATATCTCTACATATAACATAATAGATTATTAATATATGTAATTTTTCAGAAGTAAAATAATTTAAATTATGGTTTTAGTTGCTTAGCATTAAATCTTTAGTTTCAAACAACCAATGAGGAATAATATTTTATGGTCACACTCAGGACGGCACCAAGGTGTTCACAGGCTCTGTTGACAAGACAGCCAAGATGTGGGACCTGGCTTCAAATCAGTTTGTTCAAGTGGCTCAGGTTAACTCAACAAATCAACCCATTAACTAACTTGTTCGAATTTATTTATACATGTTTAATCTGAACAAAATACTACTATCCCATTCAGTTATACACACTCATGTAATACCCACCACATAGACTACTACCACATCAACTAACATCCCACAAACCACCACCATGCCAACCACTACCACACCAACTACCACCACATCTACCACTACCCCTTCAACCACATTCACCACTTTCACATCAATTACCAACCACTACCACATCAACCACTACCACATCAACCACTACCACAGCATGATGCTCCAGTGAAGACAGTGAATTGGATCAAGGGCAGCAACTACTCCTGTCTCATGACCGGCTCTTGGGACAAGACACTCAAGGTTGCAAGGCATTGCTGTTGTTGTGTTCATTGTGCATTCTGGTATTTTATTTATTTATTGTTCATGAAGATGATAATAAAAATTATTGATTAATTTATATGGTCTTGAACCAACAAGATCAACAACAACAATGTTGCAAACAACTACTACTAAAATAACAATATTACCAACAACAACACAGTTCTGGGACACCAGGTCTCCCAACCCGATCCTCTCCATCCAGCTGAGTGAGCGAGTCTATTGTGCCGATGTGGTGAGTCTTTTCATTCATTATTATTGTGTTATAATTATAAAAAAATTAAATTCAGAATTTTCTAGTTTTTTCTCTAGTTACAGCTACTATCATAAGCCACTACTAATAAAATTTTCAACAACAAAAAACTTTACATTTCACAAAAATGTCATTAATATTATTCTCAATATTTTAATTTATTTAAAACTACTAACATAACCCAGTACTTATAAAATGCTATTAAAAGCAAACTTGCCCGTGCACAAAGGTGTACCCGATGGCGGTGGTGGGCACGTCTAACAGGCGAGTGCACGTCTACCAGCTGGAGGGCCAACCACAGGAGTTCAAGAACCTCGAGTCTCCCCTCAAATACCAGGTGGTGGTGCTGGTAGTGATGATGATGGTGTGATGGTGGTGATGATGAGGATGGTGGTGGTGGTGGTGATGATGATGATGGTGGTGGTGGTGATGATGATGATGGTGGTGGTGGTGGTGGTGAAGATTATGGGAATGATGATGGTGGTTTATATGTGTGGTTGTGATGGTCGTTTATATGCGTGGTTGTGGTGGGGAAGGTGATGATGATGATGGAGATGGTGATGTTGGTCTTGGTGATGATGATGGGGTGTTTTAAATTTGTGTTGCTGATAAAGATGGTGATGGTGGTGGAGTTAGTGATAGTGGAGATGGAGTATGGATGGATAGGGTTGGCATTGGTCTTTTGGGATTTGAAGCATGTTGGCGAGAGTAATATTATGAGATGAAATTGCGGAAGCAGGGACGTCAAACGCAGCACTACCACCCTCACCACCACCACCATCACTACCACCACAGCACCGTTGCGTCAGCATCTTCGTTGAGCGCAAGAACACCAACACGGCGTTCAACCAGCAAGCAGCCACTCCCCAGCCCTCTGGCTTCGCCCTTGGCAGTATTGAGGGCAGGGTCGCCATCCAATACATCAACCCCTCCAACCCGAAAGACAACTTCACCTTCAAATGCCACCGATCCAACACCACCAACACTTCGCACCAGGATATCTTTGCTGTCAGGAGAGCTCTTTTTTATGGCACATTAATGATGATGATGGTACTGATGGTGATGATGATGAAGAAGATGATGATGATGATGATGATGATGATGAAGATGACGATGATGATGATGAAGATGATGAAGATGATGATGATGAAGATGACGATGATAGATGTCTCATAGTCTTTAAACCCCCTCCAAACTGCATGCATCAGGTGAACGCGATAGCCTTCCACCCCATCCATGGAACCTTGGCGACCACAGGCTCCGACGGCAGGTGACTGGGCCAATGTAATACTGTAGTAATTCAACTATTCTGTAAACCATTGACTGTACTCTGGGTATATGACTTGAAAAACAGATTCTTTGACATTTAAATTTGCATGCAAAGTTTATATCGACTTTTTTTTAAATAATTAATATAGCAAAATTCATCAATACTCTTTAAAATGCTCATCCACACACACCATTTCAGTTTGCATAATATGTATATAATAAGGAGAAGCAAACTAAAAGTGTGTTTGTTGATGAACTTTTATAACAATACGGACCAACTTTTGCCTTGAACTATTCTTATATAAAAGTTCTTTAAACTTTTCTATGCCAAATTTAATTGTGTTTCTGAATGAACTTCATTTACATTTTTAATACATTTGTTATGGTTTTACAATATAAAACTCATCTAGTGGTGAATGGGTGGCCCAAGGTTTAACGAAACGCCGTCTATAGCAATAGTTTGGGCGTTCGATTCCCACACAACCTGTTAGCCTACATTTCTTGTAACCATTATCTTACTCTCCCTAAAGTGTGTACATTTGAGCTCAGATTCGACTTGCATTGTAACTTTTGTACACCTCAGCTCGTACAAACTTCATACACCCTGGAACACACGTGCACACTGCAACTCGAATGCAGGTACGGCTTCTGGGACAAGGATGCGCGCACGAAGCAGAAGACCTCCGAGGCTTACGACCAACCCATCACTGCCTGCTGCTTCAACCCGCAAGGCACCATCATGGCCTTCGCTGTGTCCTACGACTGGTCCAAGGTGTGTGTTTATGTGTGTGTGTGTGTGTGTGTGTGTGTGTGTGTGTGTGTGTGTGTGTGTGTGTGTGTGTGTGTGTGTGTGTGTGTGTGTGTGTGTGTGTGTGTGTGTGTGTGTGTGTGTGTGTGTGTGTGTGTGTGTGTGTGTGTGTGTGTGTGTGTTTGTGTGTATTAGTTTATTTCTCATACCTTAGACAACAATCTCCGACTCGAACACACACACCTTCCCCGTGCAGGGTCACGAGGCGTATGACCCATCTAAGATGAAGCCTCACATTTACCTCAAGTCCTGCTACAACGAACTCAAGCAGAGCGCCAAGAAATGATGATGGTGATAGTCAAGAGTTTTAGGCATTCGTGCATTCTTGTGCAAGACAATATGGCGCCTGAAATATATTAACTCTCAATTTTTTTTTATAAATAAGGTTTTAGCTATGTATATAAATGTATATATAAACATCTTAGCTTACACAATGAAAGATTCTTTCTATCTTTTAAAATACTTCGAACGACATTTGAAGTTTATAAATACAGTAATAGTGTTTTTTTATCTCATTTTTAACATTTTCATAAAAGATGTTTCATTGCCCTAACTAGTTTACCTTGAACTATGTAAAGATGTAAAGCATGCAAGTCGACCTTCGATTATCTTCGGCTCCTCACATCAAGGTCGCCACAACGAATTATTTATTTTCCATAATTACCTACTTTCTGCGTCTTTTTCTTTTGCTTAAACTTCCTTCATGTCCTTTCTCACCACATCCATGTACCTCCCTCTTGGCTTTACTTTTTCTATGTCCTGGTGGCTACATCTTCAATTTTCTTCAACTTGTTCAGAGAAGTTTTTGTCGCAGAATACGTGTCTTCTTTCTACCCACAGCCATCGGTGTGTCCAGATACTTGAAATTGTTTAACTCCACACTATTTCATCGTTGAAAAAGTAAAAAAAATGTCAAGTTGGAAAGTTATGACAAATAATCTGGCACAATTGCACTGAATATTTTTTAATTATTGCATGAAAAAGCTTTGTCAGAAAAGTTGTGGTTGGGTGCTATATTGAAAAGCATTAATTCGAAGTATTAATTCAAAATTTAAACTCTGTTGGTACTTCTATAATGTTGAAACGTAAAATGAAATGCACTGGAAGTCCATCTGTAAATACAAAAAGTCCAAATACTCTCCCATTTCTTTCTTTTCTTTCTTTCTTGCACAACCGACCTATTTATGCTGAATTTAATCCTTATCGTTAATTTTTTCAAAAATGAATTACTTTATGGATAAAAAGCTTTTTAATTCTTAAATGAAAACTTAAAAAATTCTTCTTAAGTGAATAGTTTAACTTTTAATAAATTGTGATTTTAGGCATTCAGCGATATTAAATAGAACAGATACGATTTTGATCTATTTTTAAATATCAATTTCATTGTCAAAAATTAAATTATGGTGAGATTTTAATATTTATAATTTCTCATTATTTCATTAAGTTTCTAAATTATTATAAAGTAATAACAATGCTAAGGCATATTGGTTAACTTAGTAATATTTATTGATAAAATTATAAATAATTGATGTCTTAAGATTGTTTTAAGTATGTCTAAAAGTATAAGAAGTTTAAGTTTATGAATTAAAAGATTTGTTAGTGAGCTTTAAGAGTAAGCAAAATAATGCCTGAAGATTGTAAACAAGCAAAATAAATAATAATTTGTATAATAGTTGAAAAATGTTTACAAATGAGTTATTATTCTTGTTTCAGTCAGTAATTTTTGAATGTGAAAATATTTTCTTTTACCTTTGTATTTCAAAATCATACTTTTCATTTTCAGGCTCGAAATTCAGAAAAGGCAATGTAAGATCTCATTTATTTTCATTATTTTTAATATTAACCCATTAACGCATGACTCAAAGGAATTAATTAATTTTTCTACAGTTTATTGAAAAACTGATTCTAAAAAATAAAATCAAAAAATAAGTCTGAAATATTTTATACAAAAAAAGTTATGATGAAAATAAAAAATGTCCTTAAAAAAGGACACTATGCATTGCTACTCACGGTAATCACGATTCGTGGTAGATGCTGAAGCACTCCAAATGTAAAGCTACATTACATTTAAGGCATTTCTTTTCCACTTTCTTTCCACATTACTTGCATCTTTTTTGGCCATCTTCAATTTTACCAATAAAATGATCTTTTCCATCGTATCGGACCTCTGCAACACGCTTTTAGCTAACTTCATGGATTTTTTTTCCTTTTTTGATCTGTTTGAAACCATATGAAAAAATTATAAGTATTTCAGTATAACATGGAGTGTCTTTTGGTAAGCATTTTATTAGTTTAGATACCACTGATCCACCAAGTCCTAATTCGCTATTGAACTCTTCCGAGGCTCCTTGATACGGGTAACAGGTTACCCAATACCCAAGCCTATTATTTAGACACCAAACTTTATATCCAAACCTTATGGGTTTTCCTCTGATAAACTGTTTTGATGAATGCCTTCCATAATATGGCACCATTGATTCCTCAATCGCCAAATGACATTCTTTGGGCCAAAATTTGAGAAATCTTTCATTCATTGCATCAAATAATGGACGCACTTTGGCCATCTTGTCTAACTTATTAATTTTCTCGTTGTCATTGCAATGCAAATCTCTTAATAACTCTTCAAATCTGTTCACAGTCATAGCATTGCTTACAGCTAGATTGTGTACATCGTCGCTCTGTTCCCAGTACATCCTGCGCTTTGCCAAAGGAACATAACCTGAAAGCATGAGTAAAGCCAGCACCACTCTATATTCATTTTCAGTAGCATTCAGCTGTTTTAGTTTTTGGCTGTCATATAAATTTGACATGTCTGTTATTAGCTTGATGACTGGTACATCCAAAAATAAATTAAACAATGTGAGAGGAAACATTTTTTCTAAAATTGGTTTGTCCTCGGAACTATTATCTGCCAATAATCCAATTTTTTTAGCTGGCCTTTTTACAGCAGTTTCTTTTCTACTTATAGTGGTTTTCTCTTCCCCGATTTTGGAAATTACTATTTCTGCTTCTGCATTTAGCTGGTTTCTTGAAAAATTATCTAGGGTACCTTCACCATCCTCGGGTTCACTATCCTCATCAGAGCAGTTTGGGTCAGTAGAAGGAATCATGACTATATCTGCTGAAAAGAAATCATTGTCATCTTCCAAAATACTAATGACTTCATGAAGAGCGAATCTGAAAATAATTGTTTTTACCATCTGTATTACTGCATAGTGTCCTTAAAAAAGGACATTCAATAAAACACAGTTTTTGGAAATAATATTACATGTAAAATGAAATTGCTTTTAAAATAAGATATAAGAATGAATAACAATGGAATAATATTATAAATCATAAATGGTAGACATTAAATAAAATTATAACTAACTTTTTTTCATGAGCCATGACAAAAACACAAAAAATTTAGTTATCGCCTTGAAAAATCAGAATATCGAAACAATTTATCAATTTCAAATCACAAAAAATTTTTTTTTAAAGACTTCAGTTTATATAAGACAGGATTAGTTGCAAAGATAATAAATATAATCAAGATAACTATTATAAAAAAAACTTGTTATTGCTGTCCTTAAAAAAGGACAGTATGCGTTAATGGGTTAAGAGACTTCTTTCTGCAACCAACTATCAAACTATTTACAAAGCTTTCCTAAACTATTATCAATGGTTCACAAACTATAAATACTTCTTATATAAATTTTCAGGACCACACTGGCAAGGTGGAGGTCTGCTCATATCGAAAACAAAAAAGAAAAGGTTGTTAGAATTCATTATCATATTTATCGAAATTAATTTATATTTTAATATTTTTCATCATTTAATTAACCATCTCATCAATGAATCCATTTACACATGTATTTATCTATCCATCCACACATGCACTGACCACCAACCACCACAGGAGGTGCGTCCTTACCTTGCGACAGAGTGTGACAACCTCCAAAAGGCGGAGAAGTTTCGTCGTCACATTATCAGCGAGATCTCCAAGAAAGTCGCCCAGATTCAGAATGGTACTTGATCATTTCGTTTGATTGCTTACACAGTATGAAAAGTATTATCAAAACGCAAAAATAACACACTACAACACGCACACTAACAACAACACCACAGCCGGCATGGGTGAGTTCAAACTGCGCGACTTGAACGACAACATCAACAAGCTGCTGAGGGAGAAGGGCCACTGGGACGACCAGATCAAGAAGCTAGGAGGCCCGGACTACAAAGTAATGCAACCGAAGATGTTTTTGACATTTACATTGAAAATCTACAATCCCAGCTTTACTTGTTTTTTCTTGTGAATTTAAGATCAAAATTGTAATTTATAAACTTTAATCATTACCTTTATTAATTTTTTTCACATTCAATTAATGTTGCTTTCGTATCCATCATCATCATCATCATCATCATCATCATCATCATCATCATCACCACTAGAGAGTAGGTCCTAGAATGCTGGACAAGGATGGATATGAAGTGAGAGGAGACCGTGGCTACAGGTGAGTGTCGTCGTCGCCGTTGATTCAGGGCGTATCATGTAGTTATCGTTGGTACTCATTGGCTGTTACTTACCTCTATGTGTGTGAAACGTGGTCTTTAGGATCAGCTGGAGAAGGCAACTACTTGTTTCCGAAGTTACTGCTTTCAGAAAGGCACCTGAGATGCATGTAATGGACGAGAGATATGACGACGTCAACACAAGTTTCTAGGGCATTTGCTCTGAAATGGATAAAAAACGACTTCAAGTTTGCATTCGTCAGCCCAACCATCGTCCCATCCATCAGTTGAACTGTGTCTTAACAGCGAGCACACCTCAAACCTGGATCATAGTGGAGGGAGCCTTTAATGCCTGAGCATCTCTTGTGCAGCCAGGATTAGCAAGCGCTTTATTGAATCGAGTTTTTGTCCGTTCTTTTAAGAAATAGATACTCGATTAATTAGACAGTTCTAGATTCCCACCGAATACCTGAACTTTCGTTTTTTCCATTTTTGTTACTTCTCTCTTTTCCCTCCTCCTTTTCCTGGCCTAAGCAAGCAGCAGTGATGCAGCTACGGCTACAAAATCATCTGCGTACAACAGCTACCATGAAAAACCAGCACGAAACTTTATGGATAACGCTTCTATAACGATGATTACAACGTCACAACACTACACCACACCACAATACAACACTGCACCATACTACAAACAACACATCACCATACAACACTTTTATCTACAGCACAACACACTACAACAGTATAACACACTACACCACACACCACACCACATACGACACGACAACACAGGTACTTTGGGGCGACGAGAGACCTTCCAGGCGTCAAAGAGCTCTTCGAACAACTGCGTGAGTGTCTGCTCTCTTGATCAAGCTGCTAGCTAGGACCTATTCTCAACTTTTATTGCAGCAACACTGTACAAAACAACACACAGCGCCGGCAGCAGTGCGCAAGACGCGGTCGGAGATGGCGAAGAACTTGGACGCAGACTACTACGGCTATGAGGCGTACCAGGAAGTGCTGGCCATCGAGGTGGATCGAGAGATCGAGGGTGAGTGTTGCAATGGTGGTCGCTTAATGTTATCAATTCAAAATTATTTTCAGTGTTACTAGTTATTATAGAAAATATATAATTTGTTCTTAAATATGTTTAATTATCATCAACATCGCTAAGTGAAAATCATTATGAAATGCAGAGAGGAAGAGGCTGGTAGAGGAGATGAGGGAGAGGCTGGGAGCTCAGTCAAAAGATGGAGCCACTGAAAGAAAGGTATCGAGGCTTCGTCTAAATTGTCAATAAATACAAGCCTCATTTAGATTTTTTCGGCATATGACAGAAACAAAACTTCAACCCACACACACACACACACACACACACACACACACACACACACACACACACACACACACACACACACAGACACACACACACACACACACACACACACACACACACAGACACACACACACACACACACACACACACACAATACAAGGAGCTGGAGGAGAGCAAGGTAGACTACAAGAGGCAACAACCACCTGGCCATTCCTCCAACCTGCACGTCTTCATACCTTCGCAGACGCAGATTGAAGAAGCGATTCTAAGAAGGAAAAAACAGGAATTGCTTGATAAACTTTCTCTATAACTTTTTTTAGTATTTAGAATGTCGTATATAAAATTATATATACCACTTATCAATTTTAAAAATACATATTTGAATTTTTAATTTTATATTTTGTCTTATTCACAAATGAAACAATTTATTCACAATTTTTATATTATAAACAAAATAATTACTCGGCTCATCGTTTTTTAAAAGTTAATTTTTTTATTTTCATATGAATGGTTACGTAAGTTCTGTATTGTGACAAAGTGCAAATAAAAGTTAGAAAATTTATGTAAGATTTGCCTGAACAATAATACTAGGTTGCTTTGTTAGTTTTATCAATAATCTAATTTAAAGGATCACCAAGAATGAAACTGAAATTAAAAATATTTAAGCTAAGTTAAGTTTTCAATAATTGAGAATGACTGAAGACCCAATTGAAGTAATAGTGGATAAGATGGTTAAAGACTACATCCAACTAACCCACTACAATGGAGCTAAAAAAGTTACTTATTTTTTATTTAAAAAAACATCTTTATCAATTTATTGACGGTTCGAATACAACTTAATGAAAAAATATTTTTGAAATAATCCTCTTTATTCAAAAATCCTGTAGCATAGACTCAGGAAAGCCTTGGAAGAAGGAGTTTGCAAAGTAGAAGCCTTTGTTGACGTGGCTGATGAGGTTTGAAGAAGGCTTTTCTAAACACTTAAGTAATTATTTATTTAAAAAACATTGTTTCAAATATTACATATATATATTCAAGGCTGTTTCAAATTTCACAGGTAAGACAGGCCAGTAAGAGAGTAGATGGTGGTTTAGAGCAATTGCATACATCAGTGATGGTGATGCAGGAATATTTTGAAGCTGTTGATAAGATTGAGGTGGGTTCTTGGGATGGAAGAGTGAAAGATGAATGGATGGCCTCATATAAAAAACTGTAAATGTAAACTCTATTAACAGAGTCTATAAAGTTGTCCATATATCTAGCACTAATTCAACAGACGTTTGTAACGGTGGTGAAGAGACAGGTGAATGAGTTGGAGAAGCAAGTGGTTGCCTTGGAGGATGGAAATAAAAAGACCAAATATAACCTTCCGTTTCTATTCAATGTGAGAGTGAATGAATGCATGAATAGAGGAAATATATCTAAATAACTGGATAAATAATTATTACGATTATAATAATTATAATTCAACAGAAAAAACCAAGTCCCACTCACAACGTGTATGCACCCGTTGAAGTATTCAACATTGATACTTATTTCACTGATATAACATCCTCATCATCTCTGCCATCACCTTCCACATTATCATCATCATCAACATCACTACTAATGCCTTCAACATCATCTACGTTAAATATATAAGAATAAAGAATAATAGCTTGCCACCGTACAACGACTACTTGCATCCACATTTACTATTAAATCCAATACATAAACAATATAAACATAAACTTGTTTGTCGTTTTTGTTCATTTATTGACTTTTTAGGCGAATCATAAATGCATTCTTTTGAAAAATAAAAATCTTTTTTTTTGAGTATAGGAAAGCAATGAAATATATTAAAGTATGTTATATATTAAACTTAAATATAACCTATATTCATATGTCAGATACATAATCTTAAAATGCACATATTGAGGGCGTAAACCCGTTGTAGTATCGGCCATTCAGAAGTAATTGTAGGAGATACCGGTGTTTCTCTGGATCCGTATGTTTCGGTATTCGAAACTGAATTGTGGTTTGATCGTTTGAGTATCAAAGTTTAAAAATTTTGTCATGTTATTCACCTTTGTCGATCAATCAATCAAATAGATTTCTATAGCACTCTTTCCTCAAATTCAAGAGCGCTCGATACTATGGAAACTGGAAAATGATTAACTTTTCCTTCTTTTTGAGTTCTCTGATCAGGAAGGAAGTGACAGTCAGAGCGAATGACACGAGGATGACGATGACAATCAGCAGTACGCACAGGTTGAAGAAGTTTTCTTTCAAGAAGTTGTCTGATTGGGTTGCATTATCATTAATCTATCTGCCTATTTTGAACATGTATACATCGCGAGAATACCTAAAAAACTAGAATTTTTCGGACACCCATAATGTTCAGACACCATCATTTTTCGAACGAAATAAATTTTTTTGGACCCTTATTTTGGACATAAATTTTATAAACAAGAATGTTTATGGTGGTAATTATGGTGAAAAACAATAGTACTCGGAACTGAATTTAATTAATATTAAAAACACTTCTATATTGGAAAATTTGATAAAACAATTATTAAAAGTGTGCGAATATATTAGTATTTTACGGTAGTTTTTTATGGGTATAGATTGTTGACTAACCAAGCGGGACAAAGAGTTTTTTTGGTTTTAGGAATTGAGTGGAGTTGTTGGGAAAAGAGAATGAGTCGTTACTCATCACTGGGCCTAGCTCTTCGGACAACCATTCTATGTCGCTATTTGGAGTTTCGGATGTGAAAACTTGCATACTTTTTTTAAGCTATTTAAAAAAAAGTCTCGTGTTATCTTATTGAGTCTACTTTTTTAAACCAATCTATTTAATTTAAATTGATTTTTCATTATTCATATAATTTAAATTGATATTTCATATTCATTCAATTTGAATCTATCTTGTTAATAGCTTTTTTTTAAATTTAAATATATTAACTCAAACATCTAAAGCTTAAATAAATGTTTAAATGTTTTATAGAGTTCTTTATAATCAAACTAATCACTTGATATTCATAGAAATTATCTTTCGTAGAGCCATGCTGTTAGAAGCATACATGTTATTTAAATAGGCGTTTTTTGCAGCCAATACTTTTCAAAATATTTGTTTATAAGACGTATGAAGACCTAAATATAAAATTTTTCACAATTTATATCATTAGCTGTTCATAAATAGAAGTTATTACCAACAGCATTATCAACAACAACATCAATATCTTCATCATCGAATTTTATTTTTCTATCAAAGCTTGTATCTTCTTGCTTTGAGTGATAGTTTGAGAAAAAGATAGTCTTATTTCAATAATGAATTTTCAGATCAATCACTAAATAGATACTATTTGTATTAACAATAAGAGCCTCTGAATTATCAGTACTCGAAAATATTGAAATGATCTATATAAAAATGATTAATAAAAATATTTCAGTAAGAATATTTTTGAACCAATATTTCAATCATATATTACTATAGGTATATGATTTCAATTGTCATTTTAAAACGCGATTGAGGTATTTAGTTCTTTGGTACCAAAATTAAACTTAAGTTCAATCGAAAGTTAAATCATGTTCAAATAGCGCGCCTGAAGTAATTGTTAAGATATGTCTGAAGACGAAGACTTCAAATTAGCGACTTCCAGTGATTTTTCAAGAAATAATGATGCCAAAAGGAATTTCAATGTGAAAACTCAGTTAAAAAACGAAAGTGTAATTTCTAAAAAGCCTAACACCAGCAGCAGCAGCAACAAAGTGATAGAAAAGTCTGCAACGAACAAGGGTGACCTGCTGAACATTCTGAGGCACGTCTCCCTCGACAAGGGCGCCCAGGTGAAGATCAAGGGCTTCAAGTCGCTCACCCGAGGAATGCACATTGGCGCAGTAGGCAGTTATGTGGGCGGTGAGGTAGTGCAGGTGAGTGAGCGTCATTCAGAGACACGCGTTGGCATCTCAAGTGCTGTCGTAGAAGATGTTTCGTCGGCCAGCCAGTCACATTCGCAAACGTCCGTCACGGCATCTTTACCGCCTATGAACACTTCACAAGCATCCTCTGATCCAGTTCCATCTTCCTCGCCTCCAAACATCGTCTCGTGTCCCATCTGCAACCTCGAACTTCCCCTTGGCTTCATCAACAAGCACCTGGATGACGTCCATTAGAATCTCTCTCAACCACCTTCCTGACCTTTTCAAGCCTTCAATATTCCTTCTGTTTTTATTTATATTGACATTTTCTTGTTTTACATGTGTATTGTTTGAAACACTGACAATTTTCATTTCTTTACTATGACAACAAAATGCAAATAGAACAGTTTCTATTTAACATAATAACGGGGTGTATCAATTTTATCACTGCAGTTTCCCATCATGGATTCCACACATTTGTATTCTCAGTTCGATAATTTCTAATTGACTAACACTGAAACCCTGGTGAATGGACAATACTTACGAATGAAATTAGTTTGATGACTGAATGAGTAGATCGTCAAAGCTTTGAAAAGATGTCTACCACACAAAAGTCAATCATGAGTAAATTTTAAGGCTTAGACTTTCATAATTGGATCTCAGGTGCAAAAAACAATGTTATAAGTTTTAATACATTTTCAATTCAAAGCAAGAACATCGTCAACAAAATATTCAGGCACGTTTTTAATAAAAACCATTAAATCTAAAATAGTCTTCAAATTAACTCAAACATCTAAAGCTTAAATAAATGTTTAAATTTTTGAGAGTTCTTCATAATCAAACTAATCATTTGATATTTAAGGAGATTGAGCAACTTTCAACTATTTGCAATTCCTTGTGGAGAGCTTAAACCGAAATTATCTTTCGCAGAGCCATGCTGTTAGAAGCATACATGTTATTTAAATAGGCGTTCTTTGCAGCCAATACTTTTCAAAATATTGGTTTATAAGACGTATGAAAACCTAAATATAAAATTTTCCACAATTTATTACATTAGCTGTTCATAAATAGAAGTTATTACCAACAGCATTATCAACAACAACATCAATATCTTCATCATCAAATTATATTTTTCTATCAAAGCTTTGATCTTCTTGCTTTGAGTGATAGTTTGAGACAAAGATAGTATAATTTCAATTATGTGTTTTTAGATACTATTTGTATTAACAATAAGAGCCTCTGAATTATCAGTACTCGAAAATATTGAAATGATCTATATAAAAATGATAAATAAAAATATTTCAGTAAGAATATTTTCAAAAACAATATTTTCAAAAACAATATTTCAATCATATATTACTATAGGTATATGATTTCAACTGTCATTTTAAAACGCGATTGAGGTATTTAGTTCTTTGTTACCAAAATTAAACTTAAGTTCAATCGAAAGTTAAATCATGTTCAAATAGCGCGTTTGAGGAAATTGTTAAGATATGTCTGAAGACGAAGACTTCAAATTAGCTTTGAAACTTCAAAGAGAATTAGAAAAAGAATCTGTTGCAAATGCAAAAAAATTTGAAGACTACTCTTTAGCCGTTCAGCTTCAAGAAATCGAAAGTAAGAATTGGAATGAAGTAGAAATATTAAGCCCGCCCAGAAAAAAAGATAAAAAGAGTAATTTGGCAAACGAGTCATGGGAATTGATTGATCCTACTCCTGACGCTTGGGCCTTGTTTGTAGAGTTCAACAAACAGTTCTTCTGGGGCAAGCTGGCAGGCGTGGAAGTGAGCTGGAGCAGCCGCATGACACAGTATTTAGTGACTGACTGAGTTTAAGAATAGTTCCAATACTTTAAAATATTTTCAACTTTCAGATGTGCAGGCATATGCTCATATGCCGGCAAAAGGAGTGGTTACTGCGCCATCCGCCTAAGTGAACCGCTCCTCAAACTACGCCCTCGAAAAGACCTTCTCGAAACGCTGCTGGTTAGTGCTGTTTGTATGTTCTGTAGAGACATTGTTGTTCTCTAATGATTGATTAAGTAAATGAGTTAATGTTTATAACTTTTCAATTTTTCTACAGCACGAAATGATACATGCATATCTCTTCGTCACCCACAACAACAGAGTAAGACACATACATTCTTTTGTATACTTGAATTATAAATTTGATAATGAATCTTTTTCTAATTTTCACAACTTCTTGATCCCTCATCCTCCCACAAGGACAGGGATGGCCATGGAGATGAGTTCAAGAGTCACATGAGAAGAATCAATGGCGAAACTGGCCTCAGCATCACTGTACGTGGTGTGGCGAAGTCTTCAATTTAAGCATCAAGAGTTATTCACATCTTAATATCACAAGAGATTACTTGATTAACATTTATCTACCCAGATCACCCTTCCACTCTACCAAGTCTACACCACATCAAATCACCACTACTACACCACATCACACCACCACTACACCACATCACATCACACCACTACACCACATCACATCACTACTATTTTAAACCACATCACCCCTTCATCACAACAGCACTTTCCCATGCCACTACCACATCATCACCACCCCACACCACATCACTCTTTGACACACCACCACTTCCCCACACCACTACCACATCATCACCATCCCACACCACATCACCCCCTTGACACACCACCACTTTACACTACACCATCCTCACCTCAGATATACCACAGCTTCCACGATGAAGTGGCTCTCTACAAGACTCACTGGTGGAAGTGCAGCGGACCATGCCAGCATGCAAAACCCTTTTATGGTTCCTATTTCTATTGTAGCTTTTTGTCAATGCTTTTATCATCGTTTTCGATTTTTTTCAAGTTAAATTATTTTTAATGGTTTACATTATTATTTTATTTTTTAAACTATTAGCACAACTGTTTGAGCTGGTATATCTAATCATATTATGCAGTAAACTGTTATAATGTTTAAAACTACTTAAGCTTGTTCTAGCCACTAAACATCTCTCTTCTTTCTTTTCTCCCCACCATTTCTTTTCACCCATCCCCACTACTCTCTCTCACCATCTTCCATCCATTCCCTCTACTTCCCTTCACCATCTACAACCCACCCATCCCCTCCACTTCCCCTCACCATCTCCATCCATCCCATCTCCTTCACCCCCACTCACCATCTCCACCCATCCCCTCCACTCTCCCTCCCCATCTTCCACCCACCCATCCCATCCACTCTCCTTCACCATCTTCCACCCATCGACCATGCAGGCCTGGTCAAGCGCTCGATGAACAGGGCTCCAGGTCCGAACGACCAATGGTGGAGTCAGCACCAGGCGACGTGTGGTGGGTCCTTCATCAAGATCAAGGAACCAGAAAGTGGCAAGGCTGCTGGGAAGTCAGGAAAAGGGAAAGAGGGTGGTCTGAAAGGAACAGCTGTAGGTGGCGTTGGTAGCTTGGATGGGTTGAGAGGTCAAAGTAGTAGTAGTGGTGGTGGTGCTGGTGAAGTGCATGGATCGGGCGGAATTAAGAAGAGTAGGAGTAGCGTGGACTGGGGGGAAGGAAAGAAGTTGAATACGCTGGATGCCTTTGTGATCAAGTCTCCAAGAGAGAGAAATGGTGATGGAGAGAGGAGAGATGGGGATGGAGAGAGGAGAGATGGTGAGAGAGGTGGTAAAGGAGACGGGGTTGAAGTGATTGACGTCGATGCAGCTAGTTCTGACGCTGCCATCTTCACTAATGTATCCAGTAATGGCAATAAGGACATGTTCAGTAAAAACAATATTATCAAGTATCAAAATAATAGTGATAGTAGCAGCAGTTATAATAATTATAATAATAATAATAAAGGAAGCCATAGTGACACTAGTCGTTACTCCAGCATGAATGATCTACTGAAGAACTTGAACGCTGAAAGGATGAAGAGGAAGAGGCCAGAGAATGGTCATGATGATGATGATGATGATGATAATTCTGAAAATGACAAGTCACATGGTGTTGCTAGGAAAAGATTATACGTTGATTTGAGCGTGGATCGACTGGAGATCAAGGATGAAGCGTGTGCAACTCGGGAAGACTGCACTGGGCTCTCCAAGAAGTCAAGCTGCTCTGATTCCCTTGAGACCGAGAAGGCGACTTCCAGTGATTGTTTAAGAAGTAATGATGCCAAAAGGAATTTCAATGTGAAAACTCAGTTAGAAAACGAAAGTTTAATTTCTAAAAAGTCTAACACAAGCACCAGCGGCAGCAGCAGCAACAAAGTGATAGAAAAGTCTCCAACGAACAAGGGTGACCTGCTGAACACCCTGAGGCACGCCTCTCTCGACAAGGGCGCCCAGGTGAAGATCAAGGGCTTCAAGTCGGTCACCCGAGGAATGCACATTGGCGCAGTAGGCAGTTATGTGGGCGGTGAGGTAGTGCAGGTGAGTGAGCGTCATTCAGAGACACGCGTTGGCATCTCAAGTGCTGTCGTAGAAGATGTTTCGTCGGCCAGCCAGTCACATTCGCAAACGTCCGTCACGGCATCTTTACCGCCTATGAACACTTCACAAGCATCCTCTGATCCAGTTCCATCTTCCTCGCCTCCAAACATCGTCTCGTGTCCCATCTGCAACCTCGAACTTCCCCTTGGCTTCATCAACAAGCACCTGGATGACGTCCATTAGAATCTCTCTCAACCACCTTCCTGACCTTTTCAAGCCTTCAATATTCCTTCTGTTTTCATTTATATTGACATTTTCTTGTTTTACATGTGTATTGTTTGAAACACTGACAATTTTCATTTCTTTACTATGAAAACAAAATGCAAAAAGAACTGTTTCCATTTAACATAATAATGGGGTGTATCAATTTTATCACTGCAGTTTCCCATCATGGATTCCACACATTTGTATTCTCAGTTCGATAATTTCTAATTGACTAACACTGAAACCCTGGTGAATGGACAATACTTACGAATTAAATTAATTTGATGACTGAATGAGTAGATCATCAAAGCTTTGAAAAGATGTCTACCACACAAAAGTCAATCATGAGTAAATTTCAAGGCTTAGACTTTGATAATTGGATCTCAGGTGCAAAAAACAATGTTATAAGTTTTAATACATTTTCAATTCAAGGCAAGAACATCGTCAACAAAATATTCAGACACGTTTTTAATAAAAACCATTAAGTCTAAAATAGTCTTCAAATTAACTCAAACATCTAAATCTTAAATAAATGTTTAAATTTTTTTAGAGTTCTTTATAATCAAACTAATCACTTGATATTTAAGGAGATTGAGCAACTTTGAACTATTTGCAGTTCCTAGTGGAGAGCTTAAACCGAAATTATCTTTCGCAGAGCCATGCTGTTAGAAGCATACATGTTATTTAAATAGGCGTTCTTTGCAGCCAATACTTACCAAAATATTTGTTTATAAAACGTATGAAAACCTAAATATAAAATTTTTCACAATTTATATCATTAGCTGTTCATAAATAGAAGTTATTACCAACAGCATTATCAACAACAACATCAATATCTTCATCATCAAATTATATTTTTCTATCAAAGCTTGTATCTTCTTGCTTTGAGTGATAGTTTGAGAAAAAGATAGTCTTATTTCAATAATGAATTTTCAGATCAATCACTAAATAGATACTATTTGTATTAACAATAAGAGCCTCTGAATTATCAGTACTCGAAAATATTGAAATGATCTATATAAAAATGATAAATAAAAATATTTCAGTAAGAATATTTTCAAAAACAAAATTTCAATCATATATTACTATAGGTATATGATTTCAAATGTCATTTTAAAACGCGATTGAGGTATTTAGTTCTTTGTTACCAAAATTAAACTTAAGTTCAATCTTTTTTTTTTTTTTTTTTTTTTTTTTTTTTTTTTTTTTTGTCTTTATTAATCACGGTTTGACAGACGCAGGCCATGTTACATGTTGCATAAGATAATAGTAGATAATTATAGGATACTGATGCTAATGATAATGGTTTAAAAAAAAAAATACTACAAGACAAAGGATATGGTGAATAGGTAATAATAATTAAGTAGATAAATAAGTAATAAGAATCAGAGATGATAATATAAATATAAATGTAAACTATAGAATGTGAGATTTAAGAAGACGAGGGAGGAATGTTTTACTTTCAAGCGTAGTATATATAGGGATATTAAAATTGTGTTTACGGGGTCTTAAGTTATGAGTAGATTTTTTAAGGGGGGGTAAGAAATTGTGAAGAACGTGGTCAGAGTTATTAGATATTTTAAAGAATAATTTGGTGTCTAAAGTGGTAAACATAGAAGTGATAGATGGGTAGAAAGAGGGAAGGTAGTTAAGTCTTATGAGTTTATTAATTAGGGACTGGAGTTGCTTAATGTGTGGCTGATTAGCAAAACCAGACCAAGAAGGAGCTGCATACTTAAGGTGAGAGATGATGAGGGACTCAGTGATGTCAAAGAGTTTGGCACCAAAGAGTCCATGGGAACGGATTGTTTTGATGGCATGAAAAGTTTGAAAGCATTTATTGATAATGTGATCTATGTGTGGTGAAATGTTAAGGGTGTCAGTGAATGTGATACCTAAGATAGTGAGTTTGTTAGTGCGTTGAATGGAAGGGTGTAAAGCTGGTGGTGTGATGCGTTTATAACTATTATGGACTATGAGTTCAAATGATTTTTTGAGGTTGAGTGAGAGATTACTGAGCTTGGCCCACTTAGAGAGGGATTCAAGCTCTGATTGGATGGTGTGGGTGTTAGATGATGGAATAATGAGATAGGTGTCGTCAGCGAATTTTAAAATATAATTAGAAGGGTGATAGGGTTGAAGTGAAGAGGCGTTGATTATAAAGGTAGATGGACCAAGAACTGAGCCTTGGACCACGCTAGAGTTGATGGGAAGGATACTAGAAAGTTGATTTAAATAAATGGTGGAATGTGATCGGTTGGAAAGGAATGAAATGAGAAGGTTATATATGTTGTCATCAAGAGGAAGAAGTGCAAGATTGGAGGCGAGGGTATGGTGATCAAGAGTGTCAAAGGCTTTAGTAAAGTCAAGAGCAATAAGGTGAACATGACTATTAGTTTTGAGAAGTGAAGTGATGGTAGACGTGATAGCAATTATGGCAGAAGTAGGAGAACCTGATGGGCGAAAGGCGAATTGATCTTTAAGAATAGGTATTACTGATGGGTGATTGAAGCAAGGGTATATATATTGAGAAACTATGATTTTTTCGAGAAGGCGTGATAATATTGGAGTGACTGAAATGGGGCGAAAGTCTTGAGGCGATATTGGATGTTTAGTTTTGGGGATGGGATGAATAATGCTGGATTTCCACTGAAGAGGAAAATAAGAAGTGTTAATGCAATTGTTGAAGATGATGGAAAGTGGAGTACTGATTATGGGTGCAATTAGTTGGAGATACCATTGTGGCAAGCCATCGGAGCCGGTACCAGTTGGGCATTTTATGGTGAGAAGATTAAATATGGTGATAGGGTTAACATGGTCTTGAGTATACAGTGCTGTTGATTTAAATGGAGGATGGACATAGGATGGGATTGTAGACGTGGAAGCAAAGTAATTGTTGAGGGAATCCGAATTCAAGGTAGAAGATCGATTTGACGATAGAGATGGAGCTCCCTTGCCTCTGAGTAGGTTTACTGTTTTCCACATGGCTTTGCTACCACGCCTACAATTCTTCAATGTGGAGTGATTGGTGTTGATGATTATGTTTTTGATACGAATGGTGATGGATGCGGCTAGTTGATGATGACCCTTGCGCATGTGGTGATTTTTCATGCGAAGAAGAGATTTGATGAAAGGGCTGATGAATGGTGGGTCAGATGACCTAGTGGTGATGGACTTAGTAGGGTAGTTATTATCAAGAATAGTAGTAAGGGTATTATAAAAAAAATCGATGGAGTCAGGTAAGTTGTCTAAGTTGATTGTTAAGTCTGTGGCTGAAAAGGAGTCGAGGCAAGTTTTATGTTGGGATGGATGACGTCGACGAAATGTATGGGTTTGACGGGTGATGGGTTTATTAGATGTATTTTTGTTTATTAAGGGATGAATGGACACACCAAGGTGTTTGGTGGTGGTGTGAGAGATGTATGTTTGTGAGATGTAGAGGTTGTTGTTAATGTTGGATCCATACACACGGTCAAGGTTGTGTCCTAGGTGAGTGGGGCCGTAGAAGATAGTTTGGAGGCCAGTGTGTAGAATTTTTTGGTGTGACAGTTGGTTGAAGTCACCACCAATGATGAACCTAGAGTCATTGTCCAACATGGAATTGGACAACTCATCAATGTAGTCCATCAAGGTGGACTCTAGGTAAGTATGTTTTGGAGGGTGATAGATGCCGCATATGTGGTGGGGGATGTTGTTGAATATGCACTTGAGGCATAGTACCTCAAGTGCATTGTCATTATTCGGAGGTGATGGGGTTATAATATGAGTGGGGATGTCTTGTTTGATGTAGATCATGACCCCTCCCCCTCGCCTGGCGATGCGGTCGTGCCTAAAGCACACATAGCCCTTGATTGCCACAAGTGCATCGCTGTGGTGGGGCTTGAGCCATGTCTCGGTGATGATGATGATGTCTGGATGAAGATGAAAAACATCACAGCGAAGGTGTTCAATGGCATGAGGTTTGACGATGCTGGTGATGTTGAGGATGTAGATGGAAGGAGGATGATACACATTTTTGGTCCTAGGTGGGTTTTTAAATGTAGTTAAGGGAATATTGATGAGGTTGCTGGTATTGGATCTGTTAAGGTTACAGCTGAAGGGTTCAGCTTGTTGACGACTAGAGATTATTGTTGAAATAGGTCGAGGATGATCAGGATTCCAAATGTTATTCTTAAAGAGAATTTTCCTAGTGGATCTAACGATGTGAGTTGATGAAGGGGAGAATTGCAAATTGTAAAGCTGATTAGAGGAATATTTAAGCATAGAAGTATATTTAGGTAATAATTAAATAGTTATTAGAACTTTAGAACGTTATAAAAGTTGACTTTTATTATATTGAGTTAGGTCAAAACTATGTGCTAATCACGATAGCGATATGATTATTAGAATATAAAACGGAGAAAGTTGAAAATTATAAAAAAATGCGTAAACTAAAATTATAAAACTTTCTATTGAAATAAAATTTATAAAGAACACGTATATACGCTAAAATTAGGAAAATAAACTAAACATTCAAAATGGCGTACACGTTATAAACGCAAGCCAAAAATATCAATCGAAAGTTAAATCATGTTCAAATAGCGCGTTTGAGGAAATTGTTAAGATATGTCTGAAGACGAAGACTTCAAATTAGCTTTGAAACTTCAAAGAGAATTAGAAAAAGAATCTGTTGCAAATGCAAAAGAATTTGAAGACTACTCTTTAGCCGTTCAGCTTCAAGAAATCGAAAGTAAGAATAGGAATGAAGTAGAAATATTAAGCCCGCCCAGAAAAAAAGATAAAAAGAGTAATTTGGCAAACGAGTCATGGGAATTGATTGATCCTACTCCTGACGCTTGGGCCTTGTTTGTAGAGTTCAACAAACAGTTCTTCTGGGGCAAGCTGGCAGGCGTGGAAGTGAGCTGGAGCAGCCGCATGACACAGTATTTAGTGACTGACTGAGTTTAAGAATAGTTCCAATACTTTAAAATATTTTCAACTTTCAGATGTGCAGGCATATGCTCATATGCAGGCAAAAGGAGTGGTTACTGCGCCATCCGCCTAAGTGAACCACTCCTCAAACTACGCCCTCGAAAAGACCTCCTTGAAACGCTGCTGGTTAGTTCTGTTTGTATGTTCTGTAGAGACATTGTTGTTCTCTAATGATTGATTAAGTAAATGAGTTAATGTTTTATACATTTTCAATTTTTCTACAGCACGAAATGATACATGCATATCTCTTCGTCACCCACAACAACAGAGTAAAACACATACATTCTTTCGTATGCTTGAATTATAAATTTGATAATAAATCTTTCTCTAATTTTCACAACCTCCTGATCCCTCATCCTTCCACAAGGACAGGGATGGCCATGGAGATGAGTTCAAGATTACATGAGAAGAATCAATGGCGAAACTGGCCTCAGCATCACTGTACGTGGTGTGGCGAAGTCTTCAATTTAAGCATCAAGAGTTATTCACATCTTAAAATCACAAGAGATTACTTGACTAACATTTATCTACCCAGATCACCCTTCCACTCTATCAAGTCTACACCACATCAAATCACCACTACTACACCACATCACACCACCACTACACCACATCACATCACACCACCACCACATCACACCAAACTACTATTTTAAACCACACCACCCCTTAATCACACCAGCACTTTCCCACACCACTACTGCATCATCACTACCCCATACCACACCACCCCTTGCCACACCACCACTTCCCCACACCACTACCACATCATCACCATCCCACACCACACTACCCCCTTGACACACCACCACTTTACACTACACCATCCTCACCTCAGATATACCACAGCTTCCACGATGAAGTGGCTCTCTACAAGACTCACTGGTGGAAGTGCAGCGGACCATGCCAGCACGCAAAACCCTTTTATGGTTCCTATTTCTATTGTAGCTTTATATCAATGCTTTTATCATTGTTTTCGATTTTTTTCAAGTTAAATTATTTTTAATGGTTTACATTATTATTTTATTTTTTAAACTATTAGCACAACTGTTTGAGCTGGTATTTCTAATCATATTATGCAGTAAACTGTTATAATGTTTAAAACTACTTAAGCTTGTTCTAGCCACTAAACATCTCTCCTCTTTCATTTCTCCCCACCATTCCTTTTCACCCATCCCATCCACTTTCCCTCACCATCTTCCACCCATCCCCTCCACTCTCCTTCACCATCTTCCACCCATCCCATCCACTTTCCCTCACCATCTTCCACCCATCCCCTCCACTCTCCTTCACCATCTTCCACCCATCCCATCCACTTCCCCTCACCATCTCCATCCATCCACTCACACTCTCTATCTCCATCCATCCCCTTCACTCCATCACCATCTTCCACCCATCGACCATGCAGGCCTGGTTAAGCGCTCGATGAACAGGGCTCCAGGTCCAAACGACCAATGGTGGAGTCAGCACCAGGCGACGTGTGGTGGATCCTTCATCAAGATCAAGGAACCAGAAAGTGGCAAGGCTGCTGGGAAGGCAGGAAAAGGGAAAGAGGGTGGTCTGAAAGGAACAGCTGTAGGGGGCGTTGGTAGCTTGGATGGCTTGAGAGGTCAAAGTAGTAGTGGTGGTGGTGGTGCTGGTGGTGGTGCTGCTGGTGGTGCTGAAGTGCATGGATCGGGCGGAATTAAGAAGAGTAGGAGTAGCGTGGACTGGGGGGAAGGAAAGAAGTTGAATACGCTGGATGCCTTTGTGATCAAGTCTCCAAGAGAGAGAAATGGTGATGGAGGGAGGAGAGAGAGTGAGAGAGGTGGTATAGGAGACGGGGTTGAAGTGATTGACGTCGATGCAGCTAGTTCTGACGCTGCCATCTTCACTAATGTATCCAGTAATGGCAATAAGGACATGTTCAGTAAAAACAATATTATCAAGTATCAAAATAATAGTGATAGTAGTAGCAGTTATAATAATTATAATAATAATAATAAAGGAAGCCATAGTGACACTAGTCGTTACTCCAGCATGAATGATCTACTGAAGAACTTGAACGCTGAAAGGATGAAGAGGAAGAGGCCAGAGAATGGTCATGATGATGATGATGATGATAATTCTGAAAATGACAAGTCACGTGGTGTTGCTAGGAAAAGATTATACGTTGATTTGAGCGTGGATCGACTGGAGATCAAGGATGAAGCGTGTGCAACTCGGGAAGACTGCACTGGGCTCTCCAAGAAGTCAAGCTGCTCTGATTCCCTTGAGACCAAGAAGGCGACTTCCAGTGATTGTTTAAGAAGTAATTATGCCAAAAGGAATTTCAATGTGAAAACTCAGTTAGAAAACGAAAGTTTAATTTCTAAAAAGTCTAACACAAGCACCAGCGGCAGCAGCAGCAACAAAGTGATAGAAAAGTCTCCAACGAACAAGGGTGACCTGCTGAACATTCTGAGGGACGTCTCCCTCGACAAGGGCGCCCAGGTGAAGATCAAGGGCTTCAAGTCGCTCACCCGAGGAATGCACATTGGCGCAGTAGGCAGTTATGTGGGCGGTGAGGTAGTGCAGGTGAGTGAGCGTCATTCAGAGACATGCGTTGGCATCTCAAGTGCTGTCGTAGAAGATGTTTCGTCGGCCAGCCATTCACATTCGCAAACGTCCGTCACGGCATCTTTACCGCCTATGAACACTTCACAAGCATCCTCTGATCCAGTTCCATCTTCCTCGCCTCCAAACATCGTCTCGTGTCCCATCTGCAACCTCGAACTTCCCCTTGGCCTCATCAACCAGCACCTGGATGACGTCCATTAGAATCTCTCTCAACCACCTTCCTGACCTTTTCAAGCCTTCAATATTCCTTCTGTTTTCATTTATATTGACATTTTCTTGTTTTACATGTGTTTTGTTTGAAACACTGACAATTTTCATTTCTTTACTATGACAACAAAATGCAAAAAGAACTGTTTCCATTTAACATATTAACGGGGTGTATCAATTTTATCACTGCAGTTTCCGTTCATGGATTCCACACATTTGTATTATTGGTTCGATAATTTCTAATGGACTAACACTGAAACCCTGGTGAATGGACAATACTTACGAATGAAATTAGTTTGATGACTGAATGAGTAGATCATCAAAGCTTTGAAAAGATGTCTACCACACAAAAGTCAATCATGAATAAATTTTAAGGCTTAGACTTTGATAATTAGATCTCAGGTGCAAAAAACAATGTTATAAGTTTTAATACATTTTCAATTCAAGGCAAGAACATCGTCAACAAAATATTCAGACACGTTTTTAATAAAAACCATTAAATCTAAAACAGTCTTCAAATTAACTCAAACATCTAAATCTTAAATAAATGTTTAAATTTTTGAGAGTTCTTTATAATCAAACTAATCATTTGATATTTAAGGAGATTGAGCAACTTTGAACTATTTGCAGTTCCTTGTGGAGAGCTTAAACCGAAATTATCTTTCGCAGAGCCATGCTGTTAGAAGCATACATGTTATTTAAATAGGCGTTCTTTGCAGCCAATACTTACTAAAATATTTGTTTATAAAACGTATGAAAACCTAAATATAAAATTTTTCACAATTTATATCATTAGCTGTTCATAAATAGAAGTTATTACCAACAGCATTATCAACAACAACATCAATATCTTCATCATCAAATTATATTTTTCTATCAAAGCTTTGATCTTCTTGCTTTGAGTGATAGTTTGAGACAAAGATAGTATAATTTCAATTATGTGTTTTTAGATACTATTTGTATTAACAATAAGAGCCTCTGAATTATCAGTACTCGAAAATATTGAAATGATCTATATAAAAATGATAAATAAAAATATTTCAGTAAGAATATTTTCAAAAACAAAATTTCAATCATATATTACTATAGGTATATGATTTCAAATGTCATTTTAAAACGCGATTGAGGTATTTAGTTCTTTGTTACCAAAATTAAACTTAAGTTCAATCGAAAGTTAAATCATGTTCAAATTGCGCGTTTGAGGAAATTGTTAAGATATGTCTGAAGACGAAGACTTCAAATTAGCTTTGAAACTTCAAAGAGAATTAGAAAAAGAATCTGTTGCAAATGCAAAAGAATTTGAAGACTACTCTTTAGCCGTTCAGCTTCAAGAAATCGAAAGTAAGAATAGGAATGAAGTAGAAATATTAAGCCCGCCCAGAAAAAAAGATAAAAAGAGTAATTTGGCAAACGAGTCATGGGAATTGATTGATCCTACTCCTGACGCTTGGGCCTTGTTTGTAGAGTTCAACAAACAGTTCTTCTGGGGCAAGCTGGCAGGCGTGGAAGTGAGCTGGAGCAGCCGCATGACACAGTATTTAGTGACTGACTGAGTTTAAGAATAGTTCCAATACTTTAAAATATTTTCAACTTTCAGATGTGCAGGCATATGCTCATATGCAGGCAAAAGGAGTGGTTACTGCGCCATCCGCCTAAGTGAACCACTCCTCAAACTACGCCCTCGAAAAGACCTCCTTGAAACGCTGCTGGTTAGTTCTGTTTGTATGTTCTGTAGAGACATTGTTGTTCTCTAATGATTGATTAAGTAAATGAGTTAATGTTTTATACATTTTCAATTTTTCTACAGCACGAAATGATACATGCATATCTCTTCGTCACCCACAACAACAGAGTAAAACACATACATTCTTTTGTATGCTTGAATTATAAATTTGATAATAAATCTTTCTCTAATTTTCACAACCTCCTGATCCCTCATCCTTCCACAAGGACAGGGATGGCCATGGAGATGAGTTCAAGAGTCACATGAGAAGAATCAATGGCGAAACTGGCCTCAGCATCACTGTACGTGGTGTGGCGAAGTCTTCAATTTAAGCATCAAGAGTTATTCACATCTTAAAATCACAAGAGATTACTTGACTAACATTTATCTACCCAGATCACCCTTCCACTCTATCAAGTCTACACCACATCAAATCACCACTACTACACCACATCACACCACCACTACACCACATCACATCACACCACCACCACATCACACCAAACTACTATTTTAAACCACACCACCCCTTAATCACACCAGCACTTTCCCACACCACTACTGCATCATCACTACCCCATACCACACCACCCCTTGCCACACCACCACTTCCCCACACCACTACCACATCATCACCATCCCACACCACACTACCCCCTTGACACACCACCACTTTACACTACACCATCCTCACCTCAGATATACCACAGCTTCCACGATGAAGTGGCTCTCTACAAGACTCACTGGTGGAAGTGCAGCGGACCATGCCAGCACGCAAAACCCTTTTATGGTTCCTATTTCTATTGTAGCTTTATATCAATGCTTTTATCATTGTTTTCGATTTTTTTCAAGTTAAATTATTTTTAATGGTTTACATTATTATTTTATTTTTTAAACTATTAGCACAACTGTTTGAGCTGGTATTTCTAATCATATTATGCAGTAAACTGTTATAATGTTTAAAACTACTTAAGCTTGTTCTAGCCACTAAACATCTCTCCTCTTTCATTTCTCCCCACCATTCCTTTTCACCCATCCCATCCACTTTCCCTCACCATCTTCCACCCATCCCCTCCACTCTCCTTCACCATCTTCCACCCATCCCATCCACTTCCCCTCACCATCTCCATCCATCCACTCACACTCTCTATCTCCATCCATCCCCTCCACTCCATCACCATCTTCCACCCATCGACCATGCAGGCCTGGTTAAGCGCTCGATGAACAGGGCTCCAGGTCCAAACGACCAATGGTGGAGTCAGCACCAGGCGACGTGTGGTGGATCCTTCATCAAGATCAAGGAACCAGAAAGTGGCAAGGCTGCTGGGAAGGCAGGAAAAGGGAAAGAGGGTGGTCTGAAAGGAACAGCTGTAGGGGGCGTTGGTAGCTTGGATGGCTTGAGAGGTCAAAGTAGTAGTGGTGGTGGTGGTGCTGGTGGTGGTGCTGCTGGTGGTGCTGAAGTGCATGGATCGGGCGGAATTAAGAAGAGTAGGAGTAGCGTGGACTGGGGGGAAGGAAAGAAGTTGAATACGCTGGATGCCTTTGTGATCAAGTCTCCAAGAGAGAGAAATGGTGATGGAGGGAGGAGAGAGAGTGAGAGAGGTGGTATAGGAGACGGGGTTGAAGTGATTGACGTCGATGCAGCTAGTTCTGACGCTGCCATCTTCACTAATGTATCCAGTAATGGCAATAAGGACATGTTCAGTAAAAACAATATTATCAAGTATCAAAATAATAGTGATAGTAGTAGCAGTTATAATAATTATAATAATAATAATAAAGGAAGCCATAGTGACACTAGTCGTTACTCCAGCATGAATGATCTACTGAAGAACTTGAACGCTGAAAGGATGAAGAGGAAGAGGCCAGAGAATGGTCATGATGATGATGATGATGATGATAATTCTGAAAATGACAAGTCACGTGGTGTTGCTAGGAAAAGATTATACGTTGATTTGAGCGTGGATCGACTGGAGATCAAGGATGAAGCGTGTGCAACTCGGGAAGACTGCACTGGGCTCTCCAAGAAGTCAAGCTGCTCTGATTCCCTTGAGACCGAGAAGGCGACTTCCAGTGATTGTTTGAGAAGTAATGATGCCAAAAGGAATTTCAATGTGAAAACTCAGTTAGAAAACGAAAGTTTAATTTCTAAAAAGTCTAACACAAGCACCAGCGGCAGCAGCAGCAACAAAGTGATAGAAAAGTCTCCAACGAACAAGGGTGACCTGCTGAACACCCTGAGGCACGCCTCTCTCGACAAGGGCGCCCAGGTGAAGATCAAGGGCTTCAAGTCGGTCACCCGAGGAATGCACATTGGCGCAGTAGGCAGTTATGTGGGCGGTGAGGTAGTGCAGGTGAGTGAGCGTCATTCAGAGACATGCGTTGGCATCTCAAGTGCTGTCGTAGAAGATGTTTCGTCGGCCAGCCATTCACATTCGCAAACGTCCGTCACGGCATCTTTACCGCCTATGAACACTTCACAAGCATCCTCTGATCCAGTTCCATCTTCTTCGCCTCCAAACATCGTCTCGTGTCCCATCTGCAACCTCGAACTTCCCCTTGGCCTCATCAACAAGCACCTGGATGACGTCCATTAGAATCTCTCTCAACCACCTTCCTGACCTTTTCAAGCCTTCAATATTCCTTCTGTTTTCATTTATATTGACATTTTCTTGTTTTACATGTGTTTTGTTTGAAACACTGACAATTTTCATTTCTTTACTATGACAACAAAATGCAAATAGAACTGTTTCCATTTAACATAATAATGGGGTGTATCAATTTTATCACTGCAGTTTCCGTTCATGGATTCCACACATTTGTATTCTTGGTTCGATAATTTCTAATTGACTAACACTGAAACCCTGGTGAATGGACAATACTTACGAATGAAATTAGTTTGATGACTGAATGAGTAGATCATCAAAGCTTTGAAAAGATGTCTACCACACAAAAGTCAATCATGAATAAATTTTAAGGCTTAGACTTTGATAATTAGATCTCAGGTGCAAAAAACAATGTTATAAGTTTTAATACATTTTCAATTCAAGGCAAGAACATCGTCAACAAAATATTCAGACACGTTTTTAATAAAAACCATTAAATCTAAAACAGTCTTCAAATTAACTCAAACATCTAAATCTTAAATAAATGTTTAAATTTTTGAGAGTTCTTTATAATCAAACTAATCATTTGATATTTAAGGAGATTGAGCAACTTTGAACTATTTGCAGTTCCTTGTGGAGAGCTTAAACCGAAATTATCTTTCGCAGAGCCATGCTGTTAGAAGCATACATGTTATTTAAATAGGCGTTCTTTGCAGCCAATACTTACTAAAATATTTGTTTATAAAACGTATGAAAACCTAAATATAAAATTTTTCACAATTTATATCATTAGCTGTTCATAAATAGAAGTTATTACCAACAGCATTATCAACAACAACATCAATATCTTCATCATCAAATTATATTTTTCTATCAAAGCTTTGATCTTCTTGCTTTGAGTGATAGTTTGAGACAAAGATAGTATAATTTCAATTATGTGTTTTTAGATCAATCACTAAATAGATACTATTTGTATTAACAATAAGAGCCTCTGAATTATCAGTACTCGAAAATATTGAAATGATCTATATAAAAATGATAAATAAAAATATTTCAGTAAGAATATTTTCAAAAACAAAATTTCAATCATATATTACTATAGGTATATGATTTCAATTGTCATTTTAAAACGCGATTGAGGTATTTAGTTCTTTTTTACCAAAATTAAACTTAAGTTCAATCGAAAGTTAAATCATGTTCAAATTGCGCTTTTGAGAAAATTGTTAAGATATGTCTGAAGACGAAGACTTCAAATTAGCTTTGAAACTTCAAAGAGAATTAGAAAAAGAATCTGTTGCAAATGCAAAAGAATTTGAAGACTACTCTTTAGCCGTTCAGCTTCAAGAAATCGAAAGTAAGAATAGGAATGAAGTAGAAATATTAAGCCCGCCCAGAAAAAAAGATAAAAAGAGTAATTTGGCAAACGAGTCATGGGAATTGATTGATCCTACTCCTGACGCTTGGGCCTTGTTTGTAGAGTTCAACAAACAGTTCTTCTGGGGCAAGCTGGCAGGCGTGGAAGTGAGCTGGAGCAGCCGCATGACACAGTATTTAGTGACTGACTGAGTTTAAGAATAGTTCCAATACTTTAAAATATTTTCAACTTTCAGATGTGCAGGCATATGCTCATATGCAGGCAAAAGGAGTGGTTACTGCGCCATCCGCCTAAGTGAACCACTCCTCAAACTACGCCCTCGAAAAGACCTCCTTGAAACGCTGCTGGTTAGTTCTGTTTGTATGTTCTGTAGAGACATTGTTGTTCTCTAATGATTGATTAAGTAAATGAGTTAATGTTTTATACATTTTCAATTTTTCTACAGCACGAAATGATACATGCATATCTCTTCGTCACCCACAACAACAGAGTAAAACACATACATTCTTTCGTATGCTTGAATTATAAATTTGATAATAAATCTTTCTCTAATTTTCACAACCTCCTGATCCCTCATCCTTCCACAAGGACAGGGATGGCCATGGAGATGAGTTCAAGAGTCACATGAGAAGAATCAATGGCGAAACTGGCCTCAGCATCACTGTACGTGGTGTGGCGAAGTCTTCAATTTAAGCATCAAGAGTTATTCACATCTTAAAATCACAAGAGATTACTTGACTAACATTTATCTACCCAGATCACCCTTCCACTCTATCAAGTCTACACCACATCAAATCACCACTACTACACCACATCACACCACCACTACACCACATCACATCACACCACCACCACATCACACCAAACTACTATTTTAAACCACACCACCCCTTAATCACACCAGCACTTTCCCACACCACTACTGCATCATCACTACCCCATACCACACCACCCCTTGCCACACCACCACTTCCCCACACCACTACCACATCATCACCATCCCACACCACACTACCCCCTTGACACACCACTACTTTACACTACACCATCCTCATCTCAGATATACCACAGCTTCCACGATGAAGTGGCTCTCTACAAGACTCACTGGTGGAAGTGCAGCGGACCATGCCAGCACGCAAAACCCTTTTATGGTTCCTATTTCTATTGTAGCTTTATATCAATGCTTTTATCATTGTTTTCGATTTTTTTCAAGTTAAATTATTTTAAATGGTTTACATTATTATTTTATTTTTTAAACTATTAGCACAACTGTTTGAGCTGGTATTTCTAATCATATTATGCAGTAAACTGTTATAATGTTTAAAACTACTTAAGCTTGTTCTAGCCACTAAACATCTCTCCTCTTTCATTTCTCCCCACCATTCCTTTTCACCCATCCCATCCACTTTCCCTCACCATCTTCCACCCATCCCCTCCACTCTCCTTCACCATCTTCCACCCATCCCATCCACTTCCCCTCACCATCTCCATCCATCCACTCACACCCTCTATCTCCATCCATCCCCTTCACTCCATCACCATCTTCCACCCATCGACCATGCAGGCCTGGTTAAGCGCTCGATGAACAGGGCTCCAGGTCCAAACGACCAATGGTGGAGTCAGCACCAGGCGACGTGTGGTGGATCCTTCATCAAGATCAAGGAACCAGAAAGTGGCAAGGCTGCTGGGAAGGCAGGAAAAGGGAAAGAGGGTGGTCTGAAAGGAACAGCTGTAGGGGGCGTTGGTAGCTTGGATGGCTTGAGAGGTCAAAGTAGTAGTGGTGGTGGTGGTGCTGGTGGTGGTGCTGCTGGTGGTGCTGAAGTGCATGGATCGGGCGGAATTAAGAAGAGTAGGAGTAGCGTGGACTGGGGGGAAGGAAAGAAGTTGAATACGCTGGATGCCTTTGTGATCAAGTCTCCAAGAGAGAGAAATGGTGATGGAGGGAGGAGAGAGAGTGAGAGAGGTGGTATAGGAGACGGGGTTGAAGTGATTGACGTCGATGCAGCTAGTTCTGACGCTGCCATCTTCACTAATGTATCCAGTAATGGCAATAAGGACATGTTCAGTAAAAACAATATTATCAAGTATCAAAATAATAGTGATAGTAGTAGCAGTTATAATAATTATAATAATAATAATAAAGGAAGCCATAGTGACACTAGTCGTTACTCCAGCATGAATGATCTACTGAAGAACTTGAACGCTGAAAGGATGAAGAGGAAGAGGCCAGAGAATGGTCATGATGATGATGATGATGATGATAATTCTGAAAATGACAAGTCACGTGGTGTTGCTAGGAAAAGATTATACGTTGATTTGAGCGTGGATCGACTGGAGATCAAGGATGAAGCGTGTGCAACTCGGGAAGACTGCACTGGGCTCTCCAAGAAGTCAAGCTGCTCTGATTCCCTTGAGACCGAGAAGGCGACTTCCAGTGATTGTTTGAGAAGTAATGATGCCAAAAGGAATTTCAATGTGAAAACTCAGTTAGAAAACGAAAGTTTAATTTCTAAAAAGTCTAACACAAGCACCAGCGGCAGCAGCAGCAACAAAGTGATAGAAAAGTCTCCAACGAACAAGGGTGACCTGCTGAACACCCTGAGGCACGCCTCTCTCGACAAGGGCGCCCAGGTGAAGATCAAGGGCTTCAAGTCGGTCACCCGAGGAATGCACATTGGCGCAGTAGGCAGTTATGTGGGCGGTGAGGTAGTGCAGGTGAGTGAGCGTCATTCAGAGACATGCGTTGGCATCTCAAGTGCTGTCGTAGAAGATGTTTCGTCGGCCAGCCATTCACATTCGCAAACGTCCGTCACGGCATCTTTACCGCCTATGAACACTTCACAAGCATCCTCTGATCCAGTTCCATCTTCTTCGCCTCCAAACATCGTCTCGTGTCCCATCTGCAACCTCGAACTTCCCCTTGGCCTCATCAACAAGCACCTGGATGACGTCCATTAGAATCTCTCTCAACCACCTTCCTGACCTTTTCAAGCCTTCAATATTCCTTCTGTTTTCATTTATATTGACATTTTCTTGTTTTACATGTGTTTTGTTTGAAACACTGACAATTTTCATTTCTTTACTATGACAACAAAATGCAAATAGAACTTTTTCCATTTAACATAATAATGGGGTGTATCAATTTTATCACTGCAGTTTCCGTTCATGGATTCCACACATTTGTATTCTTGGTTCGATAATTTCTAATTGACTAACACTGAAACCCTGGTGAATGGACAATACTTACGAATGAAATTAGTTTGATGACTGAATGAGTAGATCATCAAAGCTTTGAAAAGATGTCTACCACACAAAAGTCAATCATGAGTAAATTTCAAGGCTTAGACTTTGATAATTGGATCTCAGGTGCAAAAAACAATGTTATAAGTTTTAATACATTTTCAATTCAAGGCAAGAACATCGTCAACAAAATATTCAGACACGTTTTTAATAAAAACCATTAAATCTAAAATAGTCTTCAAATTAACTCAAACATCTAAATGTTAAATAAATGTTTAAATTTTTTTTGAGTTCTTTATAATCAAACTAATCACTTGATATTTAAGGAGATTGAGCAACTTTGAACTATTTGCAGTTCCTAGTGGAGAGCTTAAACCGAAATTATCTTTCGCAGAGCCATGCTGTTAGAAGCATACATGTTATTTAAATAGGCGTTCTTTGCAGCCAATACTTACTAAAATATTTGTTTATAAAACGTATGAAAACCTAAATATAAAATTTTTCACAATTTATATCATTAGCTGTTCATAAATAGAAGTTATTACCAACAGCATTATCAACAACAACATCAATATCTTCATCATCAAATTATATTTTTCTATCAAAGCTTGTATCTTCTTGCTTTGAGTGATAGTTTGAGAAAAAGATAGTCTTATTTCAATAATGAATTTTCAGATCAATCACTAAATAGATACTATTTGTATTAACAATAAGAGCCTCTGAATTATCAGTACTCGAAAATATTGAAATGATCTATATAAAAATGATAAATAAAAATATTTCAGTAAGAATATTTTCAAAAACAAAATTTCAATCATATATTACTATAGGTATATGATTTCAAATGTCATTTTAAAACGCGATTGAGGTATTTAGTTCTTTGTTACCAAAATTAAACTTAAGTTCAATCGAAAGTTAAATCATGTTCAAATAGCGCGTTTGAGGAAATTGTTAAGATATGTCTGAAGACGAAGACTTCAAATTAGCTTTGAAACTTCAAAGAGAATTAGAAAAAGAATCTGTTGCAAATGCAAAAGAATTTGAAGACTACTCTTTAGCCGTTCAGCTTCAAGAAATCGAAAGTAAGAATTGGAATGAAGTAGAAATATTAAGCCCGCCCAGAAAAAAAGATAAAAAGAGTAATTTGGCAAACGAGTCATGGGAATTGATTGATCCTACTCCTGACGCTTGGGCCTTGTTTGTAGAGTTCAACAAACAGTTCTTCTGGGGCAAGCTGGCAGGCGTGGAAGTGAGCTGGAGCAGCCGCATGACACAGTATTTAGTGACTGACTGAGTTTAAGAATAGTTCCAATACTTTAAAATATTTTCAACTTTCAGATGTGCAGGCATATGCTCATATGCAGGCAAAAGGAGTGGTTACTGCGCCATCCGCCTAAGTGAACCGCTCCTCAAACTACGCCCTCGAAAAGACCTTCTCGAAACGCTGCTGGTTAGTGCTGTTTGTATGTTCTGTAGAGACATTGTTGTTCTCTAATGATTGATTAAGTAAATGAGTTAATGTTTATAAATTTTCAATTTTTCTACAGCACGAAATGATACATGCATATCTCTTCGTCACCCACAACAACAGAGTAAGACACATACATTCTTTTGTATACTTGAATTATAAATTTGATAATGAATCTTTTTCTAATTTTCACAACTTCTTGATCCCTCATCCTCCCACAAGGACAGGGATGGCCATGGAGATGAGTTCAAGAGTCACATGAGAAGAATCAATGGCGAAACTGGCCTCAGCATCACTGTACGTGGTGTGGCGAAGTCTTCAATTTAAGCATCAAGAGTTATTCACATCTTAATATCACAAGAGATTACTTGATTAACATTTATCTACCCAGATCACCCTTCCACTCTACCAAGTCTACACCACATCACATCACCACTTCACACCACATCACACCACTACATCCCATCACACCACCACTACACCACATCACATCACTACTATTTTAAACCACATCACCCCTTCATCACAACAGCACTTTCCCATGCCACTACCACATCATCACCACCCCACACCACATCACTCTTTGACACACCACCACTTCCCCACACCACTACCACATCATCACCATCCCACACCACACCACCCCCTTGACACACCACCACTTTACACTACACCATCCTCACCTCAGATATACCACAGCTTCCACGATGAAGTGGCTCTCTACAAGACTCACTGGTGGAAGTGCAGCGGACCATGCCAGCATGCAAAACCCTTTTATGGTTCCTATTTCTATTGTAGCTTTTTGTCAATGCTTTTATCATCGTTTTCGATTTTTTTCAAGTTAAATTATTTTTAATGGTTTACATTATTATTTTATTTTTTAAACTATTAGCACAACTGTTTGAGCTGGTATATCTAATCATATTATGCAGTAAACTGTTATAATGTTTAAAACTACTTAAGCTTGTTCTAGCCACTAAACATCTCTCCTCTTTCTTTTCTCCCCACCATTTCTTTTCACCCATCCCCACTACTCTCTCTCACCATCTTCCATCCATTCCCTCTACTTCCCTTCACCATCTACAACCCACCCATCCCCTCCACTTCCCCTCACCATCTCCATCCATCCCATCTCCTTCGCCCCCACTCACCATCTCCACCCATCCCCTCCACTCTCCCTCCCCATCTTCCACCCACCCATCCCATCCACTCTCCTTCACCATTTTCCACTCATCGACCATGCAGGCCTGGTCAAGCGCTCGATGAACAGGGCTCCAGGTCCGAACGACCAATGGTGGAGTCAGCACCAGGCGACGTGTGGTGGGTCCTTCATCAAGATCAAGGAACCAGAAAGTGGCAAGGCTGCTGGGAAGTCAGGAAAAGGGAAAGAGGGCGGTCTGAAAGGAACAGCTGTAGGTGGCGTTGGTAGCTTGGATGGCTTGAGAGGTCAAAGTAGTAGTGGTGGCGGTGGTGCTGGTGGTGCTGAAGTGCATGGATCGGGCGGAATTAAGAAGAGTAGGAGTAGCGTGGACTGGGGGGAAGGAAAGAAGTTGAATACGCTGGATGCCTTTGTGGTCAAGTCTCCAAGAGAGAGAAATGGTGATGGAGGGAGGAGAGATGGTGATGGAGGGAGAAGAGCGAGTGAGAGAGGTGGTAAAGGAGACGGGGTTGAAGTGATTGACGTCGATGCAGCTAGTTCTGACGCTGCCATCTTCACTAATGTATCCAGTAATGGCAATAAGGACATGTTCAGTAAAAACAATATTAACAAATATCAAAATAATAGTGATAGTAGTAGCAGTTATAATAATAATAATAATAATAATAATAATAATAAAGGAAGCCATAGTGACACTTGTCGTTACTCCAGTATGAATGATCTACTGAAGAACTTGAACACTGAAAGGATGAAGAGGAAGAGGCCAGAGAATGGTCATGATGATGATGATGATGATAATTCTGAAAATGAAAAGTCACGTGGTGTTGCTAGGAAAAGAATATACGTCGATTTGAGCGTGGATCGACTGGAGATCAAAGGTGAACCGTGTGGAACTCGGAAAGACTGCACTGGGCTCTCCAAAAAACCAGGCTGCTCTGATTCCCTTGAGGCCGAGAAGGCGACTTCCAGTGATTGTTTAAGAAGTAATGATGCCAAAAGGAATTTCAATGTGAAAACTCAGTTAGAAAACGAAAGTTTAATTTCTAAAAAGTCTAACACAAGCACCAGCGGCAGCAGCAGCAACAAAGTGATAGAAAAGTCTGCAACGAACAAGGGTGACCTGCTGAACATCCTGAGACACGCCTCTCTCGACAAGGGCGCCCAGGTGAAGATCAAGGGCTTCAAGTCGCTCACCCGAGGAATGCACATTGGCGCAGTAGGCAGTTATGTGGGCGGTGAGGTAGTGCAGGTGAGTGAGCGTCATTCAGAGACATGCGTTGGCATCTCAAGTGCTGTCGTAGAAGATGTTTCGTCGGCCAGCCATTCACATTCGCAAACGTCCGTCACGGCATCTTTACCGCCTATGAACACTTCACAAGCATCCTCTGATCCAGTTCCATCTTCCTCGCCTCCAAACATCGTCTCGTGTCCCATCTGCAACCTCGAACTTCCCCTTGGCCTCATCAACAAGCACCTGGATGACGTCCATTAGAATCTCTCTCAACCACCTTCCTGACCTTTTCAAGCCCTCAATATTCCTTCTGTTTTCATGTATATTGACATTTTCTTGTTTTACATGTGTATTGTTTGAAACACTGACAATTTTCATTTCTTTACAATGAAAACAAAATGCAAGAAGAACAGTTTCCATTTAACATAATAACGGGGTGTATCAATTTTATCACTGCAGTTTCCGTTCATGGATTCCACACATTTGTATTCTCAGTTCGATAATTTCTAATTGACTAACACTGAAACCCTGGTGAATGGACAATACTTACGAATGAAATTAGTTTGATGACTGAATGAGTAGATCGTCAAAGCTTTGAAAAGATGTCTACCACACAAAAGTCAATCATGAATAAATTTTAAGGCTTAGAGTTTGATAATTGGATCTCAGGTGCAAAAAACAATGTTATAAGTTGTAATACATTTTCAATTCCAGGCAAGAACATCGTCAACGAAGTATTCAGACACATTTTTAATACAAACCATTAAATCTAAAATCGTCTTTAAATTTTTTCAAATCCATATTTATTTATATGTTTTCAGAAATAATTTATAAAGATTTCGAAATATGCAATAGATTGACCTAATATACAAGAGCGTAGCTTAACTCAATTAAAAAGCAAAGCCATCACTAACTCTTTCAAAGACACTTTGGATTGATGCTAAAAAGTGATAGTAGATAAGCAAGGAGTTGGTGTGAAAGAAGTTGGCAATGTTTCAACGCAGAAGTAAGCTCGAAGGCACAGGGAAGGCTTATAAATGGCTTAAAGAATGCCAAGTACCCCGATAGACGAAAGCCAAGCTGTGGTATTATGACTTTAGGTGGGTGTGAGGAGTGAAATACGTCGTTAAGTGCTCGGTATTTAATTCACTTCGAAAATTATTAAAAAGAAATTAGAAAAAATGTTTATGGCAAAACAAATATTGTAAAACAATGGTATATTCATGTAAAATGGTTTAGTGGGGTAGAAATGGTGTTAAGAAGAGGGTTGGAAAGATGGAAGGGTGATGTTGACTGGGTGGAGTGGTCAGATGGTGAGTTGAAAAACATCTTCGAGTTGAGATTTGTGGAAATCTCTTGTTTGAAGTCTGGAAGGGTGTTGGTGAGGCTTTTGTAGTGCTTATCAAAGTTTGTGTCTGAGTCTGCATCGGAAGCTCTGTCTTGTTGGAAGTCCATGGGAGTTCTGTGCTCTCCTCCGTTGGCATCCGTGGCAGCCTCCTTGTCTTCGTTGCTGGATGACTGCACCAGGGATGTGTCCATACTGTCATTTCCTCCTTCGCCTTCACTCTTCACCATCTTTTCCTTGCCAATCTCTCCTTTCATCACGTTCCGTCGGTACTTCGCTCTAGCATTCTGGAACCAGACCTACATTTGTAGAAAAATCAAGTGAATTGAATTTAAAAGACCCAAAAACCGGTTATTTACTAATGTACATTTTAAAATGAAAAATGAGTTTAAAAAGTACCCATCAAAAAAGCCAGTAGTTGTTACCTGCAGGACGCGCTTTGAAAGGTTGGTTTTGTGAGCGAGCTCCTTGAGGTCTTTGGCATCAGGGTTGTGGTTGATGGAGAAGAAGGCCTTCATGGAGCGGAGTTGGTAGTGTTTGAAGGAGGTTCTCAGCCGCTTTTGCCTGTTGCTGTTGTTGTTGTTGTTGTTGCTGTTGTTGTTGTTGAGGTTGGTGTAGTTGTAGTTGTGAGGGCTGTCGATGAGGTAGGAGCAGTGAATGGCGTGGTATTTGTCGTTTTCCTCGTTATCTAGCAAGTCTTCAACGTCGTTATCGTTGCTGAGATGGCCAAGCATTTGGTTGTTGTTGTTGTTGTTGTGCATGTGTCCTTGTTGATAGAACTCCGTGGCTTGGAGCGACATGGGAGGCTGACCTATTGTTATTTTCGCTGTTGTTAGTAAGTTAGAAGATAATTTGATCCTCTCCATAAAATCGCAAGCTGCATCAACACACGCCTATTGCACAAGTACACACGAACCTTTCGGGAAGGGGTAGAAGATCTCGGAGGTTTGGTTGAAGACTTCGATGAAACTTCCCTTCCGCTCGTTGCTGCCCTCCATGAGATCATCATCATCACCGCCGTTGTGTAGATAGGTGCTACGGGAAAGTTCAGAGTTTGTATCTCTGTTGTGATTGGCTGGCTCAGATGACGTCATTCCACGTTCTCTGTCTTGATTGGACGGGTGGTCGAAGGGAAGCAGGGCTTCATGATTGAATATATTTGACTTTGAAGCATTTTTAGAGGCGGAAAAAGAAAGAGGAGAAATGTGAGATTTGTGGAGGGGAGGATGGGAGGGGGAGAAGGTGTGGAGGGGGGGAATGGATGGATGGAACGCTTCACAGGGGGCAGGAAAGTGGTCGCTGCAGTAGAGTTCGCCTGCCACCACTCCGTAATGCTGGCCCGAAGCGATGGCGAGTCCGCAAGTGACGCAGCAGAAGCAGCCCACGTGGTACACGTCATCACCACTCGTGCGCATCACCATGTCACTCGCGCTGATGACGTCACTACATCCGAAACACCTCTGCCGTGTCAGCAGCCTGCAGGGGGTTGCAGTGGTGGTGGTGGTGGTGAGTTTAATACTGGTTGTTGTGGCTTCATTCACTTGAAGTGTCTTTTATTTCAAAAGTTTAGAAAAAAATTCATTCGAGTTCTAAACACAAAGATGTGTTGATTCTATCAACATAAATCTTGCAGTTTCATTATAAAGATAAGTCCTAATTAGGTGCTAGCTGTTTGTTTACGCTGCCTGACTTATCCGGCACTGAAATAACAGAAGGAAACGTGTTGTCGAGTGTGGAATCAAAACAGAGAAGTTGTGCAAAGGAAAATAGTGTGGCGAACACTTGCCGAAGGAATGCGAGCAGGATTATTAATTTCACAACTTGAATTCTGTTTGTTTTTGTATATAGGAATCCTACATTTTAGGGTTTTTATTATTAAATCAATCGAAAATTTTTCGGATATACATAAAAATCTTAGGAATAATATTAATATTTATTTTGCGTTATACAAGTTTAACAATTACTATTGTTATTATTATTTTCTCAGTCACTCATAATCTTCCGAATATCCCTGAGCTCTAGACCCTTTCGAAACCAAAGTATATTTAAGTAAAATTTCGTTTCTTGAATGAAGATTTTATATACAATAAATCTTTAAAAGGAAGACATCGAAAGAAGAATGGTACCTGTTTTAAAAGCTTTCTCACCTAGTGGAAACAGACAAGAGTCGCGAAGACAAAAAAGTTCACACATCAAAGGAGCAAACTTCCAAAAGTATGAAGAGAGTAAAACACGAGTAAGTGCAAAAAAATATACTTGATTTTAAACTTATTTGTAGGTAATCGATTACACTATTAGTAGGTATTGTTACTAATAGCACTAGTATAAGTTTCAAATCACACAAACCTTAAAGCCTTCTCCATCACTTATCCTTTTTTAATATTAATATCCTCAGCATGCCGTCACACGGCCAATACAATTCATTAAGAATTCACTGAAGCTTTTCAGATCTGGGACTGGGAACCACCACTGATTCCGGCCTCGGTCGGTCTGGCGTGTAACATCTAATGCGAAGCGGCAGTTTGCGAGTTTGATTGCAGACGACCTCCAATTCTTCCTTTCTCATTAATAATATTCTTACTCTTATTATTTATTTAATTCTTACTTAAGATTACTTATTTTTTAAGATGTAATTTTGTGAATAATTTTAATTGTATAACTCTATTTTAATATTTTTTTGTATGAGATTAATTTTACCTGTTAGATTAATTTTATTTTTTATATTTATTAACTATAGTTTTTTTATAAATTTTTGAGTCAATATTTTTTTAAGGACCAACGCATCCAACTGTCTACATCCCAAATGTGTTCATTCATTCCCCCCACTCTTCAATCTATCTTCAAAGCCATCCACATATTCATGCATTCATTCATTCTTCCTACATATACTCAACAATTTGTTTATTCATTCACGCATTCATCCAACTTTTCTTCCCTTCTTCCACCCATCGATCCATAATCGTTTCCGACAAGTGAATGTGTGAAGAGCGAGATTGATCATTAACACATTGCAACATCTTGCAATTAATTTATTTTATTACTATTATGCGTATTTAATTATTATTAAGAACACATTGTTTTCAAAATATATATTAAAATTTTTTTCATTAATCTATTTTAGCTTCAATAAGACTTGAATAAATTTGTCACATGCCTGTAGCTGATGTTGAAGTGCTTTTTGTAACTAAGATGACTATTCTAGAGAACTAAAAAGAAATATTCTATAAATAACAAACTTCATAATGGAAATTATATTTATTAAAACTAGTATCAATCAAAATAATAATAATTGTTTTTATTATTTTATTACTATTATTAAGAATGTCTTTTATGTTACTCATTCCTTTACTCAAAGGGTACAGTTCGTATCAACATCATTATTATGAAAGTTATTATTAGTCCATTTTAATATTTATTAAATTATTTTTTAACGATTGCTATTATTGATTTTATTTTAACTTTTTTCATTTAGGTAAAAATTTGTTTTGTAAAGTTTTTTTTATACAAAAAACATGTTCAAAAAATCTTAAAAAAGTGCAGACACGATGATAGAAAAAATAAAAACACGTTTTCTAAAACGAAATTTTGATAAGGGAAAAATATCTGTAAAAGTAAAGATATTCTTTGATAAACTCGGATGTTATTTTTGGCATCGTGAGATTAATGAATTTCCACCCGTGTAAAAAAATATTTGGCAGAAAAATAAATAGACGTGGGTGGAGTGTTTATATTGCGAAATGTGCGAAATCAGTGCTTGTGTTGTCAAATTATGCGGTCTACATTCAACTATAAAGTGTAGTTTCATTATATTTGATTGTTTTGTATTTTATTTAAAGTATTGTATTTCAACATAAAATTCAACACAATAGAATAAAATAAAAGACAATACGATTCAATAAAACTACAAATGTATAAAATAGTTTAGTTTATAAAGCATTTCCTTCAAGAATTGTTAGCAAGTTTAAAATGGTAAAAAAATGTATCTACATACTTTAATTATCTAATCTTCTTCTTACAATTATTTTTTTCCGAAAGTGTCGGTTCATAAATTGATAGTATCAGGTCCTAAGGAGCTCTAAAGTGTCGTGCAGTTGGGGACGGGTGGGCTGAGTGCAGTGAGTACAGCGTCGAGGTGCTAATTACATGATTGAAATGGCAGCGAGACAAGCTTCACTCACGATAGACGCCCTCAGATCTCATCTCACTCCCGATTGAAACATTAAATAACAAGACATATAAAATTGATATCCCTTCAAACTTCAGACATTCCGCTCACTTTGGCTTTGGTTCCCTCATTTGGTTTTGCTTAAACTATTTCGAATAACTCGATATAGCTCGTAGTTTAAGATTTCGCACTTTGTGAGTTTTATTAACTTATGTAGCACTAGACTTGCATGCTGAATTTATTTTCTGAACAGTTGCACATGCCATGGCGTTTCTTTGATATGTCAGACGGGTCATGCTTCGTGGAATAAGCAACTCAAGCGCCACCGAATATCTTCAAAAAGCTTTTAAAAACCCGCAATTGAAAAATAGTAAACTGTAATAATATACTTTTAATTATGAAATTACTTTTAAAATGCTTTTAAAATTTATTAAATTGTTTTCTAGAACTCTTTCAACCCTACAAAGACACCTTCACTCCAGAATCCCTAAACTACTAGGCCTAAACGAGACATCACAGCCCGCATGCTACACCATCATGTCTGCAAACCCACATGCCTTGACATGTGCTCTAGTGTGATTATGTGTTTCTCGTGTGTTTTATGTGCTTTTGCAAAGTTTCGTGTGTTTCTGAGGTGGGCATGTGTGCATGTGAAAGTTTTCATGTGTGATTGTTGGTATGTTTTCAATGATGGTTTCGTGTGTAGTGGTTGCTTGATTGCGTGTTTAGTTGTAGTTGTGTGTAGAGTGGATTTTTCTAAATGTTTATGTGTTTGATTGTTTGGTGCTATATGTGCTTGTGACTGTATGTGTGCTTGTTTTTCTTGTTGTTTATGCGATTCTTTGTGTGGTTTTTGTAGTTGTGAACATTCAAGTTCTTATTCAATCATGAGTAAAGTTCCAAGAATTTTTTTTTAGATTTTTGCTTTGAGTGCATGTGTATGTGTGCATGTGTGAGAATACGTGTCTGTGTATTTGTGCATGTGTATGTGTGCATGTGTGAGAATACGTGTCTGTGTATTTGTGCATGTGTTCGGAAGTATTGGTGGAGTTCAAGCGAAAAGTTCAAGCATGGATTAAAGACCGGTATGACACGCTTGATGCATTGTTAAAATGTATGCCTGTTTTGAGTCTGCATGCCTATGTGTGTGCTTGTGAGTCTCTATGTGTCTAGGTGGTTTTCTGAGTATTGTGTTTCTATCTGAGAGCTCATGTGGGCTAATGTGGATTATAAAGAAGTAAATACAATGTATTGTGATATTTTTTTCACTTATTATGTTTCTAATACAACAATGAATTCTTATAAAAAATGACGAATGCATCCTTCACAGCTGCACCTGCATAACTGGCCGTGATGTGGATGAGAGGAGAGTGCTGATTCCTATGATTTGTGTCAATTTAATTCGAAACAATGATATTTCTAGACTCCCATGTGTCTGTGTGTGCATACTTCTGTGTTTGTCTGTATGTGTGTGTGTGTATACTCTTGTATATATCCGTAGGTGTGTGTTTTCAATAAAGAGGTTATGCTCATTGGTGAGTGAAGGATCTTCAGTCCATCACTATGGCAACACCACGCGACCCATAACAAGAAAAATAACATAAATAAATAAAACTAAACTTATAAAACAACGTTTTAAATATTTAAACAATAATTTTTTTACGATTATTATTAGTATTATTAATAACCACGAAAGAAGCTCAGCAAACAAATGAATGCTGATTGGAGCCTAGATTCTTGTTAAGTTGTCTTCATTCTTGGCGCAAAAGACTTTAGCGATCTTTATCTCTAAAAGTTTTTGAACGGTTAAAAAAGAATAATAATAGGCTTCTATTAATCTATTTTAATACATAAGTACGTATAATATAATTTTTCAGAAGTAGGCTTCAAAATGTAAAATTTAAAATGAATTTCACGAATTGTTTCAAGGTTTTAGAAAGTGTCCTCAGTGTGAGGCATCAGGAAATCTGTTGGACTAGATAAGTAACTGTCGGTGTAATTAAGAAGAATATGCAATAAAACTTCGGTCTAAGCTGAAGAAACCATGGTAGTAGTCGTAGTAGCAGTGGGGGTGGTGGTAGTAGTAGTAGTAGTAGTAGTAGTAGTAGTAGTATTAGTAGTAGTAGTAGTAGTAGTAGTAGTAGTAGTAGTAGTAGTAGTAGTAGTAGTAGTAGTAGTAGTAGTAGTAGTAGTAGTAGTAGTAGTAGTAGTAGTAGTAGTAGTAGTAGTAGTAGTAGTAGTAGTAGTAGTAGTAGTAGTAGTAGTAGTAGTAGTAGTAGTAGTAGTAGTAGTAGTAGTAGTAGTAGTATTAGTAGTAGTAGTAGTAGTAGTAGTAGTAGTAGTAGTAGTAGTAGTAGTAGTAGTAGTAGTAGTAGTAGTAGTAGTAGTAGTAGTAGTAGTAGTAGTAGTAGTAGTAGTAGTAGTAGCTTGACATACCTTTTTAAAGGCATGTCAAGTGCGTTCTTTCATCTTCATTCAAGCATGTTTGTGCCCTCCTTCTACTAATACTACTACATCTCCTACTAACCCTACTGCTTATTCTTCTAATACTAAAAAAGCTACAACTACTAATATCTACTACTGATATCAACTTTGTTTAGCGATAATCAATGTAGTAATGCATTTTCAAATAGCGATTTTTATTTATGAAATTCTGGGTCCTGTCTAGTAGATATTTTGGAAAAATGACTACACAACATAACTTAAGCACCAAACTTCATCACACTACTACAAAAGCACAGCTTCACATCACACGACCACACCACACTACACTACACCACAAGACCACACCACACCACACTACACCACGTCACACTATAGCACTAGAGCACACCACAGTCAGCCATCTCAGCATGTGACTATTGTTTCTCCCCTTGATCGTCACGCTTGTCGAAAGTGGATTTTTCTTTATCACTTCAACTACTACTGTCTCCACCACTATAACTACTACTATCACCATCAATTCAACTATTACTATCACCACCAATTCAAATACTACTATCACCACCCCTTCTATCACCACCCCTTCAACTACTACTATCACTATTAATTCAACTTCTATTATCACCCTTTTTACACTGATAATGCAACTCTTTCAAAACTACCCAGGTTCTATAATACTAGAAGTCTGCTTTTTCCATTGGTTCAATCGATTATAAAACAAATTTGTTGCTTATTTATATTCTACGAAAAAAAAATTAAATCATGATATTTATTAAAATTTAGATTTAAAACATAAGAAAATGTTTTAAAATAATAAAAAAACAAATAATTACCTGAAACAATCAAGTTTAAAAAGCAAATGGTTTAGCAGAAGCTCATGAAGCTCAGTTAAGTTGTTCGTACTTAACTAAGCTCATTGTTCAAAGTTTTTGTCTGTGTTACAGTTTTTTCTGCATAAACGAAGAAAGGAAAATATAATGCAGTAAACAACGCTACTCAAAGCAAAACAAGAAAATGAGATTAGAAGGTCACTTTTCAATCGGATCCTCGTAAATTTTGGTCACTATCGTTCCGAAACATAAACACCTTTGTAGAACGGCCTATCGCCTCAGGCGGTTTGTGTGCACGCACATGCAAGCACACGCTCACGAAAACACACATAAACAAACACACAAAAGTATATCCATTTCAATATTCCCTTTAAAATCCACATGGGAGGACACACAGACACCATCAACACCAATCCGACGTCATTAAATTCATTATCTTCACCACTACCACCACCACCACCACCACCACCACCACCACCACCACCACCACCACCACCACCACCATCATCATCATCATCATCATCATTTTCAGTTTCTTTAATTCCTTTCAATGCTCAGACAAGTGCATCTGAGGACAACATAGAAGTCGTTGGTTCAGTTCCCATCCAAGTGAGCCCTTCAGAGTGCATTCAAACTTTCAACCCATCCATCAATCTGCCATTCCTTCTATTCATTCATCCGTTACTCCCCCCATCGTTTCATCTGTCTATTATTTTGATTTTTCATTTCTCATCAATCATTCTTTTATTGACCAATCTCTTATTTGTTCTTCGTATTCCAATCTATCTTTCCATCAATCACTCATTAGATCATGTTCAAATCACTCAGCCGTCAAACTAATCACTCTACCACTCAACTCTGTAATCTCGAGAGGCATCGTCATCATCATCCACATAATTATCATCATCATCATCATGAATACCACAATCACTAAATCTATCACTATCAAAACCCCCACTATTACCATCATCTTGTTTTATAGTACATCTGCATGTTGAGCAATTATTTTAGAGAATGCAAAAACATTTTTTAATCTGAAGATCTCTCGTGATCTTCAAAAATTAGGCAATTTGTCTTTCTACTACCTTATCAAACATCGATCTTTGCTTCTTTCTCTTTACAAAAAAATACTTGAAAATTATATAAAAAAACTATATATATTTTTTGAAAAGTTGAATATTTAATTTTTATTATTTTGTTTTCCATTCCTATCAGAACATCTGTCTTCTTCACTTGACTTACACTTCACGCTCCAGGCAACGGAGCATGACCACAAAATGTCTAAGCTCATAATTGCACCCTCCCATCACAAATGATTCAACAAGATTTTAAAATTAATTTGTAAACGAATAGGCAAATGGATTATTAATTATTTAAATTTAAATTTAACTATTAATTCATCCTTAAAATGTCGGAAACAAAAAAAGTTAATGGAGCACCATGTGCACTTCACAATGAAGTCTTCACATTGAACTTCTTGGTGTCAGCTTTGAGTTTGTTCCTTTGTGTGATTTTGTGTCTCTGAGTGTGCCTTTATGTGTTTAGATTTTATTCTACGAATTTCTGTTTGAACACTACCTGATTTTATCCTCATACTCACAATCACTCTAAATGGGGTAGTGTTTCATTACGCGAATCCATTTGAGGCCTTTGAAGTTTGCAGCCACGAAACGGCAAACTCGATGGAGAATTAAACTAGTTTTCAAACTATAATCAGGTACAAAAAGGCACAACATTTCCTTCTAGCCTCAGCACCATCCATCACTTCTCAGATATAACCAAACCATCTGTTTGTTCACCAGATGTATTTGTAGATGTAGATCACTATTGTTTCCTAAAAACCCACCGCTAAAAATCATAAAAGAAAAAAAACTCTTACATCAAACCACTCCATCAACACGATCTCCACCCACCAGACACACCCACCTCATGTAGTCTTTCTGACAGTAGAGCTTCCCAGATACGACGAAGCAGGTGGAGAGGTGCTTGAATGGGCTGTTGCAACGCTGGCAAGTGAGGCAGTGTCCGTGCCAGCAGGAACCAGCAGCAACCAGCAAGTACCTGTCTTTGACCACTTTGCCACAACCTTCACACATCACTGGAGACGCTGTTGTTGTTGGAGTTGTTGTTGCAATGGATGTTGTTGTAGATGTAAATTTTTTCATTGAAATTGTTGTTGACTTGGTGTGTGTTTTATGTTTCCTAGTTGGTGAAGATGGCTTGGCTGTTGATTGTGTCATTGACCGCAGTAATTTATGATCCAGTTTTGATGTCTTTGTTATCCTTTCTTCACTTTGTGATCTTTTTGTCATTTCCACGCTACCCAGCTCAGTCACAGCTTGACATTTTTTGTTGCTATTTTTATGTTCTGCAACAGAATCGTCATCGTAGTCATCCACTACATGGGACTGTTGTTCACTCGAGGGTTTGGTCGTTGATGTGGACTGCTGTGTTGTGTCGTTTGTATGCGATGAAAGCTTTGATGAGAAGGTGCTTTTCTTGGTTTTTTGTTTGTTGTTGGGATTGTTGTTCTGGTTGTTGTTCTGATTGTTGTTCTGGTTGTTGTTTTTAGAGTCGGGGTTTTCGTGGGAGTAATTGTCACTTTTGTTGTCGTGCGGGGCATCGTGCTTCAAAGATGCGACAAAGCCGTGTTCGATCGGCATTTCTAGGTTCCGAAGCTCAGCGTATTCGTGTATGTTTTGTTGGAAGTTGTGATGCTGTATATGATGTTGATGTTGCTGTTGTTGCTGTTGTCTGGCGTTATAAGCTCGTGTTTCGTTTTGCTGTAGCGTGTTGTGGTCAAAGTGATTCTTTTGAAAGATATGTTGCTGGTGGTGATATTGACTATGAGGTGCATCTTGATTATAAAGCTGATTCAAATCTTTATGTATTTTACTCAAATCAATTTGGTTTTTGGCCGTTTTAACATTTTCTTCAACACCCAGCCCGTTTCCATTACAACCACCAACACCATCATCTTCCTGGTTTTTGAAAGTGTCTCTATTATTTTGGCTGTTGGTGCTACTTTGAAGTTTTTGTTGACCATCGTTGTTCGAGTATAGTTGTTGCTGTTGTTGATGGTGTTGATGACTTTGTTGTTTGTGGTTTTCTTTATCCAAGATCATTTTGTTTTTTCAACTAAATTTATTTAAGAGTTTTTGAAATATCGGAGTATTCACAGATCAATATTAAAATTATCTTCTCAAATTGCAATGCCTTTCCTATAGAGTAAAAAATATATTTAATTGACCAATTATTTGGTAAAAATTGTAATTAATGTCCTTAAACTTATAATTTTTTAAAAGTCAATGAAAAGATTTATTTATCATTTGTTTTTAAAACTGAAAATATTCAAACAGATAGTTTAAAGACAAAGTTCAAATATAAAAAATGCCGAGTAAGTCTCCAAAAAGAATCCAAAAATAGTATTTTAAAATTTATCTTTTCTTATACTTAACTTTTTTCCAAGAACTTTGCTTTCATTTAAACATTGACCACTTTTTTTGAGCTGAAAAGATGGAGCAAGTGGTGACGCTGTAAGATCACTTGCTTCATATTAGCCAGCGATTAATCTGTTATTCATCGAGTTATAAATCTACATTCATTTTTAAGCTCTTTCCAAACAATTGCTCAACAACCTCAGCACTGCTCCTCCCACTGCCGGCTTGCTACAACAATGCCCGTTCGATGCTATTCAAGTTGTTTTTGAGGACTGCTTTGAAAGCCTTTTCAGCTGGATTAGCTTGTTTGTTAATGTTTCTGTAGTTTTGTGCCTTCAGTTATGGCAATGAGTTTTTATTTGGCTAATTTTGTTGATGATAAAAAAAAGTGTAAGGAAAGTTTATCAAGAATTTATGTTTCCATATTTCAAACTAAAACTAAACTCATTCGAACAAGAAATCTCAAACCTGCTGCTACAGGGTTTTACCGTGGCAAACAACCATCAACTCAATGACGTTTGAAGTGTCTTGCCGTTAATCCAGCAACAATAGCCGCTGAGACGTCGATTATTCCACCGCCTCTCATGTCTTACCTCACATCATTTGTTTTTATGAAATCCTTTTAATTGAACTTTTTTGAAATTAGCTGGTAGAACAAGTTTGATTGGATCAAAAGATTTCCTTTTAGACTTTTTGGTTTGCGAAATTTTATTTACCTTTTAAATCTGAGTTTCTTATCGATGCATCGTCAGCAAATGCTTGGCAGCGAGATGAACTGATGATGCTAATAGGAAGGCATTTCAAAAGCCACAATCATGTGATACAACAGATAATGCCAGTGGCTTCAATAACAATGCCAATGAAGAACTTCTTGTTAGAATTCACACAAGACTGGAAAAATATACCTTTCATACTCCGTGCTATTTTATGATTTGTAAATAACATGCACTTTGTAAACGAATTCAAGTGCTATTTGAGTAGAAGCTCCAGTTAATTCTAGGACTTAAACTTGCTTTTTGAACTGCAAAAGCATTTAAAAATCTAATATAAAAATTTATCTCAGGTTTCAAAACTTTTAACAAGGAAAGAGTTAAAAGTTTTACTAGAGAAAAATTCTACGCAAAATATTTAAAACAAAATGCGTACATTTTTTTGAAATTTAAAATGATATTTCTTTGCTTATTTAATATCTTACACCATCAAGAAGTATTTAAATCCTTAAACAGTCTTCTTCACCACCAAACAAACCTTCGCCAGTGTACTCACAACGTGTCAGACCTTTCTCACCATTGCGAAAATAGAGTGGGAAGTGAATGACTTGTTGCGGTGGTTATAGCATTGTCTGTCTGTTTTAATGTTTTGAAAAATTAGTCAAAAAGTTTATGCGCGGGTTTAATGCTTATTTAAACGGTTTAATTTAAAAAAATTATATATAAATAAATTAATAAATGACACTTACCAATGAGTTTCAACACAAAAATAGGAACTGTCTTTCAGTTTAGCAGCCAACTCTTTATTATATTATTCAAAACTATTTCATATCTTTGAGATTTAAATTATTTTTTAATAGCGCTGACTGGGATGTTTCAAGGTGTTAGCAACATGCATGTAACACTGACAACTAATTGCCAACCTCTAGGTCACTATCTCACGACCACAACAACACTTTAATGCAGTTCCACTCATGCCTTGTCTTGCATCCAACACTTAACCATATTTTGTCTTATTTTTAAAGTTTTATTTTTAAAATTTTATTTATCTTAAATAGTTCTTACATAGTTACAATTGTTACCACTTACATAATTATTATTGTTAACACTTACAAATATTTTAATAATAAAAACAACATATGTGTTACTTAAAACTTAAAACTCCGTTAATTTACAACTGTAACTGAGTTAATTGGCAATTATAACTTTATTTTTCATTACAAATGACTCCGAAAGAATCTGGCAGTCTAATGCAAAAGTTACCACGTTTATACACCCATTCACGCACACATACACACGCACGTCGTACATACATCCCTAACGCATATGTGTTAATACAAACTCGCATAAAATTATAATATTTTCATAGATAAATATGGAATTTTGAAGTTTTTGTATACTTCTATTATACCATAATATATACCCTTTAATAAAAGTTTTTTCCATCAATCATATTCTTCAACCAATGAGGGAAAAGTATTCAAATTAAATTGAAAGATTGAAAGGGGATTGGTGAGTGGGTGGGGCTATGCGGATAAAGATGTATGGAGTTGGGTGTTTCGGGTCGCATGCGCTAAGAGATGTGCTGACGAAACATTAGATTATTTACTTTATTTTGCTGACTCCACAATACTACTACTATTCCCTTGTAGTTCTTGTCAGTGTTACAATCGAATCCATATTTTGAGCACAATAAACTTGAAAAGTTGCCTAAAGTATGTGCAAAAATTTAACTTTTCACGTGTTTCCAATATTCTTCATGGTTTTATAATGTGATTTTGAAGGGTTGTATGATTTAAGCACGCAGCGATGACGTCAAAGTTGGCATAATGTTTCAACGACAGGCATAATCTTTAAACTTTCCAATTAGCTTCAATTATGCCATGAAGAAGCGGTCATTATAACCGTCAAAACCATCATGATGGAATTTTCTCGACTTTAGTTTCTAAGTCTAAAATGGCTTTAAACCAACTAAATACACATTTTAACTGACCTTCTCTCTGTTTCATTCTATTAAACAAATAATTAACTCAGAAAAGTATCGGAATTCTCGATGAGTCTCTGGTCTAAAAGGATTAATAAAAACCCTGGATGGGTAGCAGATTCAATAGTTATTGGAGAATAAATTAAGATTAAATTTATTCTTAAGTACTAGGTCATTTTAAAGAAAACAAAGTTGAAAAACTGTTGTTTTAAAAAATGGTGATCTGACAGTTGTATAAAACGGAATAGTAATAACGAATTCTTATAGTGATCCATGGGCAGTAATCCTGGGGAGGGGGGGTCCCGGGGTCCAAAATTTTTCTTCAAAAACCTTTTTAAACTCTTGTTTTGACACGAGCATAATTGTCAAACATGGCATAAAACAGAGTATTCATATAGTAGTACATTGTGAGTATAGGTAGTTATAGTGATAGCTGTATAAAAAAAACTATTATTTTTTTACTTAAATATTCATATCAAAATAGAAGTTTACAAATGTTTTTTAAGTAGGGGGATGGGAAGTCCGGATCCAAGGACCCCCAGAATCATCCATGCTGAGTAGAAACCTCCCAAGATTTTCAGCAGCTCGCCGTCCCTGGCGTAGCTTCAAAACTCCTTGAAAAATGGCACATTCCTTAATAAGTTTTAGAAAATAGCATTCAAAACAATGTATTCAAAAAACTTAATGTCGATTTTTTACAACGAAATTCGTACAAAGTATTGAACACTTAAACAAAACTGAGAGAATTCTAAAAGTGGTATCGGTAATTTTAATACTTTTATTCCAAATTAATTAAATAGCACCATACCTTGAAGCCGAAGAGGTAATTTTGTTCATTGGCTGTTCTTTACTCCTAAGTATCTTCGTCATTAATCGAAGTGGGTTTTCAGTCTTATGGAATCTTCCTAAGCGTTGCTAGCTCTTTGCGAAGTGGTTGACCACATCTTTTCATCATGTTTTTTTCGCTTTTTGAATGAAACTGCCGTAGTAGTTATATTGTTTTATACTTTTCAGGGGGTGTACGCTGGTGGCGTTGTGGAGCGATGACCTATTATAGTATAATTATTAAACTAATTATAATTATTATACCTATTATTGTATAATACAATATGGGCTATACATATCTTTAAATTATTGTATAATACAATACAGGCTATAAATATCTTCACACTAACCAAAACGTGTCTTTTTGTCAGAAAGTATCTTATAGCATGATGGATGTTGTACAAAACAGGCAAAAAGTTTAAAAAAAAATATTTATATATTTCTAACTACCAGAAGATTAAACCGTGGAATCAGTGTTAGCAGTGTGAGGAGTAGCAGTGTGAGGAGTAGCAGTAGCATTGGCAGCAGCAGAAGTTGGATGAAACCGAAGAAGACTGAGATGTGTGATTACTGTAATTATTCTTTCAATTCCTAATCCTTCATCATCATCAGCACCACTCTCAGCATGATCATCATCACCATATAATTAATACTTAATTGTATTATTGTTATTAACAGAGGCTCAATTAATTTATTGATCAGTATTATTTTATTAATAATATTCATAAAAATTCATTTTAAATACAAGATTTAGAGGCATGCTTCGATGAATTCAACAGCCAAGACACATTCCGTCCTTCCAATCTTCTTGTTTTTATTGTCTCACTGATGCTGCTTCCCAATGTGAGTTCTTGTTATTTCTCTTCGCGCGCATTGACTCGTGTCTTGAGCAACAACAATGTCACGTCCGATTGCGCAACAGACTGTGTGACGTAATCATATGTTTTTGCAAGGGGAGAGGAGGAGGGAGGGAGGAAGAAAAGCTGGAGGGTAGAAAGGAGGGGAAGATTTTGCAAGAAGTGGAAGGGGGAAGAGGGAGTAGAAAAACAAAGCGCGTTGAGAAATTGAAATGAAGATTTAGATATAAGAATGTGGAATTGAAGGAAAAAAATAATAATAGAACTAGAAAAGTTATGGCAAATAGTTTCAAGAGAAAAGTAGAAATAAAAAAGTGTGTTGGTCGAAGAAATGTGAAAAAGGAAGCTTAAATAACAAGAAAAACAGAATAAAACGAAAAAAATTATAGTTTTGCGAAATAAAAAATTTGAGAAGTAACAGTGAATGGGAGAAGGGTTGCGAGTGCAGAGGCAACCACGTGCAGTGCCATAAAGGCGCCATAACACACACACTCGTGCAGTCGAATCAAAGGAAGTGTTATGGAGTTGTTAACGGAGGCAATTGTAATGCTGTGTGCTCGTGGAAGAGTAGTGGTGCTGAATGAAATGCTGGTGGAGGAGTTTAGAGAGGTGGAATGCTGGTGGAGGAGTTTAGAGAGGTGGAATGGTGGTGGAAGAGTTGAGAGAGGTGGAATGGTGGTGGAAGAGTTGAGAGGTGGAATGGTGGTTGACGCCTTGGAGGAATAAGGATGCGTCACAAAGAATGTAAAAGTCGATGGATCGATAGAATAGATGTGTGGATGGGATGGAGCAGTGGATGGAATAGTGGATGGGATGGAGAAGTGGATGGAATAGTGGATGGGATGGAAAAGTGGATGGAATAGTGGAAGGGATGGAAAAGTGGATAGGATGGAAGAACGGAATGAGAGAAGAAAACTCGGATGGCAAATTGTGGTAGATGCAGGCACGTGGAAGCTGTTGGCAATTATGTTTATGACTTTTTAACTCAAGAATTAATAACAGGAATGATGTTATTGGTGGTGATGATGATGATGATGATTATAAGAAAAAAAGATAATTATGAAAAGGGGGTAGATGGTAGAAAAGATAGAAGTGTAAGTATAAAATTTGATTTAATGGAGGAGTAAGAAATATGATTATGATAGAATAGGGCAGGTCGTCATGATAGTAGTACTTTCCTGGAAATCAAGATGAAAGCTTGAGCGGTGGTATAGAGACTGGCTGCAATTAGCAGGTACACCAGGGTGGAAGCTAAAAATAATTAAAATTATATTGTCTCATAAGTTTTAAATTGAGTTTTTCAAAAATTAGTTAAATAAAGTAATATTTATCGAATTAATTTAATTTTAAATATTTTATATTACTTTCACAATGTTTTTAAAACAAAATTTTTTATTTTAAAATTTAAAAAGTCAGTGAAACTTATTCTGTAGGATATTTTCGGTCGAAGAGAGGTATTCGATTCGTCTCACTGTCCGAAAACACTGCATCGTCACGTTCGCACTGAGTTGGTTTTGTTTTTTTTTTGGTTTTTTGTTTTTTTTCTAGTATTGCTTCTGATGATTTTAAAGCTATTTTTCTTTAAAATAAAAAGACTTTTTTTCTGCTGCGATAGCGAAAAATGAGTTTTTTCGAGTACACAGTACTTTGTATGTGAAAAAGTTAAACAACATGAAACTAAAAATTGGACAAAAAGTGGATTAAATTATAAATGAATAAAGGAAGAATAAAAGAAAACTGCGTAGTTGCAGAGAATGTGAGAATGGCTTTTCCGGGTAAGTGCTCTAATGTAATCTGCAAGAGGATGATTAAATGTGAACTTTAGTGTGGATGAAAAGATAAAAAGATGAAAATGTGTAGAGTGAAAAGGATGACAGAATGAATGAATGGATGGAGAGATGGATGGAAGGTGGAAAATTGAAAGGATAACAGAAGGATAGTGATGACGTAGGCACTCTTGACCCGAGTAACGTGACAAGTCGATGACGTCACACCTTGGTCACATGTGTCGTGGTGGAAATGGCGATGATAATGATTATGAGGGTGATGATAGTGATGATTATGATGATAACAATCTTGGCTGTTCTGGCGGCAATAAAAACTCTTTTCTATTAAGAAATTAAGTCAAAAGAAAGAAAATTTATTTACAATTAAAATTCTATTAAGGAAATTAATGAGAATTTGAGTTCATTATACCCAGTTTGAAAATCGCAAATAGTTAATCCCCTGTGTTTTTTCAATGATCCTGAAACAACAACTCTCAAGATATCTCTTCAAACATCATTATCATTGACAACATCCTCTTCGTCATCGTGATCGTCATCATCACAACCATCATGCTCATCACTCCTCAGCAATATTCGGATGATTTCCCTAGTTTTAGTTCTAAAATAAGATTTATCAAATAAATTTATTAGATAACTTTATAATCAGCTTTACCACCGCAACCTCCATCCGCATCATCATCATTGTCATCACCACCACCACGCTCCCACTCTCTCCCTCACCTCCCCTCTCCATACCACTTGAGTGGGATTGGTCAGTAGTGGGACAGTGGAGTGATTGATGTGCTGGTCAGTTCAGAGGCTAAGTATCAACCATTCATTCATCTTCCTGCACGCACAAGGACACACGGACATATACACATACACACATATATATATAAACATAAATTCATGCATTCATTCAAAAACAAACATTATTGCAATTGAAACTATCATTGAATGTATTCAAAGAAACGAGAAAAGACACACACACACACACACACACACACACACACACACACACACACACACACACACACACACACACACACACACACACACACACACACACACACACACACACACACACACACACACACACACACACACACACACACACACACACACACACACACACACACACACACACACACACACACACACACACACACACACACACACACACACACACACACACACACACACACGCACGCACACACACACACGCACACACACACACACACACACACACACACACACACACACACACACACACACACACACACACACACACACACGCACGCACACACACACACGCACACACACACACACACACACACACACACACACACACACACACACACACACACACACACACACACACACACACACACACACACACACACACACAGACAAAGACACTGAACGAATTGAGAAGATAAGTTATGACAGAACTTGCCTGAGCGATCAGATGCTGCCGAGATAAGACTTGATTCTTCATGCTCATTAACCTCATTACTCATTACTGCGACGCCGTACCTCGAGTTCCGTCGCTCCAACATTAACAGAAGAAAACCGTTGTTTTAAAATGTTTCTTATTTTGAAATGATGAAAAGTTGATTAACTCATTCAGAATGTATTTAAAAATAAAAATTTAATTAATAAATTATTCAAGTCAAATGTTTCAACAGCGACTTGGAGCACAAGGCTGAGGTAGGCAAGTGATAGCACGGAGGTGGTTGCGTAATGGAGGTTCGTATGAGCATCTTTTGACACATGCTGAATATGAACTACAATCAGCTGAAAAAAGTGTTGGTGATAATGATGGTGGTGATGGTGATAGTAATTAGAATGATTATTGTGGAGAAGAGGTAACGATTGTAATCATGTGGTGGTCGTGATAATTGTTATTGGAATGATTTCTTTTAGAATAAAATAGGAATCTTTAATGAATTTTACCTAAATTCATTTTCACCACAAACCACCAATTTGTATTACCTCTGTTACTTCTACCACCGTTCTATCGAATACCATTCACAACTCCATCGCAACTCCACTCCATCACCACAGTCATTTCACTCCATTAGCACCAACATCATCAATCCACTAATTCAACATCCACACCACTATCACAATTCTACTTTCTGCCACCACCACTATTCCACGCCTCATCACCACTCCATCCAATCCACATCATCACCACTACCCCATACAAATCATCTCCACTCTACCCCATTCACATCATCACCACTCTACCACATCCACATCCTTTCCACTCTACCCCATCCACATCCTTTCCACTCTACCACATCCACATCACCACTTGAACATATCCCTTATTGAAGGCGTTATATTTTATTGAGTAATTCCTTGTGGTGTCTTTCTGTGACTGTTTCTAGGATATCATTTTTTAACAATACAATACAATAAAATACAATACAATACAATAAGATACAATACAATACAATACAATACAATACAATACAATACAATACAATACAATACAATACAATACAATACAATACAATACAATACAATACAATACAATACAATACAATACAATACAATACAATACAATACAATACAATACAATACAATACAATACAATACAGTACAATACAATACAATACAATACAATACAATACAATACAATACAATACAATACAATACAATACAATACAATACAATACAATACAATACAATACAATACAATACAATACAATACAATACAATACAATACAATACAATACAATACAATACAATACAATACAATAAAATACAATACAATACAATACAATACAACACAATACAATACAATAAAAGACGAAGTATCTGTTAGTTTTAGGCTGGGCTCCTGAAGCAGTGGCTTGATGCATGCTGACTTGGATGACTTCAGAACCCTTCCTGCTGAAAAAGACGCGTTGAATCAGCTCACAAACAAGACAAATATTCCAGATATCTCTTTCAACAGCCATGTAGCTATCGGGTCATTGTATATCTGTTTGTTTTCTATTTGGTATGTGTGGCTGTCAGTTTAAGAGATTTAAAAAAAGGTCTTTTTATGATTATTTATGTTTTTCTTTAAAAATAGAATACTTAACTGAAAAACTGTTGGAAAAATTATTTCTAAATCACAAATAAAATCCAGCAAAAAAGTTAAATTAAATAAAAGCAAGTAAATAATTTAAAACTTGGACAAACAAATAAAAATTCATGAAAAGTGCACTAAATTTCACGAAGGCACTTACAAGTAGGGAAGAATGGAGATCTGTTCCAGAATTGAGTAGATAACTCAATCGGAAACTCAAGAAGAACTGCACAAGCACCCTGCCATCATTACGACCGGCTCATAAACCGCCTCGAACGGGCATTAAAGCATCTTAAATGCCGCATTGAAGCATTATTATGAGTGTTTCTTATCCAGTGGGAGTGGTAGTTTGTATGCGAGTAACTACTGCTACTAAATCAGGAAGAGTGGTGTTTGGAATGGGCGGGTTTGATAGAGGAGTCATTGGAGGTCTCTTTAGTGGCGTATAAAATAAAGAGATTAAAAGTGGATGAATTATGTCGGGATTTATTCAACAAATAGTTTAGTCGAGTTTGTGTAAACTGCGTTTTTTGTATAAACGTTTGAATGGAAGGAGTTTCAACTAATAGGCGCATGAAAGATGGTTTTGAAGTCATGGTGAAGATATGAGACATGGGTTAACAAATGCAAATGCAAATAATTCAAATAATATTCATAATAAAACTTAGCTGAATAAATGTAAAAATGGAATGTGTAGCATCGGTGGAGCACTAAAGGCGTCAATGGCCGTGTGCGAGGCGAAGTCTTCGAGAGCTCCAAGAATAAAAGATGTACCAAAGAAGATAAGAATGTCTTGGAAATTGGAAACAAACAAATTTAGACAAAAAAACTCACAAAATAAGATAAAAATATGAAAAACCTATATTATTCAAGAATAAAAATGATTTTAGAGCGAATAAACCTGGCCACATGTCAAGTGCACTTGCGCAATCGCATCTAGAAGGCACGAACGAATGCCAACGAATACGCAAAAACCTCGCCAGAAACACTAACTCCCCTTTGAAAATCTATATCTTACTATCTGCTTACTGGAAACAAAATTCCAGCAGATATTGAACCAATAAGTAAAAACACATTATTTCCACCAAAATATCATAGAACAATAAAACATACATATATACAAATCTTGAGTCAATTTCAAGCTTAAAAACAATCATGAAAAAAAAACTAAACACACAGATACAAAGGGACACACACACAGAGGCACTCAAGGATCCCAATAGAGCGTGACAGGTGAGTAATTGGCAACCCAACCGAGTTTCTTGTTGTTTTCTTGTTGTTCTTGTATCTCATAGCTTGTATCTTTTTTTTAAAATTGTCTTTATGGTTATTATCTATTTCTCATCACATAATATACATGATTTATCTTGATAGTTTATTATATTCATTTAAAAGTTTAAAGTCCGTTAGAATAATTAACAAATATTATATTAATATTCATAATATTATTAAATAAATTAAAACCTTAGTGTGCTTAACAAAACCCCTTTTTTCTAAAACTTTCTGTGTGCTAGAAAGGTGGAAATAGACTAATTTTGTATCATTAAATGTCAATTGCATGTATCTAAAATTTATTTTTTTACACTTTTTCATCTCATTCAAATAAAAAATAAATTATTTCTCCTTTAGCTCTCGGCAGAGCTCAACTGGAGAATATCTTGCTAGGATGAATATTAAGGTTGTGTATAAACTGTAGAATGGTGCGGAATGAATATGTGTAAATCGATTAATTGCTTTGCAGAATGTCAGTTTATAATTTTGCATATAGAAAAAACGTCATTTAAGGTTAGAGTTAGAGTTAGGGATAGGGTGAGGGTTTTATATTTTTATTTTCAGAAAAAAATCCATTTATAAATAAATATGATTTACATTCTAATCTGAAAAACCTCTTTTAAAGATATCTAACAAAATACAATTATAAATTGACGATTTTTCTGTTAAAAAAGTATAAACTGGCATTCTGCAAAGCAATTCAGCTTTCATAAGGCTTTTAATCTTCAACCGAATAAGAATACGTAAAGCGTTGTCTTTTGCTTTATGATTGATAATTGTCTTATTAATATATTTGATTCGCTTTTAAATGTCCTTCTATGAGACATTTAAATAATATTCGTCGTAGTGAAAGATAGTTCATAAATGGAAAAAATCATAATGAGATTTAAAAAGATGTTATGTGTTCAGATTTTTGATTTTTGGTGTTTTTGCATACTTCTAGCAAAAATATGTTGAAAAAACGTTAAAAATTAATTAATTAATATAATGATTTCACTATTTACGCATTCAATTTATGTGATTATCAATAAGTTGCTTTCTTTTTTGGTGTCACACATTTTTGAAGAATTATAACACGGAAAAGTAACCCGACCACGCAGGGGCCTATTCGAAAAACATTGTTTAATTGCACTTTTTAAAAAGTATCTTAAAATACCAGGTTGTTCGGACATCCATAATGTTCAAACATCTTAAATTTTCTAAGAAATAATTGTATTTAGGTCCTTATTTCGAACATAAAGTTAAAAAATTAAAATTTCTATGGTGGTAATTTTAGAGAAAATAATAATATTCGTAACTGAATTTCAATTTGAAAGACTTATGAGCAAAAAACTTGAAAAATTACTTATGTTTTCGTAAATACAAAAAAAAAAGATTTAAAAGTGTGCGAATATGTTTCTATTTTACGGTGATATTAAAATTTAATAATTAATTATTTAATTTAAATAATAGAAAACACTGTGTAATATTATTTTAAAATCATTCTTAAAACATAACTACTGGTTTATAATGTTTTAAACATTTTTGTTTTAGTTTGTTGATTATTAAAAAAATGTAAAAAAAGAATAAGAATAAATGTTAAAATCTTTAAAATTGTTTTATAATATAAAAACATTTTTTGATTGTGAATTGTTTGATTTAAATATTTTATTCGGTAGGTGTTTTAAAAATATTTAGATTATAACTTTATATATTACTATATATATATAGTTATAACTGTTAAAAAACTAAAAGTAATTATATAAATGGAAAATAAACCTAATTTTAGAAAGTTTAAATAGTTTTAAATACAAATCTTTATATTTATTGTTTAACTTCATCTTTGTTTTTATAAAACTGTGAAAAGTTAATCTAGTTACAACTTTCACTGTTTCCTTGATTTAAACTTCTTTAACTAAACATTTATTTGCAGCTGCCTTTTAACTATTTTAGCTTATTAAAATTCATCACTAATATGTCAAATGCTTTAAATAATGAAGTTAGTTGGAATCTTATTAAAAACATCTTATATTTTTTTATCTACCTCAACCGTCTCATCTCGTATACATTTTCAATTTTTAGTATGCAAATCTAAAACTGTATTCAATCTCTAACAATCAATATTCAAAAAAATATCAAAATGTTTCTTACTTTCTTCTACATGATCGCTAGAAACTTTCCTGTACATTGTACAAGAACCACAATCGCGTTGATATCGCTAGAACACACTATAAACAGTCATTTGTCTTTTTCAGAATGTTCATTTAAAGCATTACTTTAATGAAAATAGGTATTTTGAACACACATTTGCAAAATAAAAATATATATGTATAAGACTTATACTATAAGACTTATAGTATAAGTCTTATAGTATAAGTTCTATAAATTCTTCATACATATGCATGACCTCTTTTAATGAGTATATAAACCAGTCAAAGAAAATTTCAAACCTGAGAATTACACATTCGCAATGTGTGTTCTTCAGCAATGTTAAAAAATTCTTAAATTTATTTCAAGTATTCTAATAAATTATTTCAATTATAAGCACTCTACAATTTCTTATTAAATGGGAAAGAAAAAAATTGTAAAGTCTAAGGGCCCAGTGGCAAACCCAATTGATGTTCCATTATATGATGTTGAAGCAGAATTGAATGCGGTAATATAAGTCTATTTTTTTCTTTACTATTCTTTCCTATTAAAAAGAATACTAATACTAGAAGTTGGATGATAACAATACATTTTTAATAACTTGAATTATATTAATTGTTAATGATTAAAAGTTATTAAAAACTACAAGTACTTTCCAAAACTATTATTTTCTATTAGAATTTATAAAGCTTAGAAATTTCTTAAACATTCCGTTAATTGTTATGTTTTTTTTATTCACCCTCATATTTCACCATTCTTCATCATCCTTCCCACCATCAATTTCAAACCCTTTCACCACACAGTACGAAGTGTATATGTGGGTGATAGAGAATGTTGTGAGGGAAGTTGACGACTGTTTCATGTCTGAGGGAGTCGACAAGCAAGTGCTACTAGACCTCCAGCAAGTAGGTCTTGTTGTTCTTGTTATATTCAAGGGCCTATAGTTGTTTGGTGGGTATTGTCTCCAACAGCTGGTTGTCACTGGCAACTCGCCAGCTCTCCAATTTCAACTCAAAAGCCTGGCCTCTTATTGTTGCTGTTGTTTTCTTAGTCATTGTTGTGCTTGTGGCACGAGTTGTGATAAATTCTAATTTTTAAACTTATAATAGATTGCATCAAGTGAGCATTAAAATCATCAATACGTCTTTTCTGTATCACCTAACTATCAAGATCTGGATCGACAAGTTGAAGATGACCAATGCTGTAGATCCCTGCAAGAAGCAGTCATTGCAAAGCGCGAAAAACAAAATCAACAATAACAATAGTATCAAAAATATAAGTAATGAAAATGTCATGTACGGCAACTACAACCTGCAACAAGCCTCAACATCCACGCCTCTTTCCAACACAAATCTCCAATCATTCAACCCATCACATAACATATCAATCAACCAATCAACCTCCCAACTCCTTGCCAGCACAAAGCCTAGGAATATAGTTTTAACGCACACCATCAACACAGCCCCCCTCATTACCCCCTTCACCACCATCCACCCCTGCCCGGGGGAGACGAGTAAAGACCCCTCCCTTACCTTCCAACTGCTCAACAAATGTAAGTTAAAAACCAAATTTTCGTGTCTTTTTGATGATGATGATGATGACGACGATGATGATAATGACGACGATGATGATAATGACGATGATGGTGATGATGACGACGATGGTGATGATGACGAAGATGACGATGATGAAGATTTTTTGTTGAATCTATTAAAATCTCTTATAAAGACTGATTTTGAGTTATTTTATGACAGAGACTAATTTTTCCAAGGCTAGTTTAATTGCTTAAATCTCATCCGTTACGACTTTAGACTCTCTGAACATGACAATCTTTAATTAAAAATATTAAGATTTTAAAGAAAATAGAGCTACTTAAAAATAATAAAAATTTTTAAAAATTATTCACCAAAACTCACACGAAGAAGGGTGGGTAAGACACGCATAAAAATGCATATTTGAGTAAGAACGTATATAGAAAGGAGAATAAATATATGAAAGAAAGGTATATGGAAATCAGAAGATATAAGAGAAGTTTCGGAGACAGGCTAATTAATCATGCGAAAGTGTGTGAGTGATTAGAGCGACTGATCTTGATGTTTGACCTCATAATTCGCAGACGACATTGTCTTTTAAGGTCTTTGCATTCTGTCGCATCGTTTGGGCTCGCATGCCCTTGATCCACTTGAACTCCTTCAAGCTGATCAAATCATTCTAATTCCATCTTTCGCAGTGAACGCCGAGCCGAAAAGTCAGACTCTCAGTAAGGTTAGACCAAAAACTTTTGTTTTTCAAGATTTTATTATAACTATAATAAGATAATAATAATATTAATAATAATGATAATATTAACAACAACAACAACAAGAGTATAATTTTGATTCTTACTTTCTATGTCGGATATTCTTTATATTTTTACTTCTAATTTTTAAAACTACTTAATTGGAAAAAGAATGTATGTTTCGCATGGAGAAGGGTGTAGATTATAACGACAAACACATTGGGTACAAAATAATGCTTTAATATTTTCATTGAAACATGATTTCACATACATATTTGAGCCTTTTACTGTCTCTTCTTTCATTCTTATTACTTCTGCTCTAACTTATGATATTAGTACTTCTACTCTTTCTTCTTCTACTACTACTACTACTACTACTACTACTACTACTACTACTACTACTACTACTACTACTACTACTACTACTACTACTACTACTACTACTATTTCTTCTACTACTACTACTAATACTATTACTATTACTATTACTACTACTACTACTACTACTATAAAAAGTATATATATTTTATAATTAGCAAAATCAGATACTGGTGCCTACGACGCATTTCACATCTACCCAGCTTCCAAACAACAACAACGACAACAAACTAATGGGTTTAAATGCCAACACAAACCCGACCTCTTCGAGCAGCAATTTCACAGTCATTCGGCCAGACGTCAAGAGCAAGCTGTTGCAACAACTACAACAACAACACGTTCAACACTTGCAACAACAACACACCAAACACATAGTCATACAGCAAGCCAAGCAACCTCAACAAACCATAAGACTTTTGAATACTAATAACTTTATACTACAACCTCAAAAACAACAAACACAGTTGTCACAACCACAACAACAACAACATATAGTTCTACAGAATCCACGTCAACAAATCATTCTTCAAAACCCTCCAACAACTCAACAACAACAAATCATCATACAGCAGTTTCGACAACGACAGCAACAAAATCTACTTCTATTGCGGCCTCAGCAACCGAATACACAATCTTCTCCAAGCTCCTCCAATACAACAAATGTATGGCCTTTCCGTCAATCCAAACTTCATGATGATGATGATCATGATTATTTTATTTTTTTTTTGCTATTATTATTATTATTTATAGAGCGGGTGAGGATGAGAATTCAGAAGGCTTTTTTTCCGTGGCACAGAAATATAATCTCCAAAGTTTTCTGTTCATTGAAGCCTGGCTTAAGCATTGCACACTTGTCATACCTTGATTGCGTTGACAATCTTATCTGGAATCCGTAATGTCAAAGGGGGATGGCTTAGAGGGTAGACGTCGGACCTGCATTGATTGGATGCAACTGCGTCCTGTTCTGAAACCTGCTTGATTCTTTCTGAGTAGCGAGTCGATGGGTTCATGGAGGCGGTTGTAGACTTTGGCTGCAATGGACATCAAGCTGATATCTCGGTAGTTGGTCATCAACTGGAAGTTTCCTTTTTTGGGCAGCGGGATGATCAGGCTTGATGTCCATTGGTTTGGTGCACGATACTTGCTGTAGACTAGCCTGCAGATGGTGAGGAGCTGATTCACAAGGAAGTCACCGCCTTTCTGAAGTACTTCCGCTGTCATTGCATGCTCATGCCCCACAGACTTGCTAGGTTTCATCTCTTCAATTGTCTTTCGGATCTTCTCCAGTAAGAAGGATGTGGTTTGATGAAACTATTTTCCATGGACAGTGCAGGCAAGTTTGAAGGATCAGAGCGAATGTTGGCGTTGTTGGGCAGCGTTGAGAAGTATTCTCTCCAACCTTCTTTCCAATTCAATAACGAGCCGTCCAACATCTGCAACTTTGACCGCGCAGTTTTGTTGTCATCTTCTCCGATCAGATTTTTTAGTTTCCACGCGGCTCCGTACTTACGTTGTTGGTTGCTCGTTGAGATGAGCTTGTAGATCGCTGTCAAAGGCGGTTGATACTCGGGACTGCAGCGAGTTCCACTGCTCTTTATGGCTTAACAGTCGCGTCCTCCTGTACTTTTTGCTAGCCTTGTTGCATTCGTCCAAGAGAGCTAGTGTTGAAGGGACACCCAATGAGCGTACTTGCGTTTTGTCTGCTTCTTCAGAATCTTTTCGTTCGAATAAGGCAGTGCCTCGTTCAGTGTGTCTGTTCATTCGTGTTATAATAACAATAAACCATGTCAATCCTTTATCGTCATTTAAATTAACTGCATATACCCATAATTCTACCACACCCACCAACCCATCCATCACCACCACCACAGAGCACCAGCACGAAACTTCCTCAGTTGGATGGAGTGGGCGATGATGAGGAGAGCGATGAGGATGATGATGATCTCGCGAAGTTGGAGGGCTTGGAGGAGGTAGCAGCCTCTAATGGCATTTACGACGACGATGAAGACGAAGAGAGGGACAAGCCAGAGGTGGTTTCATCGTTTAATCATCGTCTCTGTCAATTTCATTAAATCCAATACGACGAATATTATTGACGTGGCGTGAACCCAAATGAGCACCAAGATCACTCGGGTTATGAATAATGATACAATTTAAACCGCTTATAATTTTATCATTGTCGTTATCATGATTTTCATATCTATCGTCATCATCATCATCATCATCATGTTCATCATCATCATGTTCATCATCATCATGTTCATGTTCATCATCATCATGTTCATCATCATCATGTTCATCATCATCATCATCATCATGTTCATCATCATCATGTTCATCATCATCATGTTCATCATTATGTTCATCATCATAATCATCATCATCATCATCATCTTCATCATTATCATCATCATCATCCTCAGGAGAACTTGGTTTCGGACGATGACATCAGCGTCACAGACCCATCTGAGCTCTTCGAGGTTGACAACATCATCGTGTGCCAGTACACCAAGGTGTGTGTGTGTGTGTGTGTGTGTGTGTGTGTGTGTGTGTGTGTGTGTGTGTGTGTGTGTGTGTGTGTGTGTGTGTGTGTGTGTGTGTGTGTGTGTGTGTGTGTGTGTGTGTGTGTGTGTGTGTGTGTGTGTGTGTGTGTGTGTGTGTGTGTGTGTGTGTGTGTGTGTGTGCGTGTATGTGTGTGTGTGTGTGTGTGTGTTTGCTTGTGCGTGTGTAATCGATATAGGTGATTATTGATTTTTAAGTTATTTATTCTGTAGCTTTATTTAGGATTTTCATAATTTTATCCTTAATATCATAATCATCAACATCATCGTCATCATCATCATTACCATCGTCATCATCATCATCATCATCACTATCATCCAGGTTAACAGGAAGAAAATAAAATCAAAGTGGGAAGATGTGAGAAGCCAATCCAAGTTGGTCGAGGAGAGGATGATAAAGAAATGAATGGATGGATACTTAAATAACTCATTGGAGGAGATTAATATAAGAATGATTAAAGGATGAATGAATGAATAGAAGGACGAATGATAGGTGGACAAATGAATGAATAGAAGGACGAATGATAGGTGGACAAATGAATGGATGGAAGGACGAATGATAGGTGGACAAATGAATGGATGGAAGGACGAATGATAGGTGGACAAATGAATGGATGGAAGGACGAATGATAGGTGGACAAATGAATGGATGGAAGGACGAATGATAGGTGGACAAATGAATAGATGGACGAATGATAGATGAAGAATGAATGGCTATAAAATTGAATAATGTTAGGATTGATTGATTGGTTGGATGGATGGATTGATTAATTGGATGGACGGATGGATTGATGAATGGATGGATGGATGGATGGATGACTTGCATGGCAGATGGAGCATGACGTTCAGGTACGGAGTGATGAGCATCAACGGCAAGGACATCCTCTTCAACTCTCTGCAGGGAGACGCCTGCTGGCCCTGATGATGATGATGAAGATGAGGAGGAGAATGATAATGATGAAAATGATGAGGAGGAGGAGGATGGTGATAATGGTGATGATGGTGATGAAAGTGTTGATGGTGAGGATGATGATGATGGTGGGACTGGTGAAAAGTTCCATCAGAGTGCAGTGTAGGAGAAGTTATTGAATTATTTTGGCCATCTGAAATGTTAAATTCATTCACACTCCACTAACTTTTTTCCCATCCTAATTTCTAGTCCTTCTTTCCCAATTATTATTGCTTTTATTTTTAAAATGGTAAAAGTTTTCAGAATAAATAGGCTTTTAAGGAGTTAATTCTATCACGATGTTCAACTCAAGATCTGACATGCCGTTGCATTTCGTATTCTTCAGGCGAATGTGATGTGAGTTATGCAGTGCTGACTCTCAAGTGGCGTCTCTGTCAATCCATTGCATTTCTCAGCACTCAGTTAACTTAACTGTTAATCCTGTGTTGACACTGACTAATACTATTCGTTTTCTAACGTCTTTCGCCAATTATATCACATTTATTTGTCTTCCATAGAGATTTTTATAAAGAACTTTTATAATTATATAAATACTATTTCTATAAATATTTCAAGTCTTTGGAAAGTTCGATTCTTACAAAACTTGGTGCTTCAAAGACGTTCATTTTTTCCACTCAGGCTAAGTTAGGGCATTTCAATAAACACTTCGCTTTGTGTAAATTAGAAAAAGAAGTTATGAAGTAGTTAGTGAAATTATATATTTAATATGAGCTTTTTGCATGTGGAAGAATCCACAAGGTGTCATTAAAGAACCTTGCTGCTTTGGGATCCTTCCTTGGGTGATTTGAGGCCAATTATAGCTTCTGTCCAGCCAATAAAAATATTTTTTGATAGTTTTGTGAGGCTTCAAAAAAAGTATAAAAACAGATGGTTGGATTTTTGTTAACAGAAATTCATTCACTAACTGATGTAAAAATTAAATTCGATTTAGTTTGAAAAAGTATAAATAAGTATTTTGGAAACGTTTAAAATAAAGTATAAAAAAAACACAAATACAAAAAATAATATACAAATATTAAAAAAAAACTCAGTTGTAGATTTTAACGAAAAGCTTTGATCTACAGTGAGGCATTGCGAACAACATCCGAAAGATGTCTTACGAAGTGTTGCCATGGCCGAAAACTATTCAACTTGATGTGCATTAACGAATGCGTCAGGCTTAGTCGTGTCGAATAAGATGATTAAAAAGCTTTTAAACAAATGAATAAATAAAATAAACGAATTCTGCATGGGAATATTTCAAGTTTAAATTGTTTAAAGCGTGAACGGGTTGCCGAGTGTGTAACGACTCTCGGCTTGACCAATGGTCAAGGGTCCTACCTTCGAGTGCAACCGATGCCCAGTTCATAGACGCGAATTGAAAAATGTGCAGGCTAAGTGGCTTAGAAGCCCGTTTGTGTTAAACGCTACTATAACAATTGACCTAATTTTAATTATTCTCCTTAAACCATTCAAATGAGGTCCGTTGAAAAGTGTGCAACAAATGTATGCCTGGTAACCAGGAAAACACATTTCCCCTGCCTGTACAACAGCCGTACGAAATCTCGCAGTACTTGAGCTAGTGACTTAAGCCGGTAAATGGCGTGAATGTTTGCAATCTCAATGGACTTTCGGCCGATGTTTGTGTCGTTCATGGTGCCAATGAGTGCCAGAGTGGAGCATATTGCTGAAGATATACCCTTTCACATGGTTCGTGGATCTTTTAAAACGATTTATTTTATGATTTAACCAATATTTCATAATTATGAAAAATTTAAATATTTATTTTGAAGCATTGCGTTAGCGAATTTACCTTGAAACTAATAATAAAATATTCAGAAACAATATGATACAATATATAAATAATTGATATAAAAAAAAATTATTTAATTTTATAAAATATTAAACATTCTGTACAAATACATCATTTTAGTAGTCGAAGTCCCTGTCTAAGTAATATTTGCTAGTACAAACATGCACACATACATACGAGTATATACAGACATGAATCAAGAAACAAGCAATAACAGAAATACAAGAACCTAATTGAAGTGACAGTACACACACGAACTATGCGTCATACAATTGACACTTTCTCAGTCTGTTCCCTCATCATCCTCCTTTCAGACGGCAGTGTGTTGTTATGCGAGAGAGGCGACATGTAGAGGTTGGGAGGGTGCGACAGAGTGGGCGATGGAGGGAGTGAGTCATCACTTCTTTCTAAATGCCTCACTTCGCTTTTGTGATTTCTCTTGGAAGATTGCTTCTTATGCACCACGCACACGACCACCAAGACCACCACACACAAGAGCGCCAACACCACCACGCCTTGCAGTAAGATGCCGCTGTCGATCAATCGCTTGCCTGTTGGGAATGAAAGGCAGCTGAGAGGTGGCTGTGTTTGCAAGATAAAGATGCAAAATTAAAAATGTCTTAAAGTAAATTAAATTTTAATAGTTATTGATTCCTTTCCATTAATTAAAATCTTCGACAGATTACGTTCATACGAAATGAAGCACAAAATCTCACTGAGCAATTGTTCAAAAAAAGATTTCTGCTTGTACTCTCCGCCTGAAGGATTATCAAACGCTTTAAAAAGAAAAAATGTGCAAAATCATAAAAAATCATTAAAAAAAACAAATTACTTAAATTGGTTCAATCCACTTTTCTGTCACACCATTACAAATAGCCCATCCAACACACAAGCATGATGCACTAACAGTTCTTGAGTTCGTCAGACTGATCATCGGCACCACAGTTGGCCACCCTGTTGCACTTGAGGACTGCAGGGATGCAGTAGCCTGACTTGCGACAGTAGAACTCCTTGCACGATGAGCCTAATGGAGGGAAAATATGTTTGAAGCGGAAGAGAACTGGATAGATGAAATATTAAGAAAAAGAGCGCTGAAAAATGATTAGCGGAAAGTAGCACGGGTCATTATAAAAGGATTTGTTAAAAAATAATTATAAAACCAGAAGAGCAACCTTCGCTACTGATAGATAGGATTTCAGTCCACGTGAGTTTGAAACCCTTCGAGCCAATGGCTCTAGCTGAACTAACAAACCTACAAGAAGGAAAGCATCCAATAAAAGCCTTAAAATTTCAAGTTTAAAAAGTAATTATTTAAAAACTTTGAAGTTTTTATGTATCAAATAAGAATAAAACTAGTGTAATTGTAGACACTGATGAATGAGGTTTGTATATTAAATATTTAAAATTAGAAAAAGCATTCGGCTGTGAGCTTTAAAATTTGTGAAAAATTGAGCTCTTAGTGGAGTAAGAATGAATAATTGTAAATTTAAAAAATGAAAGGAAAGATAATGAAATCTCAAAATCTCTTTAAGAAAGCTAAGCAACCCAATCTTTAAGCTTTGATATGAATAAAAAAACAAAAAAACAAAAGATTAATCGATTCAATATAAAAAGAATTTTATCCACCAACCATACAAACAAACAAATAACAACAACAACAACAAGCACAATAATAATCAACTTGAGTCTGACGAAGTGTCTGGTGGAGAGGAGGGTGCTTCCCTCTTTCTTCATGCCACACAACTCCATGCTAGGCCACGCTGTGTTCTCCAGGTAGACACTCAGTACCGCATTGCCACAACCTCCATGCTCTGAGGGAACATTAGTGTAATATTAAATAATATTATTTACATTATGGGATTTTATGCTTTGCATATATGAATATATAAATTACAACTTATGAATATTTTAATTTTATTTTTAAAATATATTATGAATATTAAATTTATTAAGAATAACACGAAAGTTAGTGAAACGTTCAATATTTTTTGTTCTTGAAATTCTTTCGGCTTTACGCCACGTTAATAAAATTCGTCGTTAAAAATTAATTATTTTGGTTACATTTACGTAATGTTTGTAATTTATTTTTAAACAATTTAAAAAACATAATTGAAAATGTTTCTGAAAACTCCCAAATGTTCACTGACTTTTCTGATCTCCTTCCATAGTGAAGTAGACAAACTGCAGAAGGATTCGACTGCTTGGAAGTTTGGTGGAAATGAACCACTCACAGGTGGAGTTGATGGGGTATTTGTGGGGGAAGTTGGGTGAAGAGAACTGGCCTCCGTAGTCGTTTGATACGTTGAAAAAGCATTCTGTGGTGGTTCGTGAGGTTGTTTGTCAAAATGTAAAGATAAAAAGTATTCAAGAAGACCAAAGACAAACTGACGTTTGTCGTGCATCTTCTGTTCGATGAACTCGTACTTGGCTTTGAAGCCACTGTTCACTTCTTTGGAGTTTGTCACGAAGACCATCTTGACATTGGCGGTGTCAGGTTCCGAAAGGATTGGTCCTGGTAGGGAGTCACCGCAGTGCGCTCCGATCAAATAGTCTTCAGATAAGAGATGAGAGGCGACTGAAGGTGGAATGATGGCGTTGAGTTGTTGAGAAGTGGCAGGGTGGAAAAGGAACGAAGATGTGTCGTAGAAGGAGTTGATGTGGGAGATGGAGTTGAAGATAAGAACCATGTCGCTATCGGATGTGCAGTTGCTGTGGTTGTTGGAATGTTTTGAAGTAGTTTTTAAATTGATTTAATACCTCATGGAATTTTAGATAAATTAAACATTTAAAATGGAATATAACTATTTTCAAAGAAATTTTAATCATTCAAAAATCGTTACAATAATTTTCGATGGTTTCAATAAACATTTTAAAATTAAATAAAACTATTTTTAAAGCAATTTTGAGCATTAAAAAAGAGTTTTAAAATCTTTTTCGATTGTTTCAATAAATATGGTTGTTATGTTAGAGTTTATGGTTTAAAAAGAAAATAATTTTTAAATTATTTAATTCTGTTTCACCAAAGGCCTTGTAGTCTGGATCAATAATAAACGCACATTTTGTGTAAGTAAAACTCTACACAAATCTTTCTTTTTGTTCCCATAAAGAACCCTCTAATCAAAACGTTAATGGTTATATCGCTACACTTCCTGCCTCACAATCTAAGCCGGTCTTTTTAGGCTCAAATTTAATTATTCCATACCACACTTCAGCTTTAGTCATCGAAAAATATTGTGTGTACAAAAGAGAAAAACGTATAATTCTGAAAAGGCGTTCGAACCTGGAATCTTCAAGCTTAAACGTCTCAAACGTGATGCGGATTTGTTCGGAAGGTCGGGGATACAAATGATAGACGCAGATGGCGTTATCTGGGTAGTTGGAAGGATGACGGGGTGAATTGATGGTTCCCTGGTTGGCGGATGCAGAGTAGTATGTGAACTGGCACTTGAGGTGGTCGCTGGCTGGTGTTCCAGGAATAGCGAAGTCTGTGATTGTAATAGTTGTGGAAGCTTTTACAGCGTAGGTTCAACGATAGTTAAAAATGCAAAAAAAAGTTATTACAAAAAGTTATTGTGTTTTATCTAGATTAGCAATTATTAAAAACTTTTAGAACCTGTTAGAAAGTCAACTCTAGCTTTGAAGCCAAGAGCGGAGTGAGTGGCATGCATGGTGTTGAAGTGGAGCATGAGACGGGGGTTGGAGCTGGTGAATGGGGGAGGAGGGCTTGAGCCACATATTTTCTTATCTTCTTCTTGCCTCTGCCCTCGCAAAAAAGCGCTCAAATAAGCACCTTCACAGCTGGGGGAAAGTTGAAAGTGTTTAAGAATAGGTTTTGAGGTTTTTGAGTTAATTTTTGTTTTATAAAATAACGGGTTTTAGTTAATTTGTTTATTTAAATTCATGAAAAAGCGTTTTGAAGCTAATAAAAAATAGTTTGATCATAATTTCTTGGAAGTTAGAAAAACTAAGAATTAATGAGAATGTTTAAATGATTTCAGTCATGAACGCAACAAACTTCAGTTACACCAATTTTACAAACTCTATCATTTAAAACATAGTTTGTAGCAACTCTTCATCTGCGAGAAATTTTCTTGTTAATAAGTTATTAAGAATTCAGAAAAGCAGGATTATGGCTAGACGGGCGATTTATTCATTACGCCCGCATTTCATCCCCTTGTTTCATACTTCAATTGTTTTTAGGACATAAAGTTTGAGTTTCCAAACAAAAATTTGAGTTAACTTTTTCACTTTTTTGACTAGAATAAAACTGTTTCAAAGATTGAAAACTCGATTTAAGAAATTTATTGTGTGAAAAGTCGAATAAATAATTTAGCATTGGGATTCCTTCAACAATCGAACTACTCTAAATCAACCTTTTTACACATTTTCTCTACCTTCATTCTATTTTTTCAAAAGTCAGAATTTCTAAGAAAAACTTTTCAAAGTATTCTCCCGAGGTTTTCTATTATTTTTCTTATATGTCGCAGAAGACATACAACGCACAAGACACACTCAGCTTCAAAAACCATCAGTATCGCAGAAAATTAACTTAAAAAATAATTTCGTCAGCACAACTTCTTTTCGTGTAATTACTCTTGTCAATACTGTAAACTTTTATTTTTATATTCATCACAACATTACGTTGATATTCTTTGCGTCAAAATAATTTTCGATTTTTATTATTATATCAAAAGTTTTTTTGATTTGAAAATGCTAGTTGCTAAAATGCCAGAGATTTAGAGTTTAAATTTTTCCAAGATTAACTTGAATCTAGCTTCATGAAAATTAATAAAATACTTTTAAATTCAAGTTTTTAACTGGAGTAACCAGTTCATTTTTAGTCAGAAATGTATTTTCCATACTCCAAATGTTTTTCCGATAAAAATCTCCATTGACTTCGCCAAACGAGCATCTGTCCATCTCTCAAGCATCCATGAAAGCCAATATAAAACTTCAGACATTAATTCTGGAGAAATTTGATCGCAATCTACAAAATGAACACCCATTCACTTCTGGAAGAGACTTTATCAAGTCCACGCATCTATCCGTCTGCCAAATATTTCTTCTGTGCCACTACCATCAATTGCTTACGATGGCTTTTAATGGCTTCCTACAAAAAAAGACAAACTAGCATTCTAACTTAAAAACTAGCCAGCAAACCAACCAGTCAATCAGCCAACCATCCAAAACGCCGATTTACAACAGAATTCGTTAGTTTTGAAAGCACTTGGTCCATCTGCACTGAGCACATCACTCACTTATGATTGAGAGCAGGAATATTGAGCGATAGAATGGTGAGCTTGGCCTTTTCAAGATTCTGTCTGTCTTCCATGCCATCAATGAAGTAGAAGCAGGAAGTGTGGAGTGGGTAGTTGCCAGGGTAACCGGGAGAAGTGATCAGTCCCCATGACTCTTTCCTGCTCAGAACTCTCTGATCACACTCTTGTTTAGAATTTATTTTAAAGAATTATAAAAAGAACATGTTAATTATTTTGTAAAACGATAATTACATTGTGATGTTGAGTGTGGGTTGTAGGTTGTTTTGAGCAATATACTAGCTGGAGAAAAGGCATAAAAACGGAAAAAAGAAGAGTAAGCGAAGTGTATCTCAGTGATTGATGCTTGGATAAAGATCAAAAGGTTAAATGGGTGGAAGGCCTGATGAAATATGAGCTCTCATGCTGTTTTGAGTACAAATGAAAGTGAGCTTGAGGGGGATTGTATAAGGAGAAATTAATAATAGGATGATAAAGATTGTGAAAAGAACAACACGTCTTCGAAATACAATTATAGAAAAGAAATGAAGTTCTAGGGCCTTATTATCTTTGATTCTATAAATTTATAAAAGTATAACTAAGAGGCATTTAATGGGGCTGACAAATTGACTTGCAAAAAAATAAAATTATTCATTCATTTTTTCAGTGCACTTTTCAACTTTAAAAAATGTTAGTTCCATTATTTGAAAAAACATTATTTCAAAAATAATGTTAGATGAAAGATTGAAATAAATTATGTTAAAAATGTATAAATTGTTAATAAAATTAAACAAATCTAAACGAACCGGTTCCAAGCACATGTTTTCCATCGGTTATGAAGGCTGCAGGGGAATCAAGAGGCATGTAAGTGGGTATTCAATACAAGACGCTGTATTCGGTATACAAGGGCCAAAACAAACAAAATATTTTAATAAAACAACGAATTTTATTAATTTATTTTCAGAATTTATTAAGATTTCATCAAGGCCGAAAAAACAGTTATAATTAATCTAGAAAAAATTTCCTTACAGCCTAAGATCGTCAGTAAATACAATTTTAACGGCAGTAATTTCTGTAAAAGGAATAATTCGAAGAAACAGGAAGCCAAGAATCAATGCAGTTTTTAGTTCAGTGGATTGAGCGGAAATCAATTGTCTTATCGATCTGGGCGATATAATTCGGTCGTCCGCCGCTGACACATCATTAAAGCTTTCTCAGAGCACTGGACAGTCAACAAGCCAAGTCATTCTGAAAGAAAACTATACAAAGGAACAGCTAAAAATATTACATTTTACTGGTAATTAGCTTGTTTTAAAATATGAGGCGTTCGTATCGAACTCTAGGGCTAGGCCGTGGACTGAGCAGTGTTTTGAGGCAAGCAAGCAGAGACTCATATAGAATTATGCGTAAAATGCTTTAGAAATATAAAAAATATTTTATTTAGCTACAATATGTGAACTTAAAGGAGCAGAAACGCATAAGAAATCCATTTAACAAGTTGAAAAGATTTATAGTGACATGAAAGAAAAGTAATAAAAATGAAGGAGCATCTGAAACATGAAACTAAATAAAAATTCCGAGGCATTCACTCACCTAGGTCGACAAACTGGCTGGAAATGAGATATGTGGCCTTGAATCCACTCTTCTTGATGGGCGGTTGTTCCGCAGGGGGCACTTGAGACCAAGATGGGTTGTAGCTCTTACTGCCACTATCTTCCCTGCCTTCCCTTGTGACAAACTCCAAGAAAAGAGATGAAGAAGAGGAAAAAATGGTCTGGTTGGTTTGGTAGCCACAAAAAGTGTCGATGACTCTGCCACTGCTGCTCGAGTCTCCGTCGTAGAGGCGAATGTAGTCGTAAGGACAGCTGGGGAAGGGATGGATGGTTGGGTAGGAACAGACTCGCAGCCAAGAGTTTCGGTATTAAAAAAGTAGCAGTGATAGGGCTAAGTTTATTATTTTAAAATTTAATTAAAATGTAGATATTTAAAAAACATAATACAAAAAAATAAAGTCTATGCAATTTATATTATACAGGTTAGTTTATAATTATATAATGTATAAAAATTAACCATTTAGATTTTATGATTAACGGTTATTTCATTTTCTTTATATTAGACATGACTACGGCTCCAAAACTCAATACATGGGTACCGAAAAAAAGTATAAAATAAACATTTTAGGTCGAGGGCTCATTTTTCAAACGTGAAATATTAAAAAAAAACTCAATATGCCATTAGGGTTATAACTTTTAAACTTTTTGTCAATAATTTTTTTCTGTATCGATAAAAATTAGCTTGAAAATAATGAAAATAAGTTTTTAAAAAGTAATTTTTTAAAAAGGTTTTCCCTACACAAAATCTTTGAAATAGTAGGTAGGGCAATAACTTTTAACTTTTTGTTCAATAATTAATTTCCTGTATTATATATCAATGAACCTTTCTAAGAAATGAGGAAAATGAATTTGATTCTAATAAATGTTCAGAAAAAGAATTTTACCACACAAAATCTTTGAAATAGTATGTTGGACTTACATACTATTCTAAAGAATTCCTGTGGTGGAAGACCTATTTTTCGAATTGATTAAAATATCTCATTTTTAATACGTTTAAGCTAAAGTTCATCGATATATGAAACAGGAAATAAGCTATATGACAAAAAGTTGAAAATTTATAACTCTAAATATGCATATATAATAAATTTGAACTTATTGGTTTGTGGGTAAACTTTTTAATCGAAAAATAGAATAACAAATTTATTCATTACTTTTCTACGCTTATTCATTGAGTTATCATTAGCCATGGCTAATTTTAATAATTTCACTAATGAATTAGATATGGATATATAATTTATTAATCATTTTTTACCATATGTGGGAATTGAATGAATTAAACTAACTTTCTTGATAAGTGACATTGAGTGTCTATGTGGAAAAATAACTCTATTTAATTTCGAAAATGAATTTAAACATTTATTACTTATATAGTTAATGCATTGCAATTTGTTATGTTCATGGAAATGCATCTTTGAATACCGTATAAACCCTGTATAAGGCGCACTTTTGTATTCATGAAACTTACTTTTAAAGGCTAGTGCATTTTGAACCGGGATTTTTGTGGTGAAACATCCTCAAAGTCTTTGGAAATTTTTTTAGCCACTCACGATTTTAATGAATAAAAAGAAAAGTATGGAAACGAACATTTAATTTTTATGATCGAAGGCAAAAATATTGGCTACGGGTGGATAAAGATGAAGGAATGGAGAAGTTTGAAGAAGTGTGAAAAAGATTGGAAAAAGGTTGTTAGGAAAGACTTTTTAGGATTAACGTTCTTCAATAAAGCATATCATTGCATTGTCTTTTCGGGATGCTTTATATGAAGGATTTAGACTTTTTTTCTTTATATGCTCAAAATGTTTTCTGTTTTTATTAATTAAGCGTTTCCATAATGAAAATATTTGAAAGTGCTTGAATTTATTTTTTATTTTAATGAAAATATTGACAAGTGTCTTTCATTTTTTTCATTAAAAAATAAATAAATAATGACACTTTGAAAAAAAAACAAAAAACTAAGACTATGTCTACCATCGAAGTATTCTGTAATCAGACTTTTTGAGTAATCTTTCCTAATAATGCTCCCTATTACAAGAATCAATCAAACACCAAAGAAATGGGAACTCCTCCGAGCGGTAAATGCCACGTCTAATTGACTAAAACCAAATTCTCTTTATCTTTTTCAGCTCTTGTGGACGTGAATATATAATAGGCTAATTATTTGCTTCGGACGACAATCGCATAAATTAATTGGTTTTTGGATAATACTTTCATTTTATAAAAAAGTATTAGACAAGCTTTAAAAGATTTTTCGAAAATGAATTATAAGAAAGTGAATGGAGAAACTATTTACTACATTTAATAATTGTCATACAATAATCATCGATTTCAAAATTTAAAAGCGTCCACTCAGTTCTTAACATAGTGTCAATGCAAAAAACTTGACTTTGAATTTAACTCAATATGTTTAACTCTTTTCTTCTCGAAAATGGAAAAAAAAACACACACAAAAAGTATGATTGTAAACTTACAAAAACACAGACATGGATTCGCTCCATTTTTCTTCCATCTTTTGGTCTTCGTAGTATTTGTGTCCCATTTCACTCATGCCTACACATCACACTTTCTATTGTTTTTCAGAGTCATAGACAATTTTTCAACTATCTTTTAATCTGAATACCGAAAAATTCTATGTTTAAGGCGCATCTATTAGAAGGAGAGGCATAACCATCGATTTCAAAATTTCAAAACGTCCATTTGGGACATGATTAACACTAATAATACAAGAAGTTTAACATCAAAATTATTTTTTTATGTCAAAAAGAACCCCCCCCCCCCAGCGATTGAAAAAAACACACAAAATGGGAGATTTTAAACCTTTTATTTAATAGAAAACACGTTTTTTAACCTTTTCAAAGTTTTTTTGCAATTTTTCATATTTCAATCTTTTTTGGTTGATATTTTCAATAAAATGTTTTTTACAAACTTTTTTATTTTCAGTGAAAGGCTCATCTTTTTATTTAAAAAGGCATAAAAGTTCAAATCTTTTTCGCATCTTTCTATAGGCCAGCTCTTTTTATTTTTGCGTTTCTTTGAAACTAAGCTATTTTTTCATATACTTTAGTCAAACTTTAACTATTTTTTTGCTTGAGCCGCTGCCTTGAAGCCTCTGAACGACGGGATCTGGCCATCTCTAGGCTTCTGGCTCTTTTATAGGATGATGGACCTACTTACTGCATTCAATTCACTAGTTTTTCTGTTTTTCGTTCACCTTACCACATTGCCTCTCTATTTATGAACAAGAGTCTCATCGATTTTAGAAGCTTGCTCACTGATTGAGTACTCGATAGGGAAGCCTTCTTCAGCAATGTCCTATTCTCTCTTCTGCCTATGTAAAACCATCTTGAGATGGAGCTACATAAAAGAAATTAGCTTATAGACTTTCTCCAGATGTTCAACTGCTGTCTCTGACACCAAGTGCACACTCAAGCAGACAAACACAACCAGAAAAACTCGAAATAGGGAGGTTTCATACGTTATCTGACTAGACATGCTAGACGATTGTTTATCTGTAAGTTCTCGCTTGAGAACTCAATGCAATCACTGAAGTGGTGAAAAAGAACTGCTGCTGCTTTGGAAAAAAACAATTTTTTTCACATTTTAAATTACCTCAATAGATACTTTTCTTTGCTCAAGGAAGAGGAAACACTCATTGTATCAGTTCCAGGGTTTGGCTGAGCTCAGGAGCCACCAGCTGAAGACACATGTCAAGTGCATGTCCAACTACACTATTAATTTTTTTATAAACGTCTATTTCTACCATAAAAACTTTTAAAACCTGATATATCTTCATATCCGTTTCAACCAATTGCAGAACTACTTTCATGGTACTGCTGGAGCCTGATGTAGTGTGGGCAGCACACAATTTTTAACAATAATTTATATAATTTTATATTATATTGAGTAACATATTATTTTACCTTAGTATCATAAAATTAGAGTGAATTAAATTATCTTACGATTTCTTTTTACTTGACAACGCTGACATTTAATGCTAAAACTTTTTTGGGTGTGAGGGTGGGGGGTTCATAATAAGTACCAACTTCCAATATGAAATATTTAGGAAAAAACCTAATAAACCAAATGGACGTAACCATTTCCAAATTTTTAGATTTGTTGTCTGTTTATGCTCCCCCCTAATCTATGTATAAGACGCACCCCGTGCTTGATTGCCAAAAAAATCATTTTAGAAACTAGAAAATTGTAAAGAAAAGGGAAACCAGTTTATTATTCCTTAATTCTCAAATCTTTCTTATTGAAAAGCTTCAGTTTCTATTAAAATAATGATGTCAAATTAATGCAAGTTAGTTAAAATAAATAAATAAAACTTGTTAATATCAAATACGAATATTTAATAGCGTTAGTTTTTCTCCAGCCTAATGCGCATCACGTATAACTTACGCGGTATAAGTTCCATTTTTGAAAGAATAAATTTAAAATGTATTAAACGTTAACTTGAAGTGTTATTTTTTAAGATTGATGATAATGATTTCAACTTGTTTAAAACTCTTTGTTTTGCAATTTACTTTGAAGTTGTTATTGTGTTATTTTGAACATTTATTTTTTATTATGTTGTTTCTTTGAAGTAATTAAGGATCAAACAACCATTCATTGAAGGGCTGTTTGATCACAATTTATTTTAACTTATACTTCAAAAAAATAAATTAAATTATTGTTTTCCCATTTATAATAATACTTGAAATTGATTAATTATTATTTAGCTGAATATTATGTATTTTCGAAATGAATGGAATGTTTTCAAAGTATAGTTAAAATACTTTTTTTTACTTTTTTATCTTCCTATCATTAGAAAAGCGTGAGTGTCTGGAGATCTGAAGCTTGCTATACAGTAAACTCCACGTATAATACGCACTAGCTTCTAAAGTAAATTTAGTAGGTAAAAACTACTACTAGCTAATGGTTTGCAGTCACTTGAAAACGCTGAATTCTGAAGCTATTACTTTAATTCAGTGTTTTTGGCAAAATAAAAGTTTTTTTTATTATAAGTACCAACTTCCAATATGAAATATTTATAAAATAACCCAATGAACCATCTTCCAAGTGGGAGTGACGATTTTCCACCTTTCTATTTTTTTGCCTAGTATAAAGTTGTTATATTTTCTACAAATCTCTCACTTCGCCTTTACGGTCCCTGTTGGATACATATTTTCGGTCAATCAATAAAGCAAAAAAAGTGAATTTTAAAAATAATAAATCATTACAAATAGGTTTTAAATAATCCAAAAGCTTTAAATATATTCAGAGTACTTTGGTGTATATCAACAGGACTTGGTATACGGCTGGTTGTACGTGTCTAGTGCCGAGGTATTGATCCTAGAAAGGCATGAAGCGTGAAGGGCCTTGGTTTAATGGCTTTTATATGCTCTAAGGCCGCTTGAGGTCACTAAAAATTGATACTTATATGAAGCCTGTGGGCGATTCAATTATATTTTTGAGTTGTTTCCAAATTTAATAATTTCAAAATATTTTTATTCTGTTTGAACTTTTATAAATTCATACGAATTTAGATTTAAAAAGATTAATAATTCGAGATTCAATATGAAAAAGGGTTATGAAGAAATTATTTCATTTTAGCATTTAATTCAAAAACTTTTTTGATGTGAATGAATTTTTTTAGAAATACATAAAAAGAATGAGTTATAATGAACCCTGAAAAACATAAAAAAGACTTATAAAACTTTAAAAAAGTACTTTATAAGAAATAGTTGAATACTAAAGAGATTAATAAATTAGTTCTGATTTAAATTTGAAAATTGATAACTTTCGTATTCTAAAAAAATATATAAAAAAGTTTTTTTAAAGAAAAAAAAATTTCAAAAAAAAAACTGTTTTTACTTTTAAAATTGAATTATGTCATTAATTTCGGTAAAAAAATGTTTTTGCGGGGGTGTTTCGATTACGGAAATTGAAAGCCAATAATAATAAAAACTTAAAACTTGCATCTCAATTATCCATTCCTCAAATCTAACATTTTCAAAAAAAATTCATTAGAATCCTAGAAAATTTCAAATCTCATTTTTCGAAATACTCAAACAAAACCTATTCCCATTGCACTCCTTCCCTCAATCCATCTCGCATGTCACCACTCACTGAATTCCCCCGCTGAACAGGTCGATCACTTCGAAAATGATTCTCACTCTTTGTCCCTCCACGCCCAACAGTCGGAAGTAGCAGTGGATGTTGTCGGGGTAGGCTCCAGGGTAGGTTGGAGAGTAGAGGGTGCCTGTAGGCCGGAAAGAGCTGTGGATTGTCTGTCTACAAGGGTGCTCGGGTGAAGGCGTTCCCACAATGTATGGAGCTGGAGAAGGTTGTGGTAGAAAATATTTAAGTGAAAAAAATCAAGATATAAAATATAATAATAAGTTTATAATTTTGAATATTTATAAGAAAACAGAATTGTAATGGAAATGTGCAAATAGTGAAAAGAACATAACAAACAATGTCGTGTCTTACGGAGTGCACTTACTTGCCCTCTTCTCGTCTTCTCGCTTATCTGGCATGCATATCTCTTCAATCTCTTTCTCCTATTTTCATTTGCAATTTCAAGGATTTTATACCAATTTTTCTTTCTTTTTCTTAATCTTTTCTTCATCACATTGTACAAAATCGGCTTGAGATTCAGCTTTAAGTATGAAATTATTACGCAATTTCTTCTTAATTCTTCCATTACTACAACAACAAAAATGAATTCTACAAACAAAAAATTATTAAGAAAAAAATTAAACTTATTTAAGATTTTTTACAACTTTTTTCATCACCACCAGCCTCATCACTAGGCTATCTCAATCTCATTAAAACTCTATCCCTACGCCCCTTCCGACGAATTAAGTCCCAGCGCACAAAGGATTGATACATGCATTACTAACAAGGCATACACAATCCTTTCGGCCTAGTTTAGTGTCTCTAACAGAACGATGGTAGTAAATATGGGAGGGGTTAATGGGGTTAAAAGCTTCAATAATCGATGAGCTTTTTATCGGGCACCCCTTTCTTTACGACGTGTTTTGTAAGTTCTCTTTTGGTACTTTTCCATTGTTTTTTGCTAACTTTTTTTCTTTTCTAATTGAAAAAATCTCATCTACTCTATTTTAAAAATGTAATACAAATTATATTAAAAAAGAACTGAATCTAAATTTTTGGCAAGCAATTTATCAAAAAATTGAAGAAACGATAAAAAAAATTCTAAATTATTAATTTAGAATAACTTTTAAATATATTTTTGCAACACCTTTAAAGAAATATTTTAATAAAAACTTTTCTAAACGGAAAATTGTCTAAAAACAGCACTTAAATCGTAAACTTTCGGTTTAATTCGCAAGTTGTAAATTTTTCTAAAATTTGAAAACTTTGAAATAAAACATCATAAATTTGTATCATAAACTTTCAAAAACCGAATGAATTTGATTTTTCTTTTTCAAGACCGCCTGGAGCGTTCGAACAACCGTTTAATGCAGACGTTATGATAATAATTGAAACGCTAAGAGATCGTGTAAAACTATTTATTTTCAAAAGATTGCCAAAGATATGAAAACAGACAAATTGAGGATGTAGCGAGGTTCATAACGAATGAATGGGGACTGATTGTAATTGAGCGTTCAAGGCTTGTGCTGTGCGAATGTCTCCGGAAAAAACGTTCTTCTTTGTGATTAAAAACGGTAAATAGGAGGGTGGATGGAAAGAAGGATGAATTGGTAAAAAAATAGATGGGTGTTTTAAAGAATAAATAGTTTTCCCCATCTTTCTTCTTCTTTCCATAGAGCTGTGAGACGATTGCCAAGTGCTTTACCGCTGGCTATACAGACGCACAGGAACAAAAAATTCGGTAATTAAAATTTCACAAATTGTATATTACTGTTATACGCACATTTAAGAGTCAAAAAATGTTTTGTTCATTTTCTTAAAATCAAAAAATATTTTCTGTACTTTCCTTTTTTGTTTTTCCAAGTTTGCTTAAGCATCCAAGCTATCCGCCTGTTTGCTCACGGCAAACAATTGCTAGCCCACAATCATTACCATCATCAAATACTCTCTTTTCTTTTTTTTATTTGTTTAAAAAAAATTAACTTTTTTTACATTTTATAGTTTTCATATATTTTTTTATTGTTTATTACGTTTTTATTGCTTTTAGTTTGCCAATAGATCATTTTCCTACCAATTAATATTTTTGAAATATTTTTGCCAATCAATTTCTCAAACTTTAAAACTATTTTCAGTTTTCAACTCTTTGATTATGATCATAATGGAAATTTTGTTTGAAAATACCTAAACTTTTAAGAAGATTGCATTTATCTTTTAATTTAATCTTTTTAAAAAACATTTAGACTTTTTCAAAAGAAACGTTTATTCAAGATTGAATATAAAAATTTATTCTAAAAGAAGAAAAATTAGATAAAAACTAAGTCAAACATTTTCTCAATAGTCTCAAATGTTTTGTGTTACGATGGATGGCAGATGGAGATTTAATAATCGCTTTTTCCATCCATCATACCAAACTAATGGCAGCAATTTTAATCCTAGACGAAACAAAGATGAGGAGTTTAAAGAATTTTAAGGGATATGCCAAAGGCGGATCAGTCAAGCCTGGCAGCATAAAAAATGTTGCACAATAAAATATTGGATTTTCAAGACTTCGAAGCCATATAACATTTCTATGAAAAATCTTTAATAAAAAGTTAAAATATATTTTTAATTAAACTTTAAAGAGTTGATCATAAAAAGCACGTTTATAATTAAAAAAGAAAAGGTATAAATTATGAAAACTTATATTTTTACAACTAAAGCTGAATTATAATTTAAAAATAATACTATCTTCAAAATTAAATAAATTTAAAAAAACAAACTTTTACAGAACTTCACTATGACGCCAAAACTATTATTAAACCGCATACCTGTTCAAATCTTGACCTCAATCTCACAAAAACGCCATCTAAACAATGCATATCTCGCTAAAAAGACGAAATCCACGCGAGAAAACAAGGCCTAATTGTGTTTTGAGAGGCTTGTGTGAGCAGTAATTAGATATTAGACATGCAAAGCTGTCTGATTTTCCGTAAATTTAGAACAATACATAGTTTTTTATGCGATTTTCTTTTAAACTTCAGTGAATCCAGTTTGCATATTGAAGAATAGATAAAAGTTGTTCAGTTGATTTACCTTCTTTTACTTATATTACTTACTTTCCGTAACGGAAAAACAAGACTTGTTGCATTTACTGAAAGCTTCACCAAACAAAACGACCAGATAAAACAATTCGTTTTGAAAATATCTGAATGCTTAGCTCTTTTTATATATTGTATCGTTCATAAGGTTTGATTTTTTATGTTTTTCAGCAGTATCACAAAAAGATTGGAATGTGGTTAGATGAGTTAGAGCCGATGGAATGAAGTAAGCCCGCTGACGGCATTGTCTTCTGTTCACGATCTAATCATCGCATACAACCGCCAAACTGCATTATCACTATTATTCGTTTAAGAACTAGTCTTGCTTGTAGGAGAGTTTGTGATAGAATTAGTGCTAGTGGTTCTAGTAGTAGTAGTAGTTGTAGTATTAGTAGTAGAAAGGTTGGTTATTTTAGTCTAAAAAAGTTTAAAATAAGAATTTTACTATCCTTCTTTTTATGAAATTTGTATAAAAAAAGGCTACGGTGAAATACCAAAATCTTTAAAAATTTTAAACAATTACAATTATTTGTTCAAAAATAAAAATAAATTTGAAAAAATTCTTGTTAATGCATTCTTTAAAAAAACGGTAAAAAAAGTCTATAACAAGAGCCCAAAAAAAGAAGTTAAAAAATAAATGTCCGAAAATTATGGATGACTGAAGATTCTGGTACTTTACGGTAGATAAATGATGTACTGTAAATACCAGAACCTTTGGATATCCATATTGCTAGAACACCATCATTTTTGTAGAAGATAATTTTTTTGGTTTTTATTTTGGAGATCATTTGTTTAACCGTCTATCTAACAACTTGAATATTTATGGTGGCCAATAAGAATTGGTTAAAATAATACTCATTTTTCAGACTTTAAAAAAATAATTAGTAAAAATGTTCAAAGACTTTCCTTTTCGGACGTGGTGGGCGAGAATAAAGGGGGTGTTGCCATGGCTATGAATTTTTTTATTTTGGTTGTTGAAACATCAATAATAATATAACTAAAATATAAATAATTTTTTTATGATTTTGAAACAAGATTTAGAAGCAAATAATTAAAAAAACGGAAACTTAAATTTTTAAAAAAAAAGTGTTATGTTCATTTTTCCGTGTTTCATGAAAAAAAGCAAACAAACTTATTTATTTATTTTTTAATATTCGTCAGTATTTTTGGCAGCAATGCTTGTGCCACTTTGAAGTGTGGTTCTGAAAAGACAAGAGCCTAATGCAGAGAAGTCTCATCAGTCATTTGAAAAACATGTAGCTGTTTGATTGATTAAAAAAGGGAAGTAAAAAATAGAAAGTACGAAAAAGATAAGTGTGTAGGAAAGTTCTGTAAATTTGAAATGTATGACTAACATTTTTAAAAAGCATAATATAATGGCATATTAGGTGAAAAAACGCATATATACACCAGAGTCACTACAGACTAAACCACCACATCTACAACCACACCACATAAGGGTCACAATCCTAAAAAAGCGCTACAGAAAGAACCACACCAAAGCTACAAACAGTGGTCAATGAAAGCGTAGTTGAAGGAGAATCCAGTGAGTTCTTTGGCATGGTCAGTGAAGAAGGCGATGATGAGAACATTGTGCATCGAGATGATCACCGAGGGAAGGGAGGAGAGTTCAGTGCCACAGTATCTACCTAGGGAGGTGGTGTGGAACGAAATATTGTCGAGGGCTGAAGGTGTAATGAATGTAGACTTGGTTGAGGTAGTAAAAGGTGCAGAACGAATAAATAGTATACATTATGTTTTCGAGTATACGAGGTACTTTGGCATTAAGAGTGTCTCAAAAAAATATTTCTAAAAAAAAAACTTTTCCGAATGAGTCCGGCTTAAAATAAGATTAGTTCGAAGCTTTTTGGTGCAAACAGTTTTTAAAAGGCTTCATTTGTGTCTCAGAAAATAATGTTAGAAGGTTGGTGCGTTCAATGCTGGCAGGAAATAAGGTTAAAGCCAACGTTAATTAGCTAGTATTGAAGAGTGAAATGTTAAATTAATTTTTTTTCTTTCAAATGGTACAATTGCGTGGATCGAATGTTGGTGGTTGGAGTGGTTAATGAAACGTTTAACAAAGGGATCTCTAATGGTTTCGTTAAAGATGATTAATACTAGAGTTGTTCCACTATCAAACATTTTTATCACCGTTAATCGTTCGATAAAAAATTTTAATCGTACGTTAAACGTATTTTAACGCAATGTTTTTGGCATATTTGACATTAGTATAAAATAGTATAAAATATTTTTTTCTTATAAATAAAATTTTCTCGGACTTTTTTATAAAGTAATACGCATTTAAAAAAAAGATTCTATGAATGATCACTTTGAGCCAGTTACTCAAGCAAACAAGTTTTCAACATTAGTTGGAATTATAGAGGCTCTTTTCTTGCTACCTATGTGTCTTATAAATAATTTAATTCACTCAAATTTTAAGATAATAAGGTTACTCAATATAATACTTTATATAAAATAATATTATGAATATTATAAAAATTATTTGTGCCGCCCACGATACACTGGCCTTCAGCAGGGGCATGAATAAAGTTCTGCGATTGTTCCAGAAGTAGGCGCAGGGTTGCAATTTGATCTGTGCCAGTCTTTTTTTGAAAATCCTTTTATTGGTCTCGGAAATGTAAATCCACAGTTTTATTTAGGAACCAATTAAACACTTTTTTCTGGAGTGATCAAAAACGTGGTTCTTCAATAATTGGAAAAAAAACTCATGACACATTTTTTAGGAAGCTAAACGAAATAACATTTTTTCCATTTAAAAAAAATCTTTTTCTTTCCACATCTTGATGAATATGGGGTAAAGTAGCTCCGCACTGGTTGGCATTTCAGCTTCAAGCAGTTCTACGGGTATGCAGTCAGGTCTTGCATATCTGCGTTCTTCAGTGGCTTCAATTTTAATTAGGCAACAAGGAAATGATGGCTTCAATCCACGTCTGCTCTGCTTCACACGTACATCTTGTATGAAACCACATCCAACCTTCTAATTAACTTTCTTATTGCTAATTCCAAACTTTTACAAGCCTTTTATGGGGGTTGTTAGCACTTAATTATTCGCACCGTTGCTATTATTGCTTCTACCCCAAAATGCCGATAGTGAAGTAACTTGCGTGTTTATCAACTTTTTTGACATTTTTGTAGTAGTTGCTTGAGTAAATATCTTTAATTAATGCTCTAAACTTCAACTACATTTGAAAAAGTCGGCATACACTGTTGTAGTTAGTTTAAGCCCCTATTACTTTTTACAATTTCTTTTAAAACTGCTAAGGACAAAGTAATATTATTTTCAAAGTAATTTCTTCAATAGTCCCCAGCTCACCATCCAATAGCTGGTCTACAAGGTTCTGGAAAGCGTTGGTTGATTGGGTGAAGATTTCAATGTAGTCTTGAGTGCATCTGAATGGATGAATGGATGGATGGATGGATGGATGGATGGATGGATGGATGGATGGATGGATGGATGGATGGATGGATGGATGGATGGATGGATGGATGGATGGATGGATGGATGGATGGATGGATGGATGGATGGATGGATGGATGGATGGATGGATGGATGGATGGATGGATGGATGGATGGATGGGTGGATGGATGGATGGATGGATGGATGGATGGATGGATGGATGGATGGATGGATGGATGGATGGATGGATGGATGGATGGATGGATGGATGGATGGATGGATGGATGGATGGATGGATGGATGGATGGATGGATGGATGGATGGATGGATGGATGGATGGATGGATGGATGGATGGATGGATGGATGGATGGATGGATGGATGGATGGATGGATGGATGGATGGATGGATGGATGGATGGATGGATGGATGGATGGATGGATGGATGGATGGATGGATGGATGGATGGATAAATGGATGGATGGATTGATTGATGGATGAGTGAAATGAATAGATGGATGGATGGATGGATGGATGGATGAATGTTTGTTTTATGAATGCATGGGTGAGTAGATGGTGAAGTAGATAAATAAGAAGCTAGATAAGTGAAAGATTTAAAACTTAATCGAATAATCAATGTCAAATAGGATTTATGATCTTTCAAGCCTGTTCATCATTCATTTACTGCACTCTCAAACATTCCGAAAAGCTGTACATCCTTCACTTATTGGGACTAAGTAATTGCATTGAGACATAAAAAAGCCAGTAATCTTCCATTCACACGCAACTAACAACTTTCAAACGCAAACACGTTAGGAAAACATTTACACATTGTTAGCCTGATTAAAAAGCATTCCGTCTCGTAAAATGTCAACATATGTTTTATTCCCGTTTAAAACTTCCTCCAGCATTAACCAGGATTTTAATGTACGAACTTTTACCAACAAGTATTTCGATGATTTTTTTTCAATTCACAAAGTGTACCAAGATATTGCTGAAAAATTAGGATTTTTCTCATTAATATAGATTTAGAATTCAGAAATTTGGACTTACTTTAAAGAAGTGAAATACTTTAAATGTAGATAATATGCAACTATAAAACACGCAAAACGCTCAGTCAGATAAAATCATTTGATCAATTTTTGACTAATCATGACATTTTAATATTCAAAAACATTATGCATCATTATCTATATAATTTCCCCGTTTTTAACCATAAATAATGAATACACATTTTGAATACATCAAAAAAAAGGAAAAGAATTTGAAATTATATTTGAACTTCATACTGGTTTATGCCACTTTAATGATATTAAAAAACATATTATGCTGTATTGTATTAAATATAGAATTTTCAAATCTTTAAGAATAAAACAAAATCATAAAAACGAATTCGGAGAAGCTGCATACTTGGTTGTGCTTCATCAATTACAGTCAATCCACAAAATATTAGAAATAGTATTCACGAAATTATAAAGATACACATATTATCCCTTGAAAACACTGTTTTTTATAGTTTCAACTATTCTTAATTTAAGAATGTGTTTAGAAGATTCAAATCAAATTATTTAAATTTATAAAACTGAATTTAAAGAAAGCATGTTTCAGACCCAGCGAAAGTCATTTATAACCTGGAATCTTCAAAAAAAACAATTACTGCAAAAATGTAATATAATTTATATATATAAATAATGATTTATTCGAGCTCTTTAAAAAGAATACTCTTTAATGACCAGAAAGGCTTTGAATTCCATTTTGAGCAGACAAAACACATTTGGTAACCCAGACGCAGTGACTTCGGCCCATTGTGACTTAATAAGATTTCTCAAAGACAACTAAGCATCCATCACGCTTCCTTAGACTCCGGAGAGGCTCCACTGACCACTTTGATGCCCGCTTCCACGTTGTTTGAGTTCTAAAAGTATTTTCTGACTCAGAAGTTTTTATAATTAAACAGTCATTTATTTGTAACCTATCTTTTTTATAATTTATTTTAAGAAGTTTTAAAACAGTACCTTTTGCTTGAATATAACTCTTATCCGTTTTTCCAGAACATTATTTTCATATTTTCATCATCTTTGTGCTTTACCTTTTTCTATGAAAATTTAAAACACTATCAAATTTAATAAGTTTTCAATAAAGTAATTAAAACAAAATTTTAAAAAGTTTAAAATTAATTTAAAATGTAAAAAAAATTCTGACACGTGCTAAACAAAATTTCCACCAAGGAAGCTTGTTTTTAAGGAAATAAGTGTGTCCTAAACATCACTTGTTGTCTACCCATTGATAAGAGTTGTCAAAAGTGTTTTTGTTAAAAGAATTTATTCGTTTATTTTTTTAAAGACGCTTTCGTAGATTTCCAATTATTTTATATTTAACAATCCATTTATATATTAACTTAAAAGTGGATTAAATTGTGAGAAAGACAAGAAACAAAGCGAAAAAAAGTATATGGGACTAAAGAAAACTTTCTACATTCAGAGAATACTCTAATGAAATGGAGGTTCCTGTTAATGAGCAAAATTATTAATAACGTCTCGATGGTGTCATTGCATTCTGCTGGCATATTGTCTTAAACGTCCTTCCACTTGATAGTTCTCTCGCCTCGCCTAAATAACTTATCGCTTTAATTTCATTTAAAAGTGAATGGATGCTGTTGCAATTGATTGATTAAACAGTTAAAAGAACGTCCTAGTCTTGCCAGTAATAAATCTATTTAATTGTCTCTATGAATTAGTTTTCTTTGTGAAAGGAATGTTTAAACGAAGCTTGAACTAAATAGAGAAGATTACTTACAAATAATTAAAAACTGAATTGTTATTTAAACAGAAATTAAAATGCAAAAATCGATTTATTTTGAAAAATGCATTATATTAAAAATGTTGATTGAGGTGTAAAGATGGGAAGAACGTAAAAGAGAAAAGTAGTTTTAAAAGCTGACGTAGCGTGGTGTTGAAGGCAGATCCGTCGCATCCCTCCAGGCTTTTTACAACCAATCCTGAGCGCTCATACATCTTTCGGAAGTCTCAATACATCATTTCAGACAAATTTTTATACTTTTTATTTCCACCCACTCTGTAAGCATCAAGCCGTCACCACCGCTTCACTTAGCTTCATCATCTGCTTTCAAAGCCATCAGCCCGCCCTCGAGAGCGTGAAGGATGTTCTAGGATGATGTATAACCATTGAAGGAAGAACAGGGTTAAAGTAAAAGAATAGCTGGGTGAAAACTGCTAGGTTTAGTGAAGATATTAACAATCAATTTGTGAAACATTTTCATGGCGTTTTGAGATAATCAGGCGAAATTGCTTCTTAACGTAGCATTTTTTAAACATGAGCGAGATAAAATAATTTTTTTAAACTGAATTTCCAAAAGCTAGATAAATTCTATAAATATTTATATAATCAAAATTTAGATGGCTTAAAAGCTTTGAAATGAAATAGAAAGTTTGAAATTATTTTTCTTGAAAATGGCATACATGATATAGAAATTGTTTAAAATTACAAACATTTATTTTAATTTTGTTAATATTTCAAGACTAAAACGAGATTTTTATAAATAATTGACTTTATCTGAGTCCTCTTCTCCAACTATTAATTGCAAACATTTATTTATTATATGTCCTCTACATTAGTTCACAAATATCGGAAAACATATTTTTTTATAAATTTAAAAGATAATGTCGATCCTTGAAGTGTTTTTTCAAAAAACTAACTATTTAAAAATTATATCCGAAAATAAAATTCACCATTTATATTTTATGATCTTCTCAATGCAGCTTAACAAATCCATGAACAGAAAATTGTATAACTTTGATTATTTATTTAATTTGTAATCAAATTAGCCTATTTTAACATTGAACTATCCAAAAATACCTATTTGAGTAATTTAATACAGAGTTACACATCATTTCCTGCATTGTTTATGAATGGGAGGAAGGAAGTTTTATGGCTTGGTTAATGGAACAATTTTTCTTAAATTAATGAAAGTTTTATTGTTAAATTTTTTAGACGATTCTTTCTTTAATATGTAACCTTGTTTTAAACAAAAAGTGAAAATGTAAGAAAAGAGTAAAAACAATGCTATAAAAATAAATTCAAAAATCTAAATCTTATTTTTTTTTAAATTGATGAAGGAGATCTTGCGGGGCGTAGTTGCGCATCGATTCTTTTACTTTCCAAAGTGCACAATAAATTGAGGTTTATGACGGTTTGTCAGAATTCCTCTCATTCCTATATAACTAAACTGTAAATCAATTCATTCAAGCTACCTGGGATCAGCTGTAACCAAATAAAACATAATCTAATATTTAAAAGTAAAATTGTTATATTTTGTAAAAGGTTTTGTGTTTTGAGTGCCGTATAGTTACCTGAGACTAAGAATGGTGTTTTAGGTAGAACCATTAGTATCCGCTGCAATAAAATATTGTAACGGATTTACCGTCAAAAGCCGTTAGCGTTAATTTGTTTAAACTAGTTAAATCTCCTTCATTTAATGAGCATTGATAATGGAAAAACATTATGAAATTAGAAAATTAATGTTTATAAATAATGTTTTAAAATTAAATTGTGAAATGAAATGTTAAAAGGAAATTTTTATTTTTTACCAAAAATATTTCGATAATCTAGTTTAGTTCTATGTTGATCTTCTGAGTAATAACTACTTATTCAAAAAAATGACTTTAATTGTTTTCTAACTTTTATGGCAAAATACTAATTGTTTGATTTAATATGGGTTGAAACTTTCCCTATTTTGAGGAACAATTTTGTCTGAAGCATTGAAAATACAAATTTGACTACAAATTTCTCGCCTATTTTAATGTCTTCAGTTTATAAAAATAATCCCACAATGGGTTTATTGGCATGTTAGAGTTATATTAATTAGAAAGAATATAATTTTATTCCAGGCAAATAAACCCCAAAAAAATAAACCACGTTAATTCTATTCTATATAATTTAGACTATATTCTTTTCGAAGATTTTTGTAAACTAAAAACAAATTATAAAGTTTAAAAAAACTAAATATAGTTTAAAGAAATTTGAAAAATAATTAGGGTATGTGTTTGGCCTTTTGAAACTTTTCAGAATAGCTGTAATCAAGAAAGATTGCAAGAGGATTAAAATTTATTTCATTCAGGCATTAAACACTCTCTATTAAACATTCCAGCATTCTAATAAGAAGAAATAAATATAAGTAGGAGCTAAAGATTTATTTTTTATTTTAAACATCTGACTATGAAAATAATATATACTTTTTTGAAACATTAAATGTGTTTAGAAATTTAATTTTTCAAAAGTAAATTTTAGAACTATTTGCTCTGGTAAATAAATGTTTAAAGCTTAATCTTAACAAAGTTTTCTTCAAAACATTTTTTTAAAGTGAAAAAATTGAAATATCCCATGAAATTTAATCAAGAATGTAACTTGAGTGAATTAAAGTTTTATGTTAGTAATGCGAATTAGGAGTAATGAAATAAAATGAATGCTAGTTTTGAAAGCTTTTTATAAGAAATGAAGATTTATTAAGCACGGGTGTGTTTATTCAATATAGTATGATAATTCAATGCAGAAAATAATTAATTTTTATTATAAAATCTTTTTCTCAAATAATTTTGTAGTTTACCATGGCAAGTGAAAAATTTCATAGTGTTTTTTGCGGGTATATAAAAAAACTTTGAAAAAAAGATTTAAATTATTTATTTTAAGTTACAATTTAGTTTATTAGATTAAAATAAGCGATTACTCAAACCAAATATGGAAAATCTAATACAACTCAAAAGCTCATATACGGTATATCAAATACGTATATGGTATACTTTCTTCTAATTTTTTCCAAACATTTAAGAACAACTTACATTAAAACTAGGTCAAGTTTTTAAGTGAAAACTGAAAAAATGGATTTTTAATATAAGCTTGAATAAGCGGCCAAAAAGATTAGTGTGATCAGCTAATACCTTGTAACAGCGTGAAAGTATCTGATTCTATAAACAACCAAATAGGAAATTTAATTTTCTTATTTTAATTATTATAATTATAACACTTTTATTACATTATTACATCCAGTCAACAAAACTAAATAGTTTAGAACAAAAAATGAACGGGTATTAAATTTAATGAAAAAAATTGAGATAATTGCATTAAATTTGATACTCAGACTGAAACATCGTCTTAATGGAATTGACTCGGCATCATCGTCTTAATGGAATTGACTCGGCATAATAACTCACTTAGGCGGAACCCCTTTCACATTGAACGTCTTGAACTCGCCTCTGACCCTCTCGTCCCTCAGGCCTACCAAGCGGTACACGCAGGTGGCATTTGGCAAGTAGGGAGAGGGGTGGTTGGGCGAAGTGAGCGCCCCCCTCTTGGGACTGTAGGGAGAACTCTCGATCAGTACGTCGCACGAGTCTGTGTGTAGTGGTTTGGTTTTTGTGGATATGCATTTGCCGAGTTTTAAATATTTAATTGTAAATTTAAGTTCTATTATGATGGGTGATGCGGTAAAATACTAAAAGTATATCAATTGTGAAAGGAAAATCCTTAAATAGGATATATAACGAATTTTGAAAAGTGTGAGAAATTTTAATTCAATAAAATTTCCAAACTTTAATTTTTTTTTCATGTATTAAAAAGAAAGTTAATAAAAACTAGATTCTTGAGAACTGCATCCAATTGACTTTTAAAATCTCCATAAAATCGATATCAATACTTTAGTTTAAACGGTTATAAAAATGTATATAAACTTTTTCATACCAATTTTTTTATTGAGTCACACTGGAGACTTTTTCCAAAAATTTTGCAATTTTAACAATTAAAATCACATCCACAAGCGCACAATGCCACAAAAGGATGTACATTAGAAGATCATAAAATTGATTAGTTTTTGTGTTTCTGTTTTTATTTTGTTAATTTGTGCCGGTAAAGACACATTAGGAAGTCATCTTTCTTTTATGAATGCGCATAACAGTCTAATAAAGCCAGCCCCATCAAGTTGCTACATTGTGCTTCAGAGAAGCTCTTCGCCAGTTCTCGCACCATTAAAGAAACCAGCTAGATCAGTGGTTCTTTAAATGTTTGAAGCCACGGCCATTTGGAACTTTTATAAATAGTCTTCGCGTCCCATTAATACCAAACATGAAAAATTAAAAGCAATCAGTTTATTATAAAATTAAAAAATAATATAGCAATAATCATGATCAATGAGACGTATAAGTTTTTATGTAATAGCTAGCGAAAAAATGAATTCGAAGATTAAAAAGTAAGAGCAATTTGCAAGGAACTAAGAAAATTCCAAAAAAAATTTTTTTACAGTTTTTTTATTTTTTTTAAACAAATGAAAGAGTTGAAGCAGCTAATAGAAGATGAGAAAATCTCTAAAAATATACAGCCTTCACCAAAAAAGAGACCTCGAACATATGTAACTTCCGATTCCGAAGATGAAGACACCTCAATGATGACAAAGTCAATAACTTAACGTTATAGAACAGAATCTAAGGTAGGCTTGGAGAGTTTTTTTCTTGTTTGGTGCAACGACACGAAGGGGCATATCCGCCTCTTGCGAAACTGTCAAGAAAGTACTTGTCATCTACTGCAAGTACAGTTCCATGTGAACGTCTATTCAAATTGTCAGAACACATAGTTAGCAAGATAAAAGCCTTTTTAGATCCGACTAAATGTTGAAAAACTTTTTTGCTTTAGTAACTGGCTCAAAAAAGGATGTGTGACAATTTCATTTTTTATAATTTTGGCTTTTTTTTCAAATTTGGATTACTTTCAAAAATAAATTTATATAAAATTTCAATTAGATTTGAGAAATTTTTTTATACAATCTTTTCTACTAATGTCAAACATGCTAAAAAAATTGTTTAAATACGATTAAAATTGTTAATCGAACGATTAAAGGCGATTAAACTTTTAATCGTGGAACAGCTCTAATAAAAATATTTCCTACCCATTATTTTCCAGCCTGAGAATTTTCTTCATCAGAGAATTAATCATTAAACATATTTGAAAGAACTGTTGAATAATTCTCTACAGTAAGATTCAGCAAAGCTGAAAACCAAGGAGCATATCATGTTTCCCCCATGATTATTAGCAATCTTTTGCTGAAACTTACAAACTTTGTCAATGAGACGAAACAAGTTGGTGTTCTTCTCTTGCATTGACAAATCCAATTTTTTCATGGCATTACGAAGGCTTCAATTTCTTTTCGAAGCCCAAATATACGAGTAAAAACTTTTTCATGAAAAAGCTATCTGATTTTTTTATGCAAAAGTAAAAATTTTGTGTTGAGCCTTCACATTCTCAAACAGTGAAAAAAATAAATCGATATTTAATGCATTTTCTTTGATAAAATTCATTACTTTTTCAACAATATTTATTAAAACGTTGAGTTCACTCATTTTTTAAACTGCATCTCTCAGTGAATAAAGCAATGAGTATACTGAAATTTGGGACTAAAACTTGTATTCTGGCATTAGGTTCTGAATGTTCACTCGTCATGGCTGTTATCCCATCTGGGCATACACCAAGACATTTGTTCAAGTAAACGTTTTTTTTCGATAATATAAGCATTCAAAACCTTGCAAAACACTTGCCTGATGGGATAATTCTCGGCAAAAATCATATCTTCAATAATCCCCCAAACATTCTCAAACTGAGCGTAAGCTATAAAAATTGACTTGGAAAGATCTGTAGGTTCTTCAAGCTGAATGGCAAAACACGGTGACTTCTGTACTTTTTCAATAAGCTGCTTCTAAGTGATTTCCAGTTTTTTTCAATTCTTTAAGTGTTATACAAACGATGAAACATTTTATATTAAATTTCATGACATACTTGCACACAAGGAAGAATGAGGTCTTTTCAAATATAAAAAGTTATTTTCCTTTGGCAAAGCGAACTAAATTTTTTTAGAGATTCTAATGCAACGACATCTTTCCATTCGGCAATTGTTAATATTTTTTTTGCTTTCTTTCAAAGAAATAAATTGATTAATCTTTTTAATTAAGATGAATCGAATTTTAGTGACGCGCCAGTTTCGGAAGCTTCATTGCTTCATTATTTAGTAAAAATCAAAAAAGAATACACAAAGGTTCTTTTTCCGAAGAGATAAAAAACCTTACTTATAATACAATGGATCATATTTTCGTATCAGTTAGCGCTTCTTTAGCTGCATGAACTGCCCAAGTAGTGGCAGGGTCTTTATTATCACATTCTTCTCCGGTTTCACTCTTTGAATGCTCTAGCTTTCTCGCTACAAACTTTTGAGACCTCTTCAATAAACTAGATGCAAAAGCTTTGTATTTGTAAGAAATGTATGATGACCTTTACATCTAATCAAATTTAATTATTTTAGAAACTTAATTCTAATTGGTTTAAATTTAAATGTACAAAAAAACTTTTAGTATATCAATTTAATATTAATTAAATGAAATAAGTTAAATGAAAATTGAATGAATAATAAGTAAAATATTTATAAAAAAACATTTAGTTAAATAAACTTAGATGCACTTTAGACTTTTATTTTAGCTAAATGAAAATTGAATGAATAATAAGTAAAATATTATAAAAAAAACATATAGTTAAATATACTTAGAATCTAAGTCTTAAATGCACTTTAGACTTTGATTTTATATTCTAGAGGTCGAAATTACTCAGTTTAAAAAAATTATTTATAAAATATATATTTATATATGAACTTACGTTTTTTCAATTAAAAATAATAGATTTTGGAAAGAATGAGAGCTAGAAGATAAACGGTTTGTTTCTCCGCGTTTGTAATAATGATTCAGATTTTTTCTTTTTTTTCTTTGCAATTTTTATATATTTTTTGAAATTGATAAATTAAACAATTAATGTTATTGTAGTTCTACAGAATTTTCATTCCTAACTAAAACTATTGAATCTTTCGCTCTATCTCAGCGTTCTACCTGATTTATTTATCGCTCAACTACCAATGATTAATTTTATTACAATTAAACAAGGACCAAGCAATAAAATGAGTTCATCGGTTCAAAGATTTTCATTATTTCAATTAAATTTTATAAAAAAATGAGTATATGTGTGTGTGCGTGTTTGGCTTTGTGTGTGTGTGTTTGTGTGTGTGTGTTTGTGTGTGCGTGTATGCGTATGTATGTGTATTTGTGTGTGTGTGTGTGTGTGTGTGTGTGTGTGTGTGTGTGTGTGTGTGTGTGTGTGTGTGTGTGTGTGTGTGTGTGTGTGTGTGTGTGTGTGTGTGTGTGTGTGTGTGTGTGTGTGTGTGTGTGTGTGTGTGTGTGTGTGTGTGTGTGTGTGTGTGTGTGTGTGTGTGTGTGTGTGTGTGTGTGTGTGTGTGTGTGTGTGTGTGTGTGTGTGTGTGTGTGTGTGTGTGTGTGTGTGTGTGTGTGTGTGTGTGTGTGTGTGTGTGTGTGTGTGTGTGTGTGTGTGTGTGTGTGTGTGTGTGTGTGTGTGTGTGTGTGTGTGTGTGTGTGTGTGTGTGTGTGTGTGTGTGTGTGTGTGTGTGTGTGTGTGTGTGTGTGTGTGTGTGTGTGTGTGTGTGTGTGTGTGTGTGTGTGTGTGTGTGTGTGTGTGTGTGTGTGTGTGTGTGTGTATTTCCTCTATTTTTGTGTTGTTTGTATAACATTTGTGACGCATTTGGTTGCAAAACATAAAAGCCATGACACAGGTTATTATTAATGGCACTAAGATTAATGGCATTTGTTATTCACTGATCTATAAATAATTTGTAATGAACGAGCGAGGTTAAGTCTAACCTAATCTTTCCTTCATATTTTATGCTCTTTAATTTTTTATTGGCCCATTATTAACATTGATAATAATATTTATATTTATGGCAATCATTAGAATTCTTTTTACTTTATCTCTTTTAGCACTCTTTTACCACTTATATAAATCCTTGAGGCTTTAAAGTGAGTTAGGAAGGTGTGAGCTCCCATAAATACAGCTTGATTTAGAGTCTAAAAAATGAAAATATAAAAATGAAATTTGGAAAGAATAATTTTTTGATGTTTTAATGGGAAAAAAAGAACGAAAATTGTTAAAAGATACTCAAGAGATGAAAGAACTTTTTTTCAAACACCAGAGCTCATGACGACACTGAACTACTTGAGATACCATTGTGAACGGGTGCCTGAGTAGCTACCGATTTGTAGCTTATAGTCCTAGGTCTTGGGTTTGATTCCTACATCTTCACAGTGAGATGTGAAGGTTTAACGCATCCAAACGGTTTTTTGAGTTTTCCTCAGACATACACAGTGGATTTATTCAACAGGACCTTAAACTGTAAACTATTTAAACGGAAGTTAGAGAAAAGCTTTGAAGTGATGGGAGGGCGTTTGAAAGTAAAAATATTCTTCGAAAGATGATCATGCAAGCCAATGGCAAAAAATTCATGAAAATGTAGAGGAGATTGGTTATTATGATGATAATGTTGAGGATTGTGGTATGTAAGTATGCCATAAGATAATTAAAGAAAGTTTATATTTTTGGATTTGTGACATGGAATAGTTTTAAGGAGGAAAATTGATGCTTAAACATCACTGAAATTGTGCCATTAATGCAGTCTCAGGCTGCAGGAGTGTTATGGCGGTAGTTTCAGTAAAAGGAATGGTATATTATTTAGGTTGTTAGAGAATATAGACAAATGTATTAAATTGTTTGCTATTAAAATGGCACTATAAACGACATTTTAGATAAAATTTAAAGTAGTAGTAATAGTATTAGTAGTAGTAGTAGTAGTAGAAGTTGTAGTAGTAGTAGTAGTAGTA
>OX030957.1:2749594-2807094 GCA_943735955.1 Piscicola geometra | reverse complement strand
TTCTAGTTCATATAAAAATAAAATTTTGAAACTTTAAGAAAAAGAGAACTTATTTTTCATCTCCAATATCAAGCAAGCAACCTATCACTCCAAGAATTCCCATGTTTCGTGCCTACTTCCTAGCGTCTAAATTACATTTCATTCCCATCAAGCAACTCATCATTTTGGCAATCTCATTTCTGGAGTGAAGTCGAGTGTGTTTTCTACTATCGTAATTGTCAAGGCTGAGATGTACTTTTGCTTATGACTACTGGTCATAGCAACCCTTTGAATCGAACGACATGCAGTTTATGGAAATTTTTAAAGCCTGTTTAACCTCTTGCTCTATGTTTTGATTTAAAATAGTGAAGCATTGCTTTCACAAATGCTTTTCTTGATTTTATTTTCAAACCGATGTAAAAAAACACACACACACACTCACACACACGCTCGCGCGCATACACACATACTGAGACGCATACAAAGACGCATATACACTAGGAATTTTGCTTTTTACAACCTCATGTTCTCGTAAGTCAGTTTGATGAATAATTACTTGAAGTAAAAAATACAAGTAGTCATTTCAAAATAATTTGAAAACAGTACGCCTCCAAATTAACATATCAAATTGCTTCCTGTTTTCTTCAATGCTAAAGGTCCCTTTTCAAAGTTTTTTGCTCCATTATCTGTAACCCATTTCTTGTGAGGTTTTAGTTTTTGTGACAAGTTACTATAGTCTTCGTTGTTATAAATTTGATTCACAAACCAATACTTTGCCCAATCATACGGAGTATATCTGCTGAATTTCTGTAAGTAAGACCACCCCGATTCACCACTAGATGCAAGAAGCACCTCAGAAAATACTATTCTCTCTTCAGTTTATTTGAGGTTACTTTTCTTGAAAATCTAGTGAAGCTAATCAATCAATCAAATAAATTTTTATAGCGCTTTTTCTTAAAATTCAAGAACGCGATTTTGTAATGTTTATAGGTAAAAATTCATCGAGTGAATTTTTTAAAAATTATATTTAAAAATGCTAGATAGTTATATCCTTAACATTCACAACTCATAAATATTAATGAAATAAAAAAACAGATATAAACATAGAAAGAAAAACAAGACACAGGAATTTAAAACATACTCACAATTCTAAGGCGACACGGGCATTAAGACCGCTCAATACACCTCTGAGCCTTCGATAAGACATCCATCAATGTTGCAGCCAGAAGCAGGAGTGGTGTGTGCTTGCACGCCGTCGAGAGAGAAAAAAAGAAAAAAAAATTGACTATGGAATAAAAACAACGTCGGAAGCAATGATAAATATATTAAAAACTTAATACTCTATAAAAACAATTGAAGTTTGTGGTTATAACAGTCTTTTTCCGGTTGTGACAAGTCAATAAATGGCAAAGAAATGTAGTGGGAGGCGATGAAACACTCAGAGCGGCCATTCCACGCCGTTCCCTATCGACAGACAGGAACGCTCAAGGACTTTAATGAGAGCAGTACAGCCTAATAGCTTGCTCAATAACTTTTTTTTCTTCTTTTTTTCCCCACTTTTGTCCACACAGTTTTTAAATCAAGAGGGTTACTGAAGCAAAAAAGAATGAAATCAATAATTATTTTTGATCAAAGTAACACACATTGAAAACAGATAATAATAAGTTTTGTAAATTATTCTTAACTTCTCCATGTTGGCTAATCTGGCACAGGCCACATGGCATGCTTTATTGAGTCCTAATTGAAGATCTCCTTGATTGAAGGCTTTTTGAGATGTCGTTGTGTGCTTTTGTGTGACGTTGCGGCATTTAATTTGGTCCATGCACAAATGCTTGTGGTGGCTGGATGCCACAAAAAGCCGACAAGTTAAAAATGGTGGAAGGATGCCTCTGGATGTTTGAATGACAGATGGTTGAGGATTATGGGGTTCGTTTATGGTGGCTTAGTGGATAGGAGAATGCCTGACAGAGTCTTAGTGGGTGTGTTTCGATTATGGTTGTTGACTGAGAAGAGTGAATCTGCCTGGACGACCTTCCATCCATCATCTCATTGCTTTTTGCTTCATTTAGCACACATTTCCCTACGCAATCCATCATACACATTTCGTTCGTTTTCTTTTCAATTCACTTTTAATTTATTTATCCGCTATACTATTGATTTTTCCATAATTTCTGTTTTGGTTTTTTCGTTTCTTCGTTGCTATATCTTTTAATCTATTTATCACTTTTTTCACTTTTCACACTCCTATCCGTCAACTAATCCATTCGACGATTTTTCTTCGACTTACACCTCTTCTTTAATCCATCATCTTTTTCCATCCATCATATCCTCCGCTCTTTACCGATAGCTTTTTAGGGGTTTAAAATATTTTTTCTTAACAGTTTTTACAATACTTCATCCGAAGATATAATACATCTCAGAGTTGAAAAAAAGAATTCATTATACTTTTTGGAATAATTTTTAGACTATAAATATTCTTTTTAAATATTATTAATTTTTTCCTAAAATATTAAAGTGACATATTTAAAGTTTATGAAGGTCTGAAAATAATTGAGTTTGGAGAAAGTTGACACGTAAATGAAGCAGAAATTTAAAAATAGGAAAACAATAAATAATTGTTTTCAATTAAAAATATTTTAAATAAAAGTTTTATTGAACAAAAACAGTTATTATCTATCGTGAACTTGAAAAAAAGTTTTTTTCATATGAACATATAACTAAACCGTTGCTAGTTCAATTAATGTATCAATAAAAAAAAAAAAATTTTCTTGATAAATATATATAACTAAATCTGAAAAAAATAACTACTCAGTGCGAAAAAGATATATTAAATTTTTTTAAACTAAAAATTTAAGCATTGAAAATTCGATTTAAAAACTCAACAAAAGTCTTCAAGTACAAGCATTGACAGACGTTGTTACAATGAATTTTAATTAAGCAAACAAAATCTTAATTCGAAGGCACATCTTCACTTCGAAAGAACTCAATGTTATTGTTAATTAAAATTAATTAAGAGCATTACAAAGTATTTGTAAACAAACACACATTATAAAAGTTATAATAACATAAATTAAAAGAAAAGACAATAATACTCTAAATTTATTTTTCTTTTTCTAAGTTTTAAGTCATATCCGCCTATATGTCATTAATCCCAAACTCACCTACTTTATTTCAATAACTTCACGAGCTTTTTAATGCATATTAAAACTATAAAAAGTAGACGCATCATAAATCAACATTTTTATCATTATTAGAATGCATATATATTTATGAAAGCTACCCTGTTCGGTAATGAATATTAGCCATATCAGTAGGACTTTTATAAGTATTTCAATTCCCTGAAATCATCATCATCATCTTCATCATCTTCATCATCATCATTGTCATCATCAACATCATCATCATCTCATCATCCTCATCATTGTCATCATCATCACCATCAACCCTTACTCTGGAAGAGATTCGATGGGAGATGACAGAAGAAGACAAAAAGGGATACGCAGAAACTTGGAACCATCCTCATCATCATCATCACCACTCTTCATTCGAATCTGTGGGTGGGATTGGTAAAAAATGTAAGGAGGGTATATGGATCAATTAATAATAGTTGACATGATTTTCACAATTATAAATAATGAAAATCAATTATCTTTTCAAACTCCTAAATGGATTTTTCTTATATCTAAATAATCAAGAAATTCGTTTTGGAATTTATTGGATCAATTATAATTTTAAATTGTCAAAAGAATTTTTGGGGTTTCATTCAAAACTATTTTTGCTAGAATGATTATTTATTTTTCAAGATTTGAATAATTTATTAATTTTTAAAGTCATAAATTTGGAATGAAAATAGAAACTTCTAATGAAGAAACTTTATCTTTCAAAAAACCCACATAAAACTTCAATCTTCATTAGTCTCTCACCTATTTTTTAATGATTTATTGTTTTAATGAACCTCCAGGAAAATCAATATCACTTTATCAAGAAAAATTAATAGTTGAATTAAATAAAAAAATAATATTTTTAATTGAATTGAATAAATAAATGAGAAAATTATTTTTCTTTCAGACTTTACTTTTCGATATGTTCTTTTCACGACATTAAAAAATTAGTTTAGCTTTTTTTTCAGTTGGAACTTTTTTTACGTGTATATTGAATTATGAGTCATATTAACTTATACAAAATATAATGGAAAAAAGGTAATCCTATTTTGAAAACTCTAAAATTAAGCTTAAATTTCTTTACAATTTTACGTTTAGTAATTTTACTTAGAAATATGTATTGTGTGTATATTGGAGTTATGACTTTTTTGTGACTTCATGTTCATGGTCATAAATCGATGAATAATCGTAAAAACTAATTAATCAGTTATTTTTTTTATTGTTGAAAAATCTCTTCAACCAAACCAAAAGCTCAAATTTATTACAAAGGCATATTATGGTTAAGACTATTCAACTTTTGGTCAAATAATTAATTTTCTGTGTCATATATCGATAAACCTTTGCTTAAAAGTAAAAAAAGATTTTTATTTCAATTATTGTCAAAAAAAGCCTTCCACCACATGAAATCTTTGAAATAGTATATAAATCTTACACACTATTGTAAAGATTTCGTGTGGTTAGAGACTTTGTTGAGAATTAATCAGAATAAAACTCATTTAACAAGCGGTGAGCTTGTTAATGCATTAATACGTTAGAGGTAAACTTGTTAAAAAGTGAGTAAACTAAACTTTTTTCTCCTTTTTTTTGCATTCAAAAGCGTTATATCAAAGCAAAAGCCTTATCTATCTATATCTCGCACCATTCATTAATAGTTTGTGTAATTGTTGTGCCACCTTGGATGTTGGAGATAGCTAAAAATGTCACTAGATCCTAACGAAAAAGCAGTCTTGGAAGTGGATCAACTTTTTCTCGTTTTGAACCAGTTACATTCATTGTCTAACCATTCCGAATCAATATTAGTGGAACTGCCGGATCAAAGTCTCTGGCTTGTGAACTGAAAAGCGCGCGATGCTTCATGCGAGCTCGTCATTTAGCCCTGATACTAATATGGCTTTTATCTACATCTTGTTTTAACAGTCATGTAAATGAAAATAAAAATATATTTGCAGTTTCTTGGTTAACAATCTTTGTTCTATCAAGAGCAGCAGTTGCTAGAAGAGTCACAATGTATTCAGTGTCTCTCACTCTCAGTGGACTTTCATTTGATGTTATATAAATAATGCGTATTTATAATGCGCCAATGCACGCAACTGAGGCGCCACTCACACGACATAAGTCGTGAAACACCGGATCATATACACTAGGTATATGATAGCTCACGGTTGGCTGAACAAGGATTCGAACTGGCGACCTTTAAGTTGCAGGTCCAACGACTTTACCATCTACGCCAACCCGCTCGCCTATGTTGGTGCATGTGTGCTGTTGTTTTGTTGACATGGGAAAATAACTTTAAAAATACATTTACATAAATAAGCTGTCAAATACATATTTTTCAGATAATCGATAAAAAATGATATTATCGTGTTTTTGAAAGTGTAGCGCCTGTTCGGAATATTAGATTTTCAATGGATATTTTGGCTAGTGAGTTTTCATGTGACACATCACCAAATAATGGTATCACCAATAATAATACTCGTAAATGAATTTCAATAATATTATGACTAATATACCTTGACTAAGAATAGAAAGACTAATTAGCAATGATCTTGAATATTTATTAATTAAGAATTGTTAACAATTATTTGTAACAATATTTATATTTTTGGACATTGCGAACATATTGGTATTTACGCTATTCATTCTCAAAGAAATGTTTTTTTTCTATGAGATCTTTGCTTTTATATTGAAAAGCACAGTTGAAGCTTTTTGAAATTTAACATCAAGTATTTTTTTGCTTTTTAGGTTTCAAAAATGTGGGCTTGAGTCTTTTCTAAAAAGTCTTCAAAAAAAATGAAAGATGATGAAATAAACTTTAAATAATTTGTTTCAATATAATGTAGGGATTTATTCTTTAAATCATGGTTTCAAGAAATTGGAAAAAATAGTTCAATAGATATTTCAAAGAATTCTATACCAGAATAATTCATTTTATTTCAGTAGTAATAAAAGTCTACAAAAAGTGCCATGAACACATATACAATATAAAAAGCTATTATTTTTCATTTCTCATAGCAACGCCAATGTAATCGACTCGCTTTCACTCAAGCATCAAGCAAATGCTCATAAGCTCTCAACTGACTATGCAGAGAAGAGTTTCGTCAAAATCTTATTATTTATTCTCCTATAATTTGTGTAATTAAATATATATTTTATTTTTCTAGCTTTTCAAACAGCATTCACATTTTTATTTATTTAATAAAACCACAAATACTGACGAATTTAAGTTAATTCTACCCTCATGTTTCGCAACAGAATGCCGTACAGAAAAATAAATATGAAATGTTTGACGTTATCGAGATGACTATAAAGGCGATTTATGGAAGCTTTTAAAGGACGTCATGTAAACTCTGATGTATGATCCGTCAAATGATGTACAGAAAGGCCTTTGAGTACATTGAAAACGTGCCTTCCTTCGTCTGCTTTCTTGTTGTGCTTTCTTTGTTTCATTTCCTGCTATCAAAACCGCCTCCGTGTATTTTTTCTGAAAATCCCACAAAATTTACAAAAAAAGAATTGTTATTCGACAATAAACTAGCCCAGAATTAAATTCTCTTCTAGATGCTATCGTCGCCACAAAACTATTGATTTGACTACCGAAACTTGGTCGAATAAATTGACCCAACAACAACGCAATCGGATTAAATAATGTTTTGTGGAAACCTCATTCTTTGAAGGGAATGTTGCTAGGGTTTTTAGCCTTTCCATTGATCGCCATCTCAGACTGCCGTTACTTTATGCAGCTTTGAGACGATTCATACGCCTCTAAATGCGCACACAATTTTTCCATTTTGAAAAATTATTTCAAAAACTGAATAAAATGTTAATTAAATCTGAACAATCTGAGTTTGTTTGTAATTGCAAACACAGATGTTACATCTATTGCCACACTGCCGTGGCGCGCCTACGTATTGAAATGCAGGAACTTTTACGACTAAAAAGTCTTTCGAACTTTGCCTGTCTGTGTACGAAAACCATTGCATTGAAAATTTCCGAGTTTTCTTGTCTCAGTTTCGAGGTTTTTCTGAATCTTTTTGGATATTTATAATTGTATTCAAATTGATGGGACTGTGTCTGTGCTTGGGCGTGTTTGCTTCGGTCTTAATGGGAGTTTCCCTGCATGCTTGGATGCCCATTTTCAAACGTTTTATCGTCCATTGTATGTCTTCGTATGCCTACTGGCCAATTTTTTTCGGAGCGTTATTTCTTACTCCCATTGATTTCTTTTTTTGTTTTTCAAATCGTTTATTTTTTATTCTTTCATTTCTTGCTCTTGCATCCTTCGAGCCCTTTAAATCCACATTTCTATTGATTTCACATATCCAAATTCACGTTCATTTGTAAGCTCAACAATTTACATCCGCTTTTTTGTGTATTTTCTCTTTTGAGCCTATCTGATAGTATTATATTCTAAAAATGTGTTTTCATCTATGGCTGTTTTACTAACTATGCTGAATATAAATAGAAACGATCTACCGATGCTATCTTCATCCCTTCAAAATAATTTTCACATTTTTTCGTATCATTGTTATGCAATCATTTTTCTCTACTTCCATAATATAATTTATTTTATCTTTTAATGACTTTTTAAAATAAATATTATATACCAAAATATGAACCTAACCATTTTTTACCATTTCACTCTTTTTTCTGTTGTTAAAACTTATTTTTTCCCAAACGTAGGCATGTATTTCTTAATGTTTGAATTGTATCGTTTTTTAAGCATTTATTTTTTTCATTCGAGACAACAACACCACCACAATCTGATAGGCCCTTTTATGAATAAAGATAAGTCTTTTGAATTAATTCACATGCATTAATTCCGAAGCATTAGTTCACGTGCATTAATTCACATACAATTATTCAGATTCAGCCAAAACAACCCCACCGACTATTATTTTAAAACTCCGCTTGCAAAAACACATTCATCCAGACATCCCTTCCTATTTTCATGCAGACAGGCAGCCTTTGCAAATGACTCTATCTACATGTGGTAAGTTAGTCTCGATGATGACCATGTTTCAAGAAGTTTGCACTGAAGTCATCAAAGTATTGAAGTTGTCGCACATTTAAGTGAAAAATTAGGGATAGGATTAAACTCGATTAAAAGGTGGTTAAGGATAGGAGTTAGGATTAGGTTAAACACCATTTAAATGGGGGAAATGTTTAATGTGCAAAGACCTTAATTTAAACTTTTGCGCCTATCCATCCTTACGCCGCATATTTCGAGCCTTTTCGAATGACAACTATAACTAAAAAAAAGCAAACTTAATTTTTTTAAACGTTCATGATAGCTAAATGTATCTTAGAGAATAAACTAAACAATTTAATTTAAAATTCAAAGTTCTATTTTTTATTTTTGGTCGAGGAAAAAATAATTTTTTTAAGTTTATATTGGATGAAGGATGCATATGAACACAAGACGTTCACTCATGCAATTGAATGATCAATTTAAACAACATTCCTGTCATTAACTTTTAAAACGTTAAATAAAATCCCAAGGGCTAGAGCTTCTTCAAAAAATTATGCATTATAATTATTTAGCTATCAGTAGTTTGTTAATATTTCATGGGGATTTTTACATTCTTGTTTAGTCTTTTTAGTTTCATATAAACATCAAAGTTTTTTTAATTTCTAATCTTTCATGCTTTTGAAATAATGTTGTCTAGCTTTTATTAATTTTAATTCAGTATAAAAGGAAAAATGAAATGTTTGAAAGGTTTCATGCTCTTATGGAAAAATGGGAATTTTATTTTGGAAAGTTTTTCCTATTTTGAATATTTTTCATTATTAAATATTAAAAACATGCATTAAAAACCCAGTACTTGAATAGGTCTTTTGGTTTTTAAGCTTTTAAAAAAAATTAAGAAACGATTTCAATTTCATTTTTCTAATTTACTAACTTAATCTATCAACTACTTTTCACAATAATAAAATATGTTAAAAATCAAATACAGATAAAACTATTTAAAAATAATAAAAATTATATTTACATTAAAGTTTTTAAAATCCAAAATTTAAATGTTTATATTTGAATTAAGAGTAATAAAAAACAATAAACCAGCGTGAAATCTAAACTAAATTTCAACGAATCGATCTTTCCATATTGACCCAGACTTCAAATTGAATTAAAAGTGAGTGCTGTCACGCTCGAGTTGACAGCTTCCGAGCTTGCTATTTGCATACACTCCAGTGACTATGACTTGAAGGAAAAGACATTTTTTGAGTCAAAAATATTTGTTGAGCTGGACTTCTAATAACTTCTTGTTTAAGCATCAGTTTTTCGGTGTCTACATTAAAAAAAGTTAACATTTAAAAAAAAATGTTTTGAGATGAACATTAAAAGCTCTCCCACTCATTCTGCGAGGGAAGTTCATTATTATACTGTCTCAACCACTCTTAACCTTTTGCTTATTCAAGTTTATCTCTGACTCTTTCCAAAACCAAAAATGCATCCAAGTATAATTAAATTTTTGTAATAGGCAAGTTATTTTACAATGCATAAATTTTTAAATATTCAAAAGTTTAATTTTTCATTTTTTTATCCTTCAGCTTTTGACCGTATTTTAATCCCCGTTTCAAGATTGTTTGCATGTTACATTTAATTTAATTTTATTCAGTTTCATAATTTGGCTAAATTAACTTAAAATGTCATATTACTTGTCAAATTCAATTTGATTAAATTAACTCTTGTAGTTTCGTTAAATATTGAAACAGATATCTGAGCTCGAGCTATACGAAGGCTGCCTGAGATATTCTAAATATGAAGCTGTAAAAATTCTACTTCAATAAAACTGATTTATTATTAGTTCGCAGAGTCCAATTTATCAAGCGCACGTCAGTCTAACCCCACTACAACTGAACAAACCTCTTTTCAACGATTTTTAATTTTATGTTAAGTTTTTACACGTTTTACAATTTTTAAGCCATTGTTAAATATGTTTTGAAACTTCTTGTTTTTATAAAAATAACTTAAATAAATACTTATAAAAAGATTATATGTTTTGGTTTCATTCTGGACTATGAAAACTTTCCCAAGACAGAGTATTAATTTAAAAAAAGAATAATTTTCAACAAATATTTTTAAGAGCTCTGACGAGTTTCGCTAAACCTTTTTGTTTCGAATGAAGCAGCTTCAACCACAATGTATAATTTTCATTAAAATTCAATTAATAAATGTTTGGTTTACAAAATTTTGTTTTAAAACTTCTGAAAATTTTTTTGGTTGAATTTATTCGGTTTTAAATTTAATAAAAACTTTAGAACTCTTTTTCAAACACAAACCACACAATTATTTTAAAATAATAAGATAAAAAAATTTCTTTTCTAAATGAAACACCTTTGCAAAACCCCAGGGATCAAGCAATAAGCTCATTCTACATTGTATTGTAATTCTATTAACTTAAAATTCAAAATATTATATTTAAGAAATGAAAACTAGAACTAGCTTTTTCTGAATTTCTTTTGGATAAAAAATATGAGTCAACAATCTAAAAATAAGAATAAAATATATCAAAATGAAAAAATAGATTCGTCAAATTATTTTTTTTAAATTTTGAATAAACTTAATTGATAAACTAATAAAAAAATAATTAAATTTTGTAAAACAAAGGTAGCAAACTTCTCATAAATGTTGTACCAGGGATAGGTGCTTGAGGAGATTGAATTGAAAGTCAAAATATATGAACTCGATTCGATCAATCTTGGATCCTCTTCCTAGTTATTTGTCCATCCACCTTTTCGTTTTTATTCTATATAGACTTTTTTAATTCTCATTTTTAATTATGCTATGGTTCGTGCAAACCCTCTGTTAATCAGTAAAAGGATCTTTCAATTAACTTTATGGCAAAGCTAGCTTTGTATAATTCTTTTTCTTCAAACTTAAAAAAAGTTTTTTTAAATGCCAACACTATAAAAAAAATTTTTTTAACGGAATGACATTCTTCAGAAGTGCCCTCAACTTTTCAATTCCTTTCACACAAAAAATATAACTATTTTTAGAAGAAAACAGCTGATCAGAAAAAAATATGATGCCTTTAAATACTCAAAGAGCATCGCAGTATTTTCTCTGGCCTGTTGTCTAGAACATTGACCAACAACCAGTCTCTACTAGAAGTCTTGGTCCTGGGCGAATCTTTTCAGCTGTTTCCCAGTTTTTTTGTCTTGTGTCATTCTCAAAATCACGCTTTTTCGGGCGTTATCATCTCTTTTTCTTTGAAGTAAGAGCCTTCCTCGTTATACTGGGCGCTGACTTTCGAAGGATGCTCCATCCATCTTTAACATTTGTTTTACAATTATTTATTATAAGGCTGCTCTCCCTACATTTTCATTTGATATCTGATATTGGTGTTGATGCTATTCACACTGGATGCCCAGATGTTCTCCAGCTGATGGACGACTGTACGCACCTAACCAATGTGGGTTTTGACGTCCTCATCTGTCCCCCTTGAGTGTCGAGGTGGCTGTCTAGGTATCTGATTCTGTCCACTTCCTCTAGTGCCTCAGTTTGAATATGATGGGTATGTTAGTGTGAATAATGACGAGCTTATTATAATGGCGTATAACCCGAAAGGTCTTTCAGATCACTTGGGTAATTGGAAAAAATAGAAATGAAATTATAAACTCCGAAGTATTCGAAAAGAATGTTTTCATAGAAAACAATATTTATAGAAACCTTTTTGAATATTTTGATAGTCATCAGATAGTGTGTTACTCAGCCAAATAATATTTCAGTGGAAATATTAATGTTTTTTCATGTTAGAAAACATTTACTACGAGTTCAAACTCTAAGTGAATTTTTGAAAAGCATTAATGAATTGTTTCCATTCATCTTTCATACTTTTAATGTATATTTTTCAACTTAAATGTTCCTAGAGATAGTGAACATGTTTTAAATTCTTTGAAAACCTTCTGAAATAAGACATTATGATCCAGAAAAGAGATTTCTCTAACGAAATTGCAATCTCGTCTCTACACAAAATACTCTTACAGAGACCAGATTCCTTTGATTTTTACAATGTAAATGACTCTAAACGACAATAATAATTAAGAGACGACTCTTGTGCACGTCATGATTAACGAGTATTAACTGCAGTGGCAATAACCATTTTGCATGTCATAATAAATCTCTTTTATGACTTTTGTGCAAAAGCATGCAGGTTTTTTTCCATTTTTAACAAGTTTTTTTTAGTATTTTAGCCAAAAATTGTAACAAACGTTTTTTCCAAAAGCATTTTTACTCTTGAATTATAATAAAAAGCTTATTTATCATGGGACAATTTTCCCTTTCAAAATTAAATACTAAAAACATGAAAATAAAAATATTTTTTGTTTTTTCAGTTTTTGAAGCATTAATGACTTTCTAAATGAATAATTACGAAATTAGTATATTTCATAGAGGGAGTTCAAACCCCAACCCAAGAGCGGCACCAAAAACACCAAGACCTGCATTTTTTCTCAAGTAAAATCAGACAATTGAAAATATATAAGATTAAAAAATCAAATTTTTATTGTAACATTGCGAAGCTATTATGATAAACTGTACGGAGCAATCTATGAGGATCTACAAAGAGAAAACACTAGCATTTCTTCTCGAGAACATTCGGAAAAAGCATATAGTTTTGACTAATTAAATTTTTTTTCAATATTGTACATCTGTTTATTTAATGCAAGTTTTCACTTGATTTAGAATTGAATATTAAAAGAAATATATTCCATAAGTTAACATAAATCTTCGTTTTAAAAATGGACATTTTAAACAAAATAAAAATTTTAAACATTACGATAGTTTTAGTAGTTTCTTATAATTATGAATAATCAACTAGGTTCTTAAAACCTCTTGTTTGAAAGTGCGAGACATTGCGAGCAGTCGAGGACACAATGAAAGTCGTTATTCTAAATTAAATGTTAACCTAAATGTTAACCTATACAACGTTATTGGCTCTATGAGCCTGCTTGCGCCTTTGTAAAGTCTTTACATGGATATTCATTTGCAAATACAAAGATGAAACTAAGTTTTTCCAAAAAGTTTTACTTTAATTATAAAAATAAATATTTTAAAGATTTATTACAATTTATTTGTGTGCCCATTTTTCATCATTCTAGTTGTTAGTCATATTTTGGAATTGAAAAGGCCTCATATATCAAAAAAAAAGATATCGTCACACGAATGTATAGCCAATAACCACACATTTTTTTACATTTTATTATTTATACCAAAAACAAAAACAAATCACAAAACTCCAAAAAGATGACGCTTATAGACAACGTTGACATTCTTTCAAACTACTGCAGCAAACATCCAGCAAACACACAACCGTTGCTACAAATATCGACGTTAAATCTGTATGTAGAGTCTCTGTTTTACATAGCCTATCTCTACATTGTAGAGATAGGCTATGTAAAATGTAAGAATGAAACTGATGAAGTATATTTTGAATATTTAAGTTTGAAAATCTGAAATGTAAAAAAATTTATATATAAATTTATAATACTTTTTTCAGAGTTTTACTACAAATTTGAACTTTCATATTTGTGAAAAAATTGAAATAGCTATATTTAAAAACTCTTAGCTTTTAATTTAAAGAGATCCTTGAAAATGATTATTCCAAGATATTACTAACTTTTTTGTTTTATGTGATTTTACACGGCTTCTTTAAATATTTTTCAAAAAAGGAATTTGGTTCGTTCTTGAAACTTTATTTATATTTTAGTTTGTATTTTCATGCTTTTTGCAAACATTTTGATAAAGTTTAGTTATGTTTGAGTATGAATGCAGTTTTTGAAGCAAAAGATGCTCGAAGCAAACTCGAAAATTGCGTAAAATGAGATTAGTAAGGTCAACAGAAAAACAAGGACAAAAGAAAATAGTTTGTGTATACTAGGAAAAAAATTCCACGTAACATTGTTAATCTCTACGCAAAAGAAAAAATGGAGAAAAGATGATGGTGGCAACCATGGTGTTGTAATAATGTAGATGATTTTGTTGCTAATAATAGGGGTGATGTTGGTGGGAATAAGGATGGGGGTGTGATGTTGTTGGTAGTCATGACGATAGTTGTAAAGATGTTACTAATAGTTATGATAGTTAAAATAGTTGAGAATATGAAGTCGTTAAAAAGATAATAATAGTGAAAAATTCATAAGCCATAAACGAATGCATTAGAAGACGATTTTGGGCTGTTCATTTTATAAACGTCTTATTTTAGAACGACTATTCTGGAACGATCCTTTAAAATGTAAGGACCCTTTATGCTTGGCAGCTTTATTTCTTTACGCCTGTATACTTTTAAAAGTGTGTATTGTGGTTTCGTGTGTGTTTTATTTCTGCTTGGTGAGCCCATGAAATAGTGGTAGTAATGATGGCGTGATGCCTACTTTCAGGCCGTTTGATGGGCTTTCCGTTGGCGTTATGAGCCACCATAGTGTGCTAGGTTGTCGCCAGCGTTTAGAAAAATTCAAATCGGCCTATTTTATACTCTTTTTATATTTTTGAAAATTTATAAAAATTATGTCTACAAATTATTAATAAAAAGAAATATTTTACAAATAAAAATACATAAAAGTATATGTAAGTTTGTTAGTTCTAACATGCTTAAAATTCCAAACCTGCCGTGTTTTCACAAGAATGCATTTGGAAGTTTAATCCACGCATCCATTCATGTCTTGGAAAATACTTATCCAAAAAAATTATGTAATTTAAAAATGTATAATTTATTCAGGTTCAGTCATGAAGCCTTTTCGAAGTTTCTTTAACTATTTTTTCATAATTCTTTAAATTGTTTTCATAATTCTTTAAATTGTTTTCATAATTCTTTAAATTGTTTTCATAATTCTTTAAATTGTTTTTATAATTTTAAAAATAGGAAAATTTGTCTCATGGTTTTCCTATTATTTGATCACATCTTTGGTAAGTAATTAATTTTCAAAATGTTTCTCTTTATATTCAAAAATAGACATTTACACTAACTTTTCATTAAAATAAAAAAATTAAATTAAACTTAAAGAAGAGGTTGATATTTTGTTTATTTTTCAAAACAAACGGAAAAATAATGATTCTTTAGAAACCAATAGAAACCTATTTAGGTACAAAATGTTTTATTAATATTTAAACTCGTAGAAGGAAATTAAAACGATAGCAGCTTTCGCCATAAAACAATGATAAAATTCAAAAGAACTTTTTGAGTTTTCAACGATGCACATGTCCACTGCTCCTTTATCCAGAACACTCTCTCCTCCTCTCATCACTCTCTCTTCCTATCTACGTCTCTCTATTTTTTTCTTTTTTTTCTTTTTTCTTAATGTTTTTATATCGAAAAATTAGTTTTTCGGCTTTTTTGGGTGAATTTACAATTCAGAGTTAAGTACTTACTGCTTCGTTGCTTATTTTTTAACTTTTATTTTAACTATTGCTAAAAAGTTTATTATTATTTTAAAAAAAACATTTTTCCGATTAAGTGAATTTTTTGAAAGAATTGTGTGCGAATTTCATTTTTAAATTTTAAAATAAATTAAATTTTTGTCGCTAATGAAAAAATGTCAAAATTATTTTATTCAGTATTGGATTAAAAATAGGCAGAGAAAAGGATGGTTTGATTGTTCGATTATAATGCAGTGAAAATTGTTGAATGATTGAAAAACAATTTTACTACATTGATAAATGAATAAATAAATAGATAAATGTATTAATTCAGTTTTAAATGGATTGATTACTTGGTAAAAAGAGAAATAACAACATGCACGCATCACTAACTTTTTGAGATTTTTAACTTTTCCACACATTTTACAAATTAAATTTCCAAAAGTTTTTGAATTTTATATTTTTTGAAACAATTTTTTATACATTTTCTATTGTGCTACAGTTTTGTCTTCCACATATTTGAGAAGTTTTGATAAGAATTCTGTTTTTACAATTTTTTGAATCTTTCTTACTGTGCAATAATTGTTCCACTTTTTTGATTGTGCTTATACTTTATATAAGTTTTGTTTAAATACCATTTGAAAAAATAACTTTTAAGCATGAATAAACTTTTAATTTTTTTCACGGCAACTTAAGTCTTCAATAAATTTTAAATTTGCATTCAGAAAAAGTATTATTTCAATAAATGTTTTTTCTTTTTTATATATAAAAAGTTCTTAGAGATATCGTTTCATAATCAAGTTCCCTGATACATATATAAGATGCCATTTCAAGTCGAAAGCCCAAATAGATATTACATTTTATTTTTTTACTTAATTTAAAATCAAAATTATTTAAACAAGTGACTGTTAAAAATTATAAAAACTATGCAGATACCATCGAAAAGCAGCCAAGGATGACGAAGTCTTGACAAAATTCAAGGAACAGGGCAGGTGATGGTTGGGAGAAATGTGTTGAAAGTAATTGAAACATTGAAAAAATAAATAGAGATTGGTTGAATTTGGATTCAAAAAATTGCTGGTAAGACGAGCAAGATTGAGAAAACTAATGTTTTGAAACGTTGATGCGGTGTTTATGTGGCGAGGAACAAAAGCTAAGCCCTGGCGTTGTAAAATATTTTTTCTAGTAATTGAAACTTTAAATTTATTCATTGCCGTCAGTTCATTCAAGTTTACAGAGGGTATTTCTTAATAGCTCTTTAAATGCTTTACAACCGTACAAAAATTAAAAGCGAAAACTTTGTTAAAATAAAAATACTTTGAAGAATAAAACGCAAGGTTTAAATCGCTTTTTTGGGAAATTAATACTATCGGATTGGAAAATTATTTCATTAAAAACTAAATTTTATGTAAAGCATAAAAAAGAAGAAAATTAAAAAAAAGATTTTTGAAAAATAAATCTGGAAACAAATGAAACTAAAAATCTTTTTTTGTAAAAAAGAAAAACAATTAATATTGGAAAAAACAACAATGGATGAGTAATGCTCGCGTTTAGTTAATAAATGTGATTCTTCTTGAAGATTATCTCAAAAAATATTTCAAGACCAAAAATATATTTTTGTTTGTGTGTTTGTCCATTTATTCTTCCTTATGTTCGGCATTCTTATTGTTTTGAAGATGTTTTATGGCTGTCATTAATTTCAACCGATCTGCATTCACACAGACACGTTCTCACATTTGTGGGAGTATCGAGTGAAAGCGTTGAAGAGGTCCTAATGCTGTTGCTGGGGAGGTGCTTGCAATAAGAGGCGCTCTTAACCGGCTTACTATTAGCTCGAATATTAAGTTACTAACGAGGTCGAAGGAACAATTTCACGTGCAAGTTTTGACCCTTCGAAGCAGAAGAACTTGTACTTGTGGAAAGATTCGTTATTGAAGGAAATATTACTAAGAGTGACATTCCGCACTCAACATACAAAACTACTTTACGCCTTTTGGAGTTACATGTATTCAACCTTTTAGACGAGATTTAGGAAATGAACATTTTGAGCGCTCGAGTGGCATAAGAATTCGAAATTATTGTGACCATTTTGGCTGTTCTATTCATTTTTATGAAAAGTGTTTTTTCAGTTACATTACTATTATATAGGAGTATTGCTTCGGTTTTTGCGGCGATTCTTTCGGCTTTAGAGGAAATAACATTAAAGAGAAAAAACTAGAAGGAAATTAATTAGGAATCAAAGAACGAGCCATTGAAAGATGAAGGGTGCATGTCCGAGAAGACATCTCCAACGTAACAACAACTGAATCGCTACTTGCACTTCAATTATGAAAAAAATTAATTAAAAATTAATTTTGTTTAATATAAAAGATAATTAATAAATGAAAAAACTGATTATGAAAATATTTTGAAATATTAATTATAATAATCATAAAGCGAGTAATATGATGATGGAAATGATGACGTCAGATACGTGAAAAATTCTCTCTTTGAACATGACATTGCTTCTCTCTGTGTATGTGCGTGTTTGTGTTTGTGTGTGTGTGTGTGCTTGTGTGTGTGTGGGTTTGTGTGTTTGTGTGTGTGTGTGTGTGTGTGTTGTGTGTGTGTGTGTGTGTGCGTGTGTGTGTGTGTGTGTGTGTGTGTGTGTGTGTGTGTGTGTGTGTGTGTGTGTGTGTGTGTGTGTGTGTGTGTGTGTGTGTGTGTGTGTGTGTGTGTGTGTGTGTGTGTGTGTGTGTGTGTGTGTGTTTGTGTGCGTGTGTGCGTTTGTGTGCTTATGTGTGGGTGTGTGCTTATGTGTGTTAAAGGCTCAATGTTTCAAGATCAGAATATTTATTTTACCTCAAAAAAAATCGACCTTCTCGTTTATAACTCTAGTGGTGGCATTTCAAATCAGAGCACGCCAAGCATGCCATCTTATGAATCAACTGAAGCGTCAACTAACAGCGGATAAATCTTCCGGCACAACGAAAACTCTGAAAAAGAAATTTAGTGGCCATTTAGGGCGTGATGGAGATTTCTGAGACAGAGTGCACCCATTGCTGTTTTTGCGAATATCACTAATGAAAGGCATATTGAATAATTTAACTTTAAAAATATTTTTTGTTGCTAAAATAACAGATAATAAATTACTCCATTTGTCACTTTGACAATGCCATCGTTTGTAGTTTTGAACAAGTATTTTCTACATTTTTATTCTTTGCCAAAACAATATAGACTAGTGTTTTTTCTTAATTATAATTATTTAAGCCTTCACCCTTCCTTGATTTTTCCATCGCTGTTCTATCTACCACTCTTTAGACCCATCTTCCTCTCATCTCATCCGTTTGTGCGATTTGCAAAACACAAATCAACTGTTAGCTTTGTAATTGCTTTTCAGATTTACAGGTCCTGCCGTCTTATAAATCAGTCGATCTAATCCACCGCGAAGAACTGTCAGATTTGCCCACACAAACAGCCATCCAAGCGTTTGCAGCCACCCATCTTGCTGCTTCTTCATCTTCTTCTCTTCCATTTCTCACCTTCAAACGTCTTTCTTTTCACGCCATTTTATTTTATTTTGTTTCACTGACATCAATATTTGTCTCTCTCTCTCTCTCTCTCTCTCTCTCTCTCTCTCTCTCTCTCTCTCTCTCTCTCTCTCTCTCTCTCTCTCTCTCTCTCTCTCTCTCTCTCTCTCTCTCTCTCTCTCTCTCTCTCTCTCTCTCTCTCTCTCTCTCTCTCTCTCTCTCTCTCTCTCTCTCTCTCTCTCTCTCTCTCTCTCTCTCTCTCTCTCTCTCTCTCTCTTTTGCTTTCTCTTCTTTCACACATTGTTGTGCAAGTGTCCCCAATAAAGTAAAACCTCCATTTTATTATCTTTCACTTTTCATTAATGTTTTTGGTCGATAAATCTTTTTATAAAAATAACACTTTCAAAATCAGTCTATAAAAATCAAACCTTCAACAACAAATTCAAAACAAAAACAACAAAAGGTCTAATCATTGTGGCGTTGAGATAAGCACTGCTCAAGTCTGACGTACTTTCGCTTAATGACGTCATTATGACGTCATGACGTGACTTCGATAATCTCTTTTCGCTCAGAACGTCTAGCGCCGGACAAAGCGCCTGAATCGTCGTTGTGATTGTTGTTTTATTGTCTTTTTTAGATGTTGTTGCTGTTGCTGTTTTTTTTTCGCTGTGGTTGTCGTTAAAAAGCTTTTTTGAAAAGTTTATGTTACGAACCCAGGGCTGTAAGGTGTGTTTTTACTTTGAATCGTTTTATTATCGTGGATCACAGCATGGAATAGCAATGAAGAGAACTGCTCAGAGGAATTCAGAAGCAGCTAGAGTTTAATGATCACTAAGATCATTTAGGTAAAAATGAAAAAAGGATTAAGTTTTGTGCTAAGCTTTTCAATCATAATAAAATAAAAACAATCGTTTTAAATTCAAATATACAAAATTCTATTGTTAATACGGAGTTGAGTCTGAAAAGGTTTCTTCTAGCTATGCAAAAAGAATAAAAAGAATGTCTTTGTGTCCTCCAAATGACTCAAGTAAAATACGAAAAAAACTAATAATACGAATCTTGTACATCTCGTCATAACTATTAATAAAACAGCCATTACGATATCAGAACTGCCATTCCAATCATATTTACCAGCGGCCAGATGCAACGTTCTTAAATGTTTTGTGGTTGTCATTGTTATTATTTTTCTTTTCAGCCTTTTTCATTTTTTACTGGCTTCATAGTTTTTACTTTCTCCATGCGGCTTAAGAAAAAGTAACTACTCATTTTTTATTTTTTCCTTTTAAAAAACTGTCTTTGGTTTTTCTTCTCAGAAAAGCAATTAGAGTTTCACTGTTCATAATTGCGATTACCTAATTTAGTGTCATCTTACCATTGATTTCAACCGTTGATTCTCACACCTAATTACAAACCCATCCTTGTCGTCCTGAACAAAAATCATCTTCACGAAAGTGGCATCGTAACAACCATCGTTTATTATTATTGAGAGTTTTAATAATAAAGTTACACTCATTGTTCAACGTCTCATCATCAAATACAGCATTAATTAAGTGAATAATTTTTTCACTTTTCCGAGCATGCGTGAACCGATACAAAAATGAAATCTTGAACAAGACATTTCTACTTTTAGAAAGCACAAACTAAACAGTTAATAAGAAGCCTAAAACACGCCAAAAACGAACGAAAACATAGGAACTTATAAAACACCCAAAGCACATTTTGACAGCATATCAGAGGCAATCTATTTCGACTGATGTAGTGGACAATAAATACTGTAAATTGGTTTACCCATGAGGAGAAATGCTGGGAAATTGATGAGATAAATCAAAGATAAATGTGATTAAAAGTGAAATAGATCAGTTATCGTGTGAAATGCACATTTTTTAGTCGTTGAGTTAATCTTTAAAAGGATTGGGGACGTTTGCTACAGTTTGTGAATTATATGTCACGCCATACATTTTATCGTAAAAAGTGATTTCCAGTGCGGCATGTAGGCATAGGAATCTTTCTTAATACTAGTGTTTAAATAATATAATAGTACCTTATCATTTATTAAGAAGAATAAGCTTCTTTTAGGCTATCAATAAATATTTATTTTGCTTCAACTCAAGTTTATTTTTGTTCACTGTTTTTATAACGTTCTTTCAAAGGAACTAGACATTATTTTTATACATTTTATGTTTTTTTCCTTTCCTTTCAGCCTTTTATCTAACTTTCTGTTTTGCCAAGAAATTGGAAAAAGTAGCATATTTACTTTTATATGAATAAGACATAGCGTGTTCTTTGAAAAACGTTTTTAACATATTAAAATGTATCGTTGTCAAAGAGAGGCATGGATTAAAGGCAAAAGTGAAATCTTTTATCTTTCTATATATAACTTTTTAGCTGTCCAGTGGGGGCTATTGAAGGTGGTGGTGAAAAGGTTTTGAGGCAAAAGTCTTTCGTTTCGTAATTTTCACCCTTTCTTCATATGCAAGAAAAATGACAACGACATTACTGTCATTTATATATTTTGGTGTTCTTATTCAATTGCAGATTTCCTCCACTGCTGCTTGAATTTGCGCTTTTGGCTCTTCTATATGTGCAAAAATTTACATTTAAAAACGTCAAAAATTCATCGTATATCTTTGAAAGTCTTGCAATGGTTATAAATAAGTTGTATAAAGCTTTTTTTAAAAAAATCGTTTTAAACTTAACAAATTTTTAACTTTTAAAAGTTATTTTAGATTGGTGAAACTTTTAGACTCTATTCATTTTAGCCAGAAACCTAAATATCAAATTCTTCGAGTATTAATATAAGGATATAAGCTTTTTACAAAAATCGGAAGTTACTCTACCACAAATAACGCTGAATGCGGCGGTAAAGCAGAAAATAAAAAATCGACATAAAGAAAATAGAAACGTTATGTCTGTGAGCGGAATGTTTAAGTCGCGAGTTATTGTATAGTGTGATTTCATGTGGCTCCTGTGATTCGAGCAGTAAAACTTCCTCACGACTGTATACTAATAGCCGTATAAGCTATTACACGTCCTAAGTGTGTCTTTGCACTGTCTAGATTACACACATTCAATCTTTATGAATGCTGGGATACAAAATTATGTTTATAAACCATTGACATAAACCTCCAAATAATGCAAACTAGACAGAACAGTAGGAAATTGTAAATTATACTAGTTCGCAAGTATCGAGAGATTTAAAATTCAAATAGCCTCTCAGAGCACGCTTGCCCTTATAAATCAACACGAAGCCCATACATTCGAAAAACTGTACAAATTTATGGCAGCTTTTTAGAATTTTTATCTTATAAAACGCTTTTTTATGTTTAATTTTCCTATTTGATTTTTTAAATCAGATGCATATTTATAGAGATCAACCTTCATTTTTGTAAAGTTCAAGGAAAATACTTTTTACTATTTAGCGAAACCCATGTTTTGAATCTTTAGAGAACGCGTTTTGAATTTTAAAAAATGTTTCGTAAATTTAAAAAAAAAATAATTAATTAGTTTTTAAAAATAATTTATACATTTTATACACAAATATATATAAAAATTATTTTATAAAAGATTGTATAATTTGACAAATTTATAGTGCTGAAAGTTTACTAAGATTCTTGAAGCAATAGTTGTTGATGCTTCAAAAATATGAATAACTAAAAATAAAAGACACGATGAAGCAGCCTTGCTGTGATGATAGAACAGTCGCTAGAGGTCAACTCATTTTTGTCTCAAAAAGAATTTTATTAATTATTTTCAAAACGTTTGATTAGTTCTAGTCCGAATAGGTTTTTGAATCAAAATAGGGTTTCAAAAAGATTAACATAAAAAAGTGCGAGGCAGTTATAAAAGGAAAGAATGATTCGATGCTTCAGCATATTGTAGATGAAACGCCTAATTGCGGGAAGCTAGAGTTGCGAAACAAAACAGGTAAAACGCGGGAAGACTTTGCGAGAAAATAAAAAATAGGGTTAAAATATTAATTTATTAAATAGAGTTCAGAGAGTCTGTTAGGGTTAAGGTTAGGATTAGTATAAAAAAAGGGGAAAAAAGTATAATACATCGTCATTTTATATTTCCGCAATTCACTATTAAATGTTAATTTTAGTTTTGGGTCACTTTTTATTATACAGAAATAGGCAATAAATATATATTTGTATTTACACTTTTACCGTTCACCGTTTTACCCTTTATATTCCCGCAACTCCCGTCTACCGCAATCCCGAGTTTTATTCACAACCCCCTCAGCACTCTCAAGACTCAAGAACATCTTTTCATATTTCGCTTCCAGATTAGAAATCTCGCGTGTTTTCAATTAATTACAGAATCAGGCAATACGGCTAGCACTTCTCAAGCATCACCACTTCATTAACCGCATGGAGCGTCTTATCAACAAGGCATCAGTTCGCTATCATGTCAGTTTAGGAGGCGTGATATCAATATGAATTATGCCAGTGTGACTTATTAGTAATTTCAATTTAATATTTGTTTATAATTTTTACTCTTAAATCATATTTATTGTATTTAAATACCTAAAGTACTTTTTTTATTTTTAAAATGTCGTTTTTAGATTCACTCACTTCTTTGTACCTTGACTTTTACTTAAAACGACATCTAAGAATATAAAGCTTCATCAATGTATGCTATTTATAACAAAAATTCATTCATTTCATTTTAAAATTTTATAGAAATGTTTCAACACAATAAGATCTTATCTAAAAATAATTAACAGAAAAACTGTGTGTGTCTAGTTTAGTTGCACGTGTATTGAGATTAATTTATTTAGGATAAATTTATTTAATAATCTTTAAGATCTTAGCATCTCATACAGGGTTCAATTAGTATTATATATCTTTTTTGACGATCAGTTAGGATCCTCCGGTTGTAAGGAGCAACAGTGAATCGTCATGCCACGGCGAAAAATCCTTTTCACCTCTTGTCTGCGCCCGCTCCATGATGATGATGATGATGATGATGATGATGATGATGATGATGATACATCTCCTACATATAACATATACCGTAAAACACTAATATGTTCACACAATTTTATATAATTTTTTTGAAATTTAAGAAAATAAATATATTTTTCAACTTATTTTTAATAATTAAATTAATAAATATTGGCTTTCAATGCCTATTAATCTTTCAATTCTGAGTCAAGTTAAATTAGACATTGTGTTATCGAAATTCAGTTACGATTATTATTATTTTTCGCCATACTTACCACCACAAATTTGCAAAACTTATGGCTTAGAAAAATTAGTATTTAAAAAAAAGAAGATGTCAGAACATGATGGTTGTCCGAACAATCTAGATTTTTACGGTTGCCGTATCTTTCCGTAGAATAAAAATTTATTCGCACACATTTGTAATAATTTTTTAACGAAAAGATAGATATTTTTTCAAATAATTTAAATAACTATAAATTGTTAAATATTAGAGTTTTTTCTCATTAGTCTTTTTAATCTTAATAAAATTAAATTCATCATAATATTATTGAAATTCAGTTACGAGTATTATTATTTTCCCCCATAATTAGCACAACAGACATTTTTGTTTTTTAAATGTATGTTCGAACACAAAACATTTGTTTTTAAAAAAATGATGGTGTCTCGAACATTATGGGTGTCCGAACAATTCGGTGTTTTACGCTAAATAGGAAATTGAAGCTTGAATCTTTTACTGTGGACATTCTCAAAATGAAAAAACCATTTTTTTAAAGTTGAAAAACATTTTCTCTAAATAGGCTCAATTGGCAATCCTAGTTTCGCATGTCAAAAAGTTATGTATACTTCTCGCGTGTGAAGAAAAGTTTTGAACTACGTAAAAAAAGGATTTCAGAAGAATTAAAAAATATTTTTTACTTGATGGAGATCTTTGTATGTGCGTGCTGTTGAGATGTTTGGAAGGCTTAATGTTCCTTAAGTGTGTTTGTCTTTGCGTGCGTGAAAAATGTCAAAAGGTGTTTAAAATAGCAAAGTTTCAAAATAAATATTTTTAACATTTTACCAAAACTTTTTAATAGAAAAAACTTTTTGTTCAAATTGATTTATATCCACTCATTAATTTTGTAATCACTAATCAATAAGAAGACCGTTAACCCATTTACCACATCTTGGCCATAACCCACATTCTATTGAAACCAAGAAAAATTCAATACTGAATAATTTATATCTTTTCAAAACTTCATCTTCATAAACCTCATAACAACTTCCACCGAACCACCCATATTCGACCAATTACTTTCTGCTCTGCGTGTGGCGTCATGCGAGGCTAGCGTGATGAAAGAGTCAGAACCTATTCACAACTTCGGCGTTTTTCCTTAAATTGGGGGAAATAAGAATTCTTGGTATTTATGAATGATCGAATTCCATAGTCGAATAATTACAGTTGGGAGCAGTCGTCATTGGACTAATCGCCCCTTCATCACGATGTGCAAACCGTTCCATCATTAGGGGCCGAAACGTATTAGGAGTGGTGACAAGTAGCGATATTACGCAAAGACAGTGTTTTAAGTCTCAGTCCCCTCTCGCCGTTGCATAAGCATGCGAGCAGGCGTTACGCAAGCAAGTTCTCTCTAGCCTCCCTCAGGTAGTTCCAGTAGCAATGCAATGCTCGTGCTCTTTTTCGTTCATTGCGTAAGCTTGTAGGTGTGCGTATGTGGCACAGGTCAACACACTTGTATATACATATGTATATGCATGTATCGATAATATACATGGTATATATTTATGAAAATGAAATGTATAAACTAACTACCATATAAATATATACTAGTATATTTGTTCAAGACGCGGAAGCATATATAAAGAGAATGACTTTCGAAAACTTCGTTAGCAGATGTTTCTGCCAGATTTCAGTGTAGTTTTGGTTTTTTGTGAGCCTTAAACTTGAAAATCAATATTTTCTTAGATAAATAAATATAGAAAACAAACAGTTTTTGATAAAAATTAAATGAAAGTTAAATTAATAAAGTTTACAACTTAATAAAATAACATAAACTCTCAAATTTAAGATAAGTGTTGAAAAAAGTCATTATTTGAATAGTCTTAGATAGTATTTAAATTGATTGTTAGCCGTCCAAGCATGATCTGGTGTGTAATCTGCCTGTTGGTTATCTGTCTGGTGCCGCTAGGTAAGTTCTTATAATCCTGTTTAATCTTACTTTCAAATTCTCCAAACATTTCACTCAAACATGATGTCTTCAACTTTTATTTGAACAATTTATCTTTACATTGTATCGCATTTATTGTTTGACATCTAACATACATTATTTATCAGCATTAAAAATTTGACATTTCATTTTCATCATTTTTAACGAGGTCTTTTTTTTCTTTGAAAAATTGAAGGCGAAAGCAAGTTTTTTGAAAATTGATTGAGTATATTGAAAACATGTTAGATCTTTGAAATATTAAACTCATTAAAAAGATCGAGTAAAAGGCGGAAACCAGACATTTTATTCTAAAATTTCTGAATTTCTCTCATTTCACACGAAACAATATCATGTTTTTATCTTCAATTTGCTTCCTCGAAAATATCCAAGATAATTAAGACAAGTCTCATGCTTAAAGTTCGTTTCTTGGTACAGTGCTCACACAATTCTGAGGCACTGGTAGCGTCTCTTCTTTCCTCACAGACACCAGAGTCTAGTGGCTCATAATTAATTGCATATGCAAGCAAGTGACGTGTTGTTTGCTCCAAAGGCGATCTTGTATTCATCAGTGCCAAAAACATTGACCTCATCAACTCATCAACTTCACCATCCTCCGCATCTTCTGCTTATCATCATTTCTTTCGCTCATTTACTTCTTATTAGTTTGTTATTCAAGCTTAATTACAGAATCATTTAACCATCGCTTGTATGTATGTTTTAGAATTGATCCTCCACAACAAGGATATTCCATCAGCTAAACAGGCGTAAATGACCTAATTGACGAAGATATATCCTTAATGAGTTTCATTAACGGATTGAGATAAGGCTAGTGAGTTGAATGACATTTATCAATCGTTGATTCATTATGGTTCAAATGAAGGCATAATGGCTTGGGAGTCATAGTAATGATGCTCGTAAAATAGGTTTAAGGCGCTGGAAAATATTTAACTCGAGCCAATCGCTTGAAGTGGTTTGAATGTTTTGCTTGAACAAACGAACAAATAAAACAACAAACAGCTAATCAAGCCAAAAAATGTTTGCTGATGTGTCACTGTAATTTAATCCAAACTGACTTAAATAATAAGAATAGAAAAATGCGAGATTCTTTAAAATAATAACCGAAATAATTGAATAAACACAAATAATTAAGGCAATTAACCTTAATTGACTGTCGTTATATAACTATTCTTGACTCTTGAGTAAACGCACAATAAACATAAACCAATGAAAGAATAATATTACCTCTATTAATCACTTATTGGTGTAGTTAATTGATTTTTCACAATGAAAAAAAAATATATATAATCATTGATAAAATGTATGAAAAACTAGCAACAATTGAAACGATAAAATCAAGAGGTCAAAGTAGCATAGTGGCATGCATTAGAGCTTCATTTCTTGCTTTTTTTATCCACCTTTACTTTTATTCATCTTCTAATTCATCTATCATGCTCTCTATCATCCACCTGTTTTCAATTCATTTTCAACTCATTTATTTTCAGAATCATCTTCACTGACTTTTTAACCATTTTGCTATTCACACTTTTACAAATTGTTCCATCGCTTAAAGCGTTCTTTAAAACTTTGTTATGTTACTAAGGATATGAAACTTCTTTCCAATCAAAGCAATTCCAAATACTATTACCCTTATTATTTTTATTAGCGTTATTAACCCAGGCAACTTATTGCTTCATACATTATTCAAACCTTTAAAACCTTTTCTAGTTTTTTATTACAATTACTTTAACTTTCATTCCCTCCCACCTCTCCTCCCCCATCCTCGCAATGCCCTCGGGCCATGCTTAACCGCAAGTTGAGGACCTAAATCTTGATTTTTATCATTTAATGAGCTTCTTTCTAACACCCGCTCATCCATCCTCTGTCTATAAATACAAAGTTATATTCTTTCATTTTGTATTCGTTTACTCATTTATCCTTTTGTTTAATATTCATCCATAGAGTTTTAATCCAATGTATTCACATATTGATCCAACCATCCGTTCATCTACCAGTGTTTTTACAGCCATAACCTCTTCAGAGATAAGACACACATGGCATTTATATGGCGCAAAACATTCATTAAGAATAACCAGACGCTGTTAATTAATATTTTATGGCTCGTGACAAATTGAAGAGCCACAGAAATCCACAGTGGCGATCGTTGTTAGGTGAGAGGCGACCATCACACGCAGGCGACACTTTTAGGCTCTCGTCACACCACTTTTGCACTGATAAGCTCTTCGCTACACGCATTTCATCGTTCCGTCGCAGTTAGTGCAGTTGCTAAAATCGTCATCAGCAACAAAACTAACGTTTAACTTCTCTAATTACAAAATACAGTGACAGCCAAGATATCAGTGTGCTGCTAACTTGGGTGGGGTAGGAAGAGAGATTAGATATATAACTAAGGCGAGTTGTTTGTTGAGATAACATCAAGTTTGAATCGATGCCAATGAGTCTGGTTGAGTTTATGGAAGAAGGGTTAGTCTATAAAGAGGGTTTATTGTGGTGATGCATCATGGAGATATCGCATGCTGGATCTAGTGCTCCTACTCCAACCTGCTTCATAATTCACTGAAAACCTTTTTTTCCGCAAACGTATAATTTAATTTCTCATTTAAATAAATGAAAAAGCTAAAAGTTATAAAAAATATGGTTAATGGGATAGTAAACGACAGTACTTATTCTAACGATCACACGCGATAACATCTTAAGCTGATCTTATCAATGATTCCAGACACCATTTTATTATACTTTAGTGAATTATGTGTTAATAAAAAATTAACTTTCAAGATAAACTTTATTATTTATAAATTTAAGTTCCAATGAATAGATTTCTTTATAAAGGAAAAGAGGTGCGCTTTGTGTTTGAAATAGGAAATTACAAGGTCTAATAGGTTTAGAAGCAAGCAGCCAAGCCCCTAGATAAAACAACTATTTGATTGTATAAATATTTATTTTGTCTTTCTTTCATGTATGCACATATTCAGTTATTAATGAATGTATTACGCACCTTGAGTCACTATTTCTCCATTGAGTGATTATAATAGAATAGGATTTGCCATTATACACTCGTATTTGCCTATTCAGTTTTTCTAAGATGCAACTGTGGCATTAATCGATTGCAGGAACATTAATGTGCTGTCTGCACCCCCTTTCATTGCCTCAAATTAGAAAAGCGTTGAAAATTTGACACTGCATTACTACTGGCTGAGTTTAGTTATAGAAACAGTAGTGGAAAGAGTAGTTATAGTGTTAACCGTTTCAGCTGTATTAATATTAGTAGTATTATAATAACAAGTAGTAGTAGTAGTAGTAGTAGTAGTTGTAGTATTAGGATTATTATTACTAACAGCAGCAGTACTAGTATTAGTAGTACTAACATCAGCAGAACTAGTAGTAGTAGTACTAACAGCAGCAGAACTAGTAGTACTAGTAGAAGTAACAGCAGAATTACTAGTAATAGTAGTAGTTGTAGTAACAGTAGCAGTACTACTACTACTAGTAGTAGTAGTAGTAGTAGTAGTAGTAGTAGTAGTAGTAGTAGTAGTAGCAACAGTAGGTAGAACAGATGATTAATATTAGTTGGAGGATGAAGCATGCAGTAATCAACAGTGACGGCTTAAGTAATATTTTGAAATGCCTCGTTTAAGTTAAGAGCTTTCTTCGTTTTATTGCTTTTTCTATCCTTCTATTCCATAGTTCATTATTCACTTTTCAAAATGTCATTATTTTATTATTCATTTGTTAAATAATTCCGAAAAACATAATTTGATTTGTGACTTCAGTCGATATTTCGTATGCCTTTTTGGGTCATTTTTATTATCGATGCTGCTAATCACACACCAATTTCTTTCTCTTACTAACCGCCTCCATCATTTATTATTTCACCTCAAGTCAAGTTGTTACCAGAGAATAACTTTTATCAATTTTTTAAAATCATTAAACTTTTATATGTAAAGAAAATTTTATAATCATTTATCATCGCTTCAACCGTCAATAAACTTTTATAAAAATATACTTTTCACTAACTCCGTGAATCGAAAACGTATTTTGATTTAATTTATGGTTTCTTGTTTAATAACGGTAATTAAAATTGATTGTGGCATGAAGCTCTCCGGACAGGCGTCACTTTAATGACATCAATTGTTTCATGGTATTATTGTATTTTGTTTGTAGATGTGTTCACTCAATAGCGAGCTCGTCATTAAGTTTCACAGCCATTAGACGCAACATCTGGGAGCAGTTTAAAACTTCAATCCTTCTCAAGTTTTTCTTAGTAATTCTTTAATAGGAATCTTGAAATAGAATTCTATTTAAATATATTTAATAGTCAGTCTAGTATGAGTTTCAAAATTTTTTGCACTAGCATTTAATTTGATAAATATCGTATTAATTCAGATAAAAAAGATAACCATTTTGATAGTTTGATGATTACTATTAATGAATACTAACAAGTGTGGACATCAAAGATTCAAACAGCGATGATGGAATAATTTGGAGTGCTTAATTATCAAGCAGTTTATTTCTAAATTAATCCAATTACCCTCTGAATCTTCTTGATTTGCTGCGAATAGATATATAGTCTTTATGAGTTTCCGTAATAAGTTTAAATTTACACAAAATCAGCTACTTCCATACGAAATAATTACTTAAAAGATGTTTAAAAAAATAGTTTTTCTAAATTTCACGATCATCAAACACGCGCCCATAAAATTCTTTTTGATGATCAGGCCCCGACGAGACTTTCCAATAACGGGCGTTGCAACTCCTCCTAGTATGCGTGGACGGCTCACTTTCTACTTTTTACTAAACTACAGAACCACATAGAAACTTTTTTTTACCGACAAAACACTTTAAAACAAATATTTTATAAAGTATTTCAGTCATTTTTTCCCATTCTTCGTCATGCTTTAGTGGAAGCTCTTTCTCATTATCGATTACTTCAAAAAAATATACTTTTTTTTATATTTTTTAAAATTGATTCTATAGCTACTATAATGATGTATAAAATATTTCAAAGCGCATATTTATTGAAATCTTAGGTAAAACTGGTTAAAATACTAGTAGTTCATCGAACAGAGTTCTTGAATTTGAAGAAAGAGCGCTATAGAAATCTATTTGATTGATTGATTGATTGATTGATTGATTGATTGATTGATAAAAATTATTTTGATAACTAAAATGATGAACTTTAATAGTTCTTAGAAGTTTAGGATGCCGAATGTAATTGAAAATTCATTTTTGCATTCCCATCTTTACTTTTTACCACCAAAATGGGTAATGTCAGTAATGAACAAGGAAAAACTTTCATCAAGATATATTACGAATGAAGCAGAGTTATCAAGGTAAATTGGATAAGTAAATGATGAGTGACTAGTGTTTTTCAAAAAAGAACCCTGCAGTACACAGAAGAAAAAAAGTAATTTACCTTGGTCATTAGTTTAATAATATAAGTTTTAATTAACTATACTATATTTATTTTTGTCGTAATTCATTATGTTTTTTATATATGACCCATATAATATAAATGACATTACAATTTAAGGAATATTTAATATCTAGAAAGCAAGTAAACTTGTATTGAAATAATTCATTTTAATTAATAAATTAATTTTTTAAATAATAATATTAAATAAAAGTTTAATAAAAAATTAACTTTCCTTTAAAAATTTTAAAAAATAGGTTGAAAACAATTTTTATATATTTAATTAATTGTTTTATTTTAAAAATTATTATAGAAATATGCTAAATAATTCAAATGATAATTTAAGTCAAAAATAATGAAAATTAGAGTAATAATTGTAATGTAAAAAAATGTTTTTATATTCAAAAAAACAATTTTAGTAACAAATAATATAAAAAGTAAAAATGTATAATAATTTTCCAACTTCAATTATGAGACAAACGCAAAGTGGCAGGAGAATAAAATTATGTAAATTATAAGTTAAATTAATAAATAAAACTCTTTTATTTAAACCGCGCGAATTTATTAGGACTTAATCGTCCGCGGATGAAGGATCATAAGCTGAACCGTTCAGCCTGGAGCACAAGCCCTTCTCACACCTTATCTCTGTAAAATGTGTAAAAAATGCATTCATACTTGTCATGCATGAAATTAAGTTTTTTTCAAATTGAGTGCTTATTCATTTTAATTTATTATTTAATTATTATGAAAGTCTTGCCCACAAATAAACTTGCTACAAAGTCTGAAAAATCAGTTCGGACACACGGAAGAACATTTTGTGGTCCTAAACTTACCTAATGAAAGTAATAAATGCACTAAATTTCGAAATAACTCAAAAAGTTTGTAGTCAGTGGCGCTGCATGTCTAGACGGAAGATAACTTCCTTCTTTCATCGAGAGTATGTTCTAATCCTTCCTTCCCTCACTCATTAGGCTCACTGACTTTATTAAAGTAGATGAACGAAATTATTTGAAGTAAAACTTTTCTTTGAATTTTAAAATTAAAGCAAATGTTGTATATGTGTATGTGTATATTTATGTGTTTGTAACCCAAAGATTTTAAACGATAAATATTACACTGGCATTTAACCAAACATTCAATTCACAAAAAGCTATAAATGCTCTAGTTGGCCCAAGCAGACTGCTTGGCAACTGTTGGCAAGTGCGTCTTTGTGAGTCCAATGTGTAAATATTTAAAGTTCTTTCAATTAATGAATACAAACAAGCCCACAAGCCCCAATATATCCTCCCATGAGACATATATCTTCTTTCATTCACTGGTATGAGTTGCAATGTGTTCAACGCAGACCTCATCCGTCAAGGTGAAAGCACCCTTTGTGTGGTCATTATCACTGACTTGTGTCGAATTTTAAAATAATTGACTCTGGTTGAGGGACACTCCTATTTCAAAGGATCTAGTAAATATTTGTGTGTGTGTGTGTGTGTGTGCGTGTGTGTGTGTGTGTGTGTGTGTGTGTGTGTGTGTGTGTGTGTGTGTGTGTGTGTGTGTGTGTGTGTGTGTGTATGTATGTGTGTGTGTGTGTGTGTATGTATGTGTATGTGTATGTGTATGCATGTTTTTTGAGAGTTTACTAAGTAATTGTAGAAAGTATAGTAAGTGTGCTCGTATTACCATGTCTCAATAGTTTTTTTCAAGCTTTTTGTTCACATCTTCATTTTCCAATGTATTTGCACATAGTCATTTTCCCACTCCATTAATCTCGGCCTCTGCTGTCTTTACTCCACCACCCTCATTTCAAACTTCTTTAATCTTCATCCAAGCCTTCAGCTTCTCTTGCAATCCAATCCTCATCGGCCTTAGAGATTTAAACGTCTCAAATATCCCTAAAGGACCATACTTAAATACTACTGTTACACCCACCAAAATAGATGTGAGACGATGTCTTTGTGTGTGTCTGTATCCGTTGGTACAGGATTTTTTATTATCTTTATTTTTATCTTCGTCATCAACAAGCGGGCGCAGATAAGGGGCCAGAAGGTCTCTTTCCGCGGCACAAGAAAATGACTCCAAACATTTTTGTTCACAGCCCACGATTTACGCTAGATGGCTTCAATCGTTGGCTGTCCTGGTAGATTTATACCGAGATTTGTTGTCTGTATGAGGTTCTTGGTCTGCCAGGACGCTTTCGGGGAATATGTGTTTTTATGTTTTCTTTTATGTTTGTATGTGTTCTTGTTATGTTTGTATTTGTTCTTGTTATGTGTGTATGTGTTCTTGTTATGTTTGTATGTGTTCTTGTTATGTTTGTATGTGTTCTTGTTATGTTTGTATGTGTTTTTGTTATGTTTATATGTGTTCTTGTTATGTTTGTATGTGTTCTTGTTATGTTAGTATGTGTGCACAGAACGTAATGAAGTACCTCTTGAGAGAGTTGGGAGAAAGATAAGTCACAAAAGCCACGTCACTAGATTGGTGATGATGATGATTATGTCTAAATTATAATACAATACAATACAATACAACGACGAGTATTATTAACGTGGCGTAAACCCGGACGGGCTTCAAGACCACTTGGTTATGGAAAATTTGATAATTATATTAATAATGATAGATGAATAAATGGAAAGTATGGGAAAAGTAAATATATTATAATTAAAACGAATATTAAGAAATTTGAATAGGCTGTTATTGATGACAGGGTAATAAAGATTTCAAAGACGCGTTCACTGAGGTTAGCGTAGAAGTAAGTAGTTATGAGTGTTTCGACTCAGAGCGGGTAAGGGGGTTAAGGCGAGTTAGCATGCTAGCTTTGATGCCGCGCCTTTCTAATTGCTTGCTTCCCATTCACGATGTTAGAGATTAGTCGCTGCATTGTGGATAGCTCTTTTAAAATATAAAATCATTTATTTCATTTAGAAAATTATTTTTTAAAATTTATGTTTTTAGATTTTAGAAATATTTTTTTATTTAAGCTATTTTGTAAATAAAACAAAATATTAAGTTCGTTATAATCATTCTAAGCCTTGAAAGTATTTTTTTACATTATATTGTTATGACTAATTTTTTATGTTCGTCTAAAATTTTATTACAAAATCAAAGTTTTTATAATCTTTTTATGACTATAAGATTACGAAAAAAAACATTCTATGCTCAAGTGTTTAACTTTTGCTTTTAAATCATTTTGAAATGTTTTTCTTCACCGGAATCGCATATTTGACCAATCAAAGCACCCAGCCATTAACCATAAAATGTTGAAAGGCGCTGTTCTTTTTATTTGTATATCTCTCATTTTTCTTTGATCAATATTTTCTTTAAGAAATTTTGGTTTTTATCATGTTTTTATTATTTTTACATTTTAAATTATATATTTTTATGTTTATGTACTCAGTTGACATAAAAACGTTTTCAAAGCAGATGTTCAATTTTTTATATAAGTGGTCACGTAAATTGAATCAGCAGACGTGCTTTGAAGCCGAGTAATCAGACATCTAAATATGACGTTCCAAGAGGAATGTACTGAACATTTTTTAGTATTTTCCAGTTAAATGCTAGTACCTGATGAAGGATGTCTATTTAGGTATACTCACAGGGAGGTTCTTAGTCAGAATATCAAAGAAGAGATCTCGAGTGCACGGAAGTGTCTACGCTTCTCTCAACTCATCGCCCAGACAAAGACCGTCTGCTTCCGATTAGATCTGCTAGAATTACGATCATTCGGAAGGCTGGGGCAGTGCTAAAGAAAAGTGATTGTGCCTGTGATATGCGAGGTGCACTCAAACGTGGTGAAGTGACGAGTAATGACGAGTAATATGATAGCGATCTTTGTTTGATGTGCCTAATCCTGGGAGCCTTCGAAGATGAGTCGGCTTCGATGTTTCCTTACTGTTTGTGTGGCTTCGTGTTTGTATTACTGAAGCGAAAAGAATGCTGAGAATTCTTATACTTTAGAGTTTTTAAATTTAAATAAGTCATGAAAATTCTTGAGGTTTGCTATACAGAAATAAAAGTGAAGGTCAATTAAAACGTTCAATTTGTTTAAAGAATAAATAATAAAGGATGATGTGAAGAAATAAATATGTTTAAATTTTATAAATTTAATAGTCTAATATCAATAAACATAAATATTACTACAATTTTATAATCGTCTTTTAATATTGGAAAAAATAAACAAAATGAGTACAAAAACATTTGAGTTCATCGCAATTATGAGTGTAGTCTGGAGGATTCCCCAGAGACATTTATGAGGGTGTTGAAAGAAGATTTTTTTACACGCATCTAAGAACCTCCGCAATGAACACTAAAGTTTTAAGTTGCCTTTTACTGCCTTCGAATATAATGTGGTAGAGTATAATTGAAGTCAAACTAACGCTATGCTTTTATTTTAAAAAAGCTTTTTCAACATTAAATCTTTATGTTCAAGGTTAATTTTAAAATCTAATCTCAAAAATTGTATTAAAAAATTTAATGGTCTTTAAAAGCTAAAATCATTCTCATATTTAATTCAATTTAATTTGATAGACTTTAATTGATGCCTGCACACTTAAAGGTTTGATGACTGACAAGATAAGCATCAGGCCGATCAGAATGACGATAACAATGCACGCTGAGTGAATAGTGGTGGCATTGCGAAGACATTCTAAGAAATGTTTCAGCGATGTTTTAATGTCTTTCAAACCACCTTATATGAAAAGTGAAACATAAAATGAAAAAAAAAAAAATTAGAAGTAAATATCTACATTGAAAAGTGGGCCTCCAAGTGAGTCCCCACGGAGCAAATCATGCGATTGGTCGCATCACCATGGTCGTTTGTGTAACGCGTAGTCTTGAAGAACATTAACGAGCCTTTAAGTTCCTTTAGTGCCTATAGACTCCAGCCGTGCAGTACCTTGCAGTCAGTGCGGTGTCTGCTAATTATTTTGGCATTAAAGCTTGCTGGAATATTGTTATAGCGGTTTCTTAAACTTTTTTAACATTTTAAAGTTATTTTTTGTCGCCATGCGATTTATTAACTTTTTATTGCTCTGTGGTATTTTTATTCCAATGAGAATTGACTCCTTTATCGATGTATAATTCTCCTTCTGGGCTATAAAACGAAAGTTTTGAGGCAAAAACATTCAAGTTTTTATAGCCTCGTTTATTTTTTCCTTGATTTGTTTTTTATAAAAAATTTTATTTTAGAAACTAAAAATATTATGTGTTTTTTTTAATCATTTACCTATCCTTCATAAAAGCTGAGAAGTTTGATAAATTTGAATGATTCAGTACAACCTCATAAGAAACTAAAAAAAGTTGAAGTATTTTTCTGCTTTTACTTTTATTTTGCTGCTTCCACATTCTTCATTGCAGCTCTCGAAGCCTTCAGTGACGTAAGCATTAACAAACATGACGTCAGCTTCGAGTACGAACACTGGACCCGTTCCTTCATTTCACTTTCTGGAATTCCATAGTTTAGACACATTTTTAAACCAATTTTTTATAATTAAATAATTGATAATTTGTTTATCATAAGAAACCCTTTAGTAAAAAAACCCAAAATGCACTCAATACTCTCATCAAAAATTCAATAAAAAACCTTAAATTCGGAGAAATTGAACTAACACGTCCACTTTAATGACTGTTTCTTGATATAGAATTATAAATAGTCTATAAAAGAGTCTGGTCTATGAGAATTAGAACAACAGTGAGTTCTGAATACACCATTAAAGACAATAGCGCGCCTTTGAAGAGACAATCAAGATGACAGTTAGTGGCATCACCAACGACAGATTCCCAGAAAGAATTTTGTTCCAAGTTTTAAACTTTGAAAGTCTTATTAATTATTCACTTTCTACACAATTTTAAGTAGCTTTCAAGCACTTTAAAACTATCTTTTCTGTCTTCAAATATTTAAAAACTCGACTCTTTTCTTTGAAAATCTTTTCAACTCTCCTCTGACAATTCGTTCATTCCTGCATTCAACCCTTCACCCACCCCTCCACAGACGGCAAGGCACACAGTCCCCCCTCCGACGACAACATCTTCAACATGCACCCAGCAGACGAATACTACGTCTCCAAGGGCCAGCCCGCCTTGTTCGAGTGCAAGGCAGGTCCTGTCAACCAGCTGCTCGTCAGGTGTCTACCAAAATATATTGATTTTTCATTCAATTTCATTTTTCTGAGTTAAATTAGTAAATCAATTAAAAACAATTTCTTTTTTGAAATTATAGTTTAGTTTTTAATCTTTTAAATTAAAAAATGCACTTTACTATTTATCATTTTTTTTAGTTAATACACCAAGTCAAAACAACACTCTAAAAAATTTCTTTTCATTAAACTCATGATCGTTTCACGAAACCTATGCAAACGCTCAATCAGATGCGACGACAAATGGCTTCCGCTCGATACTCTGAAGATGGAGGAGTATCAGGAGGTTGGAGATGCAAAGAAAAGCAGCGGAAAGTTCTTGAGAACTTTAGTGAACTTGACGAGAGAAATGGTGGAAGAGGGCAGTAGTGGTGGCTTCTTTTGTGAGTGTAGCACCATTTACATGGGTGCTTCTCAACGACCCATCAACGTCAAGTCGAAGAAAGCTAGAATCTCAATAGCTAGTGAGTTCGTAAATGCACATTTGAATATTCTTTCTATACATTTTTAAAATAATATTTTTATAATATGACATTATAAATAAAAAATATATATTTACAATTTAGTGATAATCGGTGCAAAATGTATTTAGATCATTTTCCAAAGAAGCAGGTGATTAGGAATACATTGACATTTTCTAGAAAACTCACCTTAAGAAAAAGCATTAAATTATTTAAAGTAGGCGTGATGGTGGTGAGCTATTTTGGTTTTCAGTTTTTCCTCTCTTCCTTGAGTCACTTTTAATTACACAGCTAGTGTGCTCCTCTAGTCTTCGAGTCGGAAGTTCTATTAGTGGAAGGAAAATACCTTTTAAAACTTATGTCTTATTTTACCTCAGTAATTTGAAAATGTAAAAATGTTTTGATATCGACTAATGGCACACATCTATTTAATCTTTAAAGCGAGGTCAAAATATATTTTTAAAAACACGAAAAAAACTTTAAAACACACATAATCACGCACGAACCCACACATAGACAGTTGCTCTCGCAAATCACCAGAGTTTATTCATGCTTCTGAGAGCGAAATTCAATTGCCTAATGATCCTTTTAAGCACGGTCAAGCTAATGATAATTTTGTATTCCATTTTGTAGTCTTTTTCTAGCCCTGCTGAAGAACTAAGAAAAGATGCGAATACTAAAATATCTTTTATCCAAATAATATATATAAGAAACTTGAGAATCACATTTGAAAATACTATATATTCGAATTCCTTATCAATTTAATGTATCGATGCATTGAACCTTGAATAGGATGGCCAGCGAGAAGAATTGAGACATCTTGGAGTTGTGTGACGATAAATAACCACTCTTCCAAGCACCTCGAACACAAATATAGTTATTTTGAATACCCTTCAAAAGAATACCCGTGATATATGTGTACACCTTAATAAAAATATTATGAATTGTGTAATCTATTTGTTTGCTTTAATGATTTATTTGAATGTTTTAGGTACACAAAAAAATACCTTTCTTTTTTTCTACATCTTGAACACTTCTCTTGGACATATTTACTGAGACAAAAAATATTATTTAAGCTTCTCAAAACACTGAAATGAATAAAAAGAGAGAGGACAAACGTGTTCATAGACTAAAGGTTATATACAAATAGTTATATAAAAGAATGGTTGTTTGACAGGTAGAGTAAAAGGGGCAGAGGTTATACTATCAAGTCGTTAGAGGTCTTCATTGCCTGTTGTAGGCAGCTTGATTGAAGGGAGGAGGAAAGAATTGTGAAAAAAGAATGATTCATGGTTTTTTGAAATTATAGGAATAATTGAAATTTATGTAAACATGTTAAATTTCTTTGTGAATAAAAAAAATATTAATTAAAATTTATAAAATATGTTGAAATAATCCTTTTTGAATCTCTTAAGTCTTAAATATTTTAGTTGTTAGTCGAGTTCAAAGTTTTAAATATTATTTTAAGCTTTAAGACTACTCAATGAAAATCGTATACGTCTAAAGTTTTATATAAATATAAATAGACCAAAATTACAATAAGAAAAATTTGGTAATAAATAAAGTATTTATTATGGCATATAAGACAGCGAGACGTCATTAAAAGGATGTCTTGCATCATGCCAGTTTCATGGTTATTTTTTTGTGTCATCATTATTCAATCTTGCATCGAATCTCGAGTGTTGTTTATGGTATTTTACAGCAATTTATACGAATGATTTATTTGTGCTGAAATAATGTATAGCCTGTTTGCAAATACATGTTGTATTTTATGTACCTCTCTCGTCTGTCAACGATCATCGACGATCACTCTAATATATGCGTTTCTTGACACCATTGAACGCAAATATAGCACATTTTCTATAAGTTATTAGACAGGTTAAGAATATGGAAAAACTGATAGAGGCTTTTCAAGGAGTCAAAAGTCACTTTAAAGCGAAAGTTTCCCATGGAAGCACCTCACGCCAAAAAAATGATGATGAGCGAGAAATTGATTCCGAAATGCAATAAAATTTACCATGCAAAACTTATTCACACACACACACACACACACACACACACACACACACACACACACACACACACACACACACACACACACACACACACACACACATACACACACACACACACACACACACACACACACACACACACACACACACACACACACACACATACATACACACACACATACATACATACATACACACACAAACACACATACACATACATACTGAACTTTTACAATAAATTAAAATAGAACATACACACCTAACAGGTCTGAAGAAAAAGTTTGAACAAGAGCCTCTGAACACCAACACCCAGTTGCACTCATCCATTCTCCTCCAATGCTTGCCCCCCATCGGACTCCCCTTGCCTCAGGTGGCTAGAAGTGTATTGGTGTTGGGCTGGTTGTATGAAGAAAGTTTTAGAATTTTGCTAGTGAGGTTTCAAGGTTTTATTGTAAAATTTCCGTTTATAACAAAATATTTTTATTTATTTTGAAAAGTTTTTGTAATAATGTTTGAATGTGATGGCTCCATTAAAATCCCACAACCATAAGTTTGCTCACTGAATTAGCCTAAATGTGTGGAAGCTGTCATGATATTTGAATGAATAAAAGCTGAAAGATAGAATCATGGGAGATCGCAGTAGATTAGTTATGTCCTCTTTCATCAATTATACAGCAGAACGTTTAATTTTATTGAAATGCATCGATGCGAACTTTACGCCACATCAATATAAATTTTGTTGAATTAAACGGTAGACAGATAAATATTTTTTAATTATATAAACTATGAACCTCACTATTTAAATAAAGACTATTTTATTTATTAATATCAAGAAAGTGAGTATACACTTTTTATTTCGAACGTGAGATTGAATGATTCATTAGTGACGAGTACTGATTAAGACTACAATTAATTTATCTAAATGCTTCATGTTTCACTTTGGTTGAAAGAGCGGCAGTTGAACTAATTCGAGATTTCAAGCAAGATGCCTTATACGAAAATATAATTCTCAAAACTTCGTCTTTTTTTGAGATTTTCAAATGATATAAACTTACCGGCTTTCATTTAAGATTTCGCACTCATTCGTCCATCAATCATTCAGCCATCATCCAGTCAACTACTTCGCTTGATCGATCATTCATTCATTTGCGCAAACAATCCGCCATTCTATCGTTTATTTATCCATCAGTTCTTCATGCATCCTTCATCCGTCAATCACAAATGCCTTATACGAAAATATAATTCTCAAAACTTCGTCTTTTTTTGAGATTTTCAAATGATATAAACTTACCGGCTTTCATTTAAGATTTCGCACTCATTCGTCCATCAATCATTCAGCCATCATCCAGTCAACTACTTCGCTTGATCGATCATTCATTCATTTGCGCAAACAATCCGCCATTCTATCGTTTATTTATCCATCAGTTCTTCATGCATCCTTCATCCGTCAATCACAAATTCCTTTCGATAGCCATTGTTTTTCAACGTTTCATGTTCTATCATTGTTGATCGGTGCAGGGAAAGTTTTGGCGAATTAGATAAAATCATTCAAATCATCAAAAATATGACTGGGCATGCCTTTTTCCTTTCGTTCCTTTATTTTGTAAACTCTTATCTCACGATCGGCAACACTCAACATACATCATCATTTTGTCGTTTCTGCTGGCAGCACAAACGATTCCTCAGGAAAGGCAGTAAGAACGAAAATTATTCAATTAGTCATCCTCTACAGGCATATCAATGCACCGCAAGGAAAATAACTTCAAATCTGCAAATACATCTTTATATTGGATCACTCTTACTTTCTAGAATCAATTATTTCAAACACCATCAATCTCAACCAACCCTTCCTTGCCATCTACCATCTCCCCATCCATCCATGCATCCACGCAAGCATCCATGCATCCATCCATCCATGCATTCATGCATCCATCCATCCATCTAGATTTCCTGGCTTAAAGACTCGATTCCTATCAACCCATCCTTCCCCGCCTTCCACTCGTTCATCATCTCGAGCGAAGGAAACCTCATAATTCCGCAAGCGAAGTTGGACGACAGCGGCGAGTACCAGTGCGTGGCGGAGAACATGGCGGGCAGGAGACTCAGTGAAGTGGCTCTCGTCACCGTCTATGGTGGGTCGTTGGTAGCCTGTTGAGTTACAAGTTTTAAAATTTCAAAATTTACATTAAAAACTGAATAATATTTGTCTTTTCAAGGTGTATTTTGTAATTTATATAGTGCTTTAGCCTTAGTTACTGTGTTTTTTCCAATTAAAAGTATAGGTAGTAGTAGTCATAGTGACCGGAGAGCATTAATTTGTATGGAGTAGTTGTGATTGCAATGATTACATGCTCTCTTGACTTGTAGTGAATTCAACATTGTTTACCCACTTTGCATAAGTATACACCCCTTGTCAAACGTCTTTTCTTTCATTCCTCATTTTATCATTAAATATTTAAATTTATTTATTGTTATTTTCCATTCACATTATTCTCTGACGGGTTCCGTGTTGTGAATACAAACAATGAATATGCCTTTATAAGTGGTTTGAAGCTTTCAAGTTTCAAGCTGCAAAAACAGACTTTATTGGGTTATCACAATAGAGGCAAATTTATATTTTAAAAGGGACCGATGGATGGATGGATGGATGGATGGATGGATGGATGGATGGATGGATGGATGGATGGATGGATGGATGGATGGATGGATGGATGGATGGATGGATGGATGGATGAATGGTGAGACAGATGAGATTATATATGAAAACACGAGCGTTGAATGGACAGGTGGAAGTACATGAAAAAAAATAGGATGGACTGAGGAATGGATTGATGGATAGATGGAAGAATTGATGGATAGAGTTTATTTTCAACTCTGAGTGACTTTTATTGAATAAGAATTCAAATAAAATAATATGAATTAAATTATTTTATTTTTTATTTTGTCATATTTCTTATCCAACGCCGTAGACAAAGGCAATCGCAAATCACACAATAGAAATAAATTTTTTATATTTATTTCAGGTTTTCTTATTCAATTTTTAACTGTTTTTTAAATTAATTTAAAATTAATTCTTCCGGCATCTCTTCTTACGTATAATCCAGCTGAAACGGACTTAATCCTTTGATCATGTTTTTTAAATTCTTTTCTTAATCCTCAACTCCTATTTCGGCTTTCTTATCCCGTTGAAATACTTTATTTATAGCTTTAAATATCCAAAAAAATGAATTTTTATAAAAGTCTGTTCAATTGAACAATAGTAGTAATAAAACAATTCAAATATTTTAATAGTTAAAGCATAGACATATTTTAAATAAACAATTTATGCATGGGTTTTAGGTAAACTGCATAAAGAAGAAAGCAGAAGAGTGTGTAATGCAAATGTGTAAAAAGCTGAATTACTTTGCAGAATGTCAGTTTACACTTTTTTTGTTAAAAAACGTTAATTTAAGGTTAGGATTTGAATTAAGGTTAGGGTTTGAATTAAGGTTAGGGTTATGAAGATGGTTTCAAATTTTTATTTACAGAAAAAATGCCACTTTATAAAGAAATATGATTAATATTCTAATCCGAAAATTTACTTTTAAAGATATCCAAAAAAATAAAATCATAAATTGACGTTTTTTCTGTAAAAAAAAGTATAAACGGACATTCTTCAAAGTAATACAGCATTTTACACATTTGCATTAGGCACATTTCTGCTTTCTTCTTTATGCAGTTTACCTATAACCGTATGTATCGGGTTTAATTTCGTGCTCAACTATTTGCTTAAAGAGGCTGCTCTTGATAATGTTGTTTCAATTTTTAATCTTTATCACGTGTCAATAGAGTTGATAAGCCCTCAAGCAGGTGGTGATGATAAGCGTTATAAGCATTCTCCCAGTCATCATCATTATCATTAGCATCATCAGCATCATCATCATCATAACCAGTAAATGGAGGATGGTCACAGTGGTCGGAATGGAGTGAGTGTCTCGGAAGATGTGGAAGTGTAAAAGGTGAGTTGTTGTTGTTCTGATGGTGGGTTGTTGTTGGTTTGATGGTGGGTTGTTCTTGGTTCGTGGTGGGTTTAAAAAACTTTTTTTGGTTGACAATTGGTTTTAAAAACGTTAGAGAAAAAAAAGAAAAAGATTTAATGAAATTAATATTTTAATTAGCTATCTTAACGAATGATTAGTTAGAATGAGTGGATGGGCTGAAAAGCCAAGTGAAAGGGCTTGAAGTTGGAATCTGTTTCTGATTGCTGGAGATGTCAACATCACATCAAGCACTCCCAATTAGGGCACTTAAAAGATAATTGAATTACAAATCTAATTGATGTAGACACTACCGTTATTAAATCAAATAACCTCAGAGGATAAATCATTAATTGATGATCTCATTAGTGAACGGGTACCCGAGTCGGTAACGACTCTCGGCTTGACCAATAATGAAAGGTTCTAGGTTCAAGTGCAACCAATGCCCTAGTAACCCAAAGGCACAAATGAAAATATGCAGCCTAAGTGGCCTGGAAGACCGTTCGGGTTATACGCCACTAATAATGATATTATTATCAGTAGTGCTTGCATCAAAACACATCAAAACAAAAGAAGACAAAATGATTTTTCAAACGCCAAGAAAGACATTCAATCAAACGTTCTCTCGCACAACAGGAGGAACACAGACACGCAAGCGTACATGCAGCCAGCCATCGCCTCTGAATGGAGGAACTCCCTGTGTTGGCGAGTCAGTTCACAAAATGCCCTGCCAAGCTGACTGCCCAGGTGAGGCTAAGCAATTTGGGTTTTCATGTGTAATGTGGCGTTGATTATGATGTTGAAGGTGGTGATAGTTTTGGTAGTTTTTTGAAAAGTGAGAACTCGCCAGTGAGAAATTGCAACGTGTGTGGTTTAAGACTGATGGGCATTCTGGGCGGACAGGAGCAGTGGTGGGCTGCCCGTTGTTAACGCTTTAAAGCGAAAACTGCTTCGTGTGAGAGTGATATTCTGATATTTGAAAGATCTTGAAGCGTTGATGGGTGCTTATTGATTTGAAAGCACTGAGAACTTTCACCATAGTGAATGATCTCTTGGTTTGGCGTTGCTTTAAGTCTTCTTGAGTGGATGTCTGATGTGAAGTTGAGGGAGGGTTGCATTGATTGATTGATTGATTGATTGATTACTTAATGGTCAGAGAATTAAAGGTTGTTTTGGTTTAGTTTAGTTTAAGGAGTTAAACCAACGCAGGCCTTTTGACCTCTAGAGTGTTTTAAAGTGGTGCAAGAAGCATGTTTCTGAGGTGTTGTGAGTTATAGAATTTAAAATAATTCAACTTTAATGTTAAAAAAGCCAAATAAGGAATTTAGACTCGAAATAGAATAATTCATCATAGAAATATTTAATTAATAAACAAATTAATACACACAAAATAATTAGGATCATCTGGTAAAACTATTTGATCTATTTTACTAGCAAAATGCGACTCTAACAACAGTAACACCATCAAAAACGACTACTATTACTACCACGACTAAATCAACGACAAGCAATGCGTTACAGAATGCCTATTTGTTTTGGGGGACCTCTGAACTATCATACGGAAATAATCATCGTATTATTTATTGTTCTTTTTTTGCCTGCATGCATTCCTCTTTATGGGACTTTTATGCATTGTTTTTGAGAGCTTCAATTTATATCCTTTGTGTTTTTCAATGTAACAACTTTTAGTGTTTTGTCTGATTCAAGTAAGAAAGATTTTTTGATTTTAGAAAAGTTATATTAATATATATAATTTTGTTTAACATATTACATAAATTAATATAAAGCACACGAACAACCAGTGATACACCTAACAGCACGAGGCTGCAAAAATGCAGTGGGCATGTGCGGGTTAGACTTGTTCATGTCAGGAAATCATAAATGATGCGTTTGAGAGATGAAAAGAATGATATGTTGGTGTAGTGGTTCGCCTAACATATGAAAGAGTATTGAGGCACAATCAAGAGGGAATCAACAATTCTGTAAATCGATAATTACAACTCAAGACACGTGTTCATTATGAGTCCATAGCGACACCATGACCACGTTCTGAAACGTGTCACGGGCAAAGGTGGATGGTTGGCAGATTGTGATTGGATGAATGAGGAAAGGAGGATGAGGGATGAATGTATGCTTTAGATAACAAATAATGAATGGTTAGAAGGTTTCTATTCTAAAATAATTGGGAAAAAGTTTTAAATCTAGGTTAAAACAACATTCAAATCTTCATTGAAATGGGTTAATAAAACGTTTTTATAGCTTTTATTCTGGCATATATTTAGCTATCGGCCTTCAATAGTAACATATATAAAACATTAACCACTATTTTCAAATGCAATAATTCATTTAAAATTGAGAAAATTGTCTTGGCGCACTTATATTGGCAGCTTCGAAATATGAATTATGTCTGTTTTCCTAGTCGCTTTAATTGGCTCGAAGAGATGTGTGCACTTTTTGTACTCTGAGCCACACATGATGATTTATATTTAAAGAATTACTTTTAAAAGTCGACTTTTTGAGAATTTACTTTTTCGAGCAAGAAATGTGTGTCTAATTAAAAATGGCCAATCCATCAAGCTTCGATTTGCACTGACATCATCCTATGTGGTGGTTGTACCCTTTGAAGCTCCATTAATCGAGTGCTTGAGTGGTTCAAGGCTGGTGACCTCGTTGTCCAATTGCCACATCATGGAGAGTTGACCAGAGGTTCATCAATTTAGACGTTTAAAAGTAATATATTTATATCTATTTTAGTATTGATCTAAAAGTCAGAACTGTTTGGATTGGCAAGTCAAGTTTGATCGCTTGCACTTAATTTGAGGAAAAGTGTTCTCCTTCGCTGAGGCAATTGAGCAGTGATTCATCACTTTTCTAATTGCTTCACGCAATCATCATCTATTCATCAATCCATCTATCCACCTTTCATCCCTCCATCAAAATGTCACTCGTACATCGGCATTTGAGCTTCACACACACATCCACAAAACACTACCATGCGCAACAAATATTCAATACAATTCATTCATTTTGCAGTGAACGGTCAGTGGTCGGTGTGGTCGGTGTGGTCGGCGTGTGGCTCCGACTGCCAAAGACACAGAAAGAGGTTTTGTGACGACCCTTTCCCCGACAACAATGGTCTCTTTTGCAGCGGCAATGACGTCGAGAGTGAAGTGTGCTACGGAGGAAACTGCCATCCGGATGACTGTGAGTGATGATGATGATGTCCTGATGTAGTGGGGCAGATGATGATTATAGTGATTTGGTGGTGGTGAACATTGTGGTATGATGTTAAAATTACAATTAGTGGTAGTGATGAGAAGGGATGATGATGATGATCGAGAGAATAAAACTTCATTTAAGAGCATCGTTAATCAATAACTCTCATGATTTGTTAGTCTTTGTTCTGATTTTGAGTGCATGCTGCAATCTTGATGATGATTGTCTATTGATTAAACCTCATAACGCACTTTCTTGCCTTACAAAGAAACAATTAAATTATTAACTTTCATTGACTTTCTTAATTTATACTTTTTTGATAAAAAAGTGAAAATTAATCACTAAATAACCCTCTCACAGTTGGCGTTTTCAACCTCCAAAGACACCCTCCCACAATAACCACCTTCCCGCCTATCCACCACAACCTCGCGTTCCTTTTCATCCTCCCTCTGCTCCTTCTCTTCATTATTCTACTCGTCGTTGTCATAGTGATCTGCTGGAAAAAACTCAAAAGTTAATAAATATATTTGTTGAGCTAACTATAAAAAGATACTTTTTTGTAAAAATACATTTTTTAATAGTTGGAATTGACTTATAAACTAATAACATGGTTTTGCAGAAAGGAATTGCAAGCCAGACGCAAGCAAGAATCCAGGTAGACTACTTCCATGATTGTTTTATTACTCATTAAACCATTAAAGTTTATAATATTACAATTAATTGTTATGAAATTTTTTTAAAACAATTTTTGCCTTTATTTATAAATCATTTTTACAGTTTCAAACCTCCTTTTGAAACCAGACATAACCAAGTCGCTGAATGATTCGGCAAGTTTAAGCAACAACAGCAGCCACAACAACACTACTTTCAAAAACAACAACTACAACTTCAACAACAACTACACCTCAACCAGCATCAACAACACCAGTTTTAATGAAAACAATATCACCATCAACAACAACTCTAACAGTAGCTGCCTCCTAAACAACAAAAACAACAACAAAAACGACATCAGCCCCTCTTGTAGCATACAATCCAACAACACCGACAACACAAACCTAATCAGTGAATCTCAAACTAATTACATTAAAGTTCCAAATGACAGCAACCACAGAAGTAACTACAACTACAACTACGCTTTCACCAACAACATTCCTGACCATAACATGCCATTAAACAACAACAACTATAACAACCACAACAACAACATCAGTATGAACGAGAGTATCGCACTAACAACTCCCACCACCAACAACAACTTCTACAGCGAATACAGCAGCGACAACTGTAGCAGCGAATCCAAAAATGACTCATTGGAAAGTCCCTTGTATGCTAAATATAGCATTGACCCACTTTCGATTCTGATGGCCAATCAGGTGTCGGCTAATGTGTGCCTCGAGAGCCTAGCTTGCATGACGGTGGATGAGTTTGGAGGAATGATGAGTGAGCCTTCATCAGGTGATTATGGGGTTGATGGAGAGGATGGTGGTGATGCTGATGATGATTATGCTGATGATGCTGATGATAATGATGCTCATGATGGTGTTGCTCATGATGCTTAAGGTGATGATGACGATGCTGATGATGATGCTTAAAGGGATGATGATGAAGATGATATTGATAGATTTGATAGTGATGCAATTGTTGATCTTGAATTATTGATAACCTAATGAACGTGGGGAGGGGGCTGGGGGTGAAGTAAAATCTCCAAAAAAAATGAAAAGTGTTAAAATTCTTTCAATGAGGGCCTCATCAACGAAAACTTTTCCCACAGGACTCAGCTTGATGGTTCCTGGGGGCGCAGTCGGAAAGGGGGAAATTGTGGAGTTCTTCGTGGGAGTGAGCAGAGATGACAAAGACCGACCTCGTCTGCATGGTGAGTGCTAGAGCTGTGCACCATTTTGTTTTGTGTGGATGGATGTGAGGGGTGCTCAGATGTGAAGGTGGTGTGGATGTTAAAGTTGTGTGGATGTGAGGGTTGTGTTGATGTGAGGGTTGTGTTGATGTGTGGGATTATGAATGAAACATTATTTTGATGAGATTTTTTGTATTCAGCATCATTTAATTTACAGACTCACAGACTATGCTCAGTGACGTCATAGTGTGTGGACCAATCAACGCCAAGCTCCTCAAGCCCTGCATCCTCACACTTCCCCATTGCGCCGTCCTCAAAAGCAACCTCAACAACACAAACACACATATCAGCTTCAAAAGCAGTGGCAACAACAGTAACAACCATAGCAACAACTGTAACAACCAGAACAACAACAGTAACAACCATGACAACAACAACAGTAACAAGCATAACAACAATATTAACAACAAGAGTAACAGCAATAGTAGCAACACAGATGAATGGAACATAGCTGTATACAACACATGTCTCGAATACCAACAGAACCCTGAGTATTCGGTACTAGCTTTTAGATTTATTTATTCTTCAAACAAAATATTTTATGAATAAAAAAGAAAATAATTTATTAAATAACTTATAAATTAAATTTTTTGTTTATGAACATGACATATTTATCAGAACATCTACCAACTGCTCCCCAACAACGGCGACAGTAAAAACTACAACATTTCTGGTCACTTGGATGAAACTAACTGCTACATCATGACGTCATTTTTGGGTCAATTCTCATTGGTCGGGGAGAAAGTCAACAATAACAGCTTTTTAACTAGAACAACCAATCAAGTAATCTCTCCAAGCCTCTCGTCCAATCAAGAGACAGCAATGGCGGCAAAGAGACTGAGATTGGCTGTGTACGCACCAATGGTGTCTCCTTCGGTCGAGGTCATCATCCGAACGTACTTTGTTGCTGACACTCCCGACGCTATGAAGGTGGCTTATGCTGTTGGTGTTGTGGGTGTTGTTGGTGTTAAAGATATTGTTTGGGATTTTTAAAAAACAATTTCAAAATGATATACAATTTTGAAAAACACGATACAACTCAATGATACAAAAACTATAAAATTTTCTTTCAATTTCATTCAATGAGTTCACCACCACCATCACTCCAGGGCGTTGAGATGATGGAGAGGGGCTTGAGTGGAGTTCTGCTGGCGGACACGCAGACGATGGAGTTTTGTGGCAAGCCCAGCAACCTCTGCATCAAACTGCAAGGGCTGAGTGCAGGCTGGGAGTGCAAGCTGCAGGACAATTGTCAGGTGAGTAGCTTCACTTGTGGCCTGAAACAGCTTTTTGAACAAAATCGTAAGAAAAAGTTAATAGCTTCAATGACTGTAGGATGCAATGACCACGTGTTTCTCTCCAGGAAATTCCCTTCAGTCACGTGTGGTGCAGCACTCAAGCTCTCATGCACTGCTCTTTCACTTTCCAGTCCACCCGTCTTCATCCCTCCTCCTCCCATTCATCCACTCATCCATCTCACCATCCATCCACCCATCCTTCCATCACATTCTCGCTTCAAATATTTCAAAAAAATTTACCTGAGAATATGAACATCTTCAACATTTCGCATAACACGACCGAGGTTGTGATGTGGTTGCTATTTTGTGGTTGCTATTCTTGTGGTTGCTATTCTTGTGGTTGTGATGTGGTTGCTATTTTGTGGTTGCTATTCTTGTGGTTGCGCTTCTTGTGGTTGCTATTCTTGTGGTTGCTATTCTTGTGGTTGCTATTCTTGTGGTTGCGCTTCTTGTTACCGTTTTCATGTGTTTGAAAAAAAAAATTAATTAACTTTGATTAAAAAGAGTCATTATCCACTATAACTTCACTTTGTTTCTTCATCAGAGTATGACCTCTTCCATCACTTCTCACCAACTTCCCGCCAACACTGAAACTCTTTCGAACGATGATGATAATGGTGACGAAGCCTACACGTGGTGAATACTTATGGTTTTTATCATAAATTGGCTCAATTAATCATAATATCAATTAAATTATCTAATTTAAATAAATTATTATGAAAATCATCTTTTTATGACTTTAAAAAAAATTACAATTTTTCCCTAAATTCTGACTAATTTGATTTTCCTTTCCATACTAAAGTCTATGTGGAGTGGTGAAGAGGGTGGTGTGTGCGAGGGTGACTGGAGATGAGTGGAGGAGGCTGGCTGTGCTGATGAGACTCGAGAGGTGAGATGCAAGTGTTGTGCAACGAAATCAGTATTCAATCATTTTGCTTCTTTAACAAAAAGTTTAGTTGTTTTTTTCTATTTTAAAATGAATAAAGTTAATAATTTTATTTATTTAACAATCAAAATCATCACCATGGCCACGCCTCCCTGCAGCCACAGCGAGTTCCTCTCACGCCTGCAGTCTCCCACCGAATGCCTCATGAACCTCTGGCAAGTCAAGTGCACCAACAACAATAAAAACAATATTAAACACAAAATCAACAACAACAACAACAATAAGTGTAATAATCATGAATGCAGTAATGGTTATGACGGAAAAGAGATGTTTGTTACTGAATTGGTGGAATGCCTGAGGATGATGAAGAGGTCTGATGTGGTGGACGCGGTTGAGAAGGCGCTGAGAGGAGGTTGAGGAAGAGGGATGAAGGATGAGGGAGGGAGGGGATTGAATGCAGGTATGGAGGTCGTTGTGAAAGAGGGTTTTAAACAAGTTGAAGAGGAGGGGACAAGGAATCTCAAAATAGCAGCCTTGATAATAGTTTGTAGAAGCTGATGGCTGATCTTTTTGGATTGACATTACTTTCAAACTGATGTATTTTTTACCTTTTGAAAATGATTGTAGTGGTTTTGACTTGATACCATACAGAAACACCCCCTTTTAAAGTTAAAGTGAACACATTCAAACACACATGAAAACTAACTCACTTTGGATTGTACAAATTAGTTAGAAAATGTTGAATTCACAAATTTAATTCCTTTTTTTAAATCTCCATTGAATAAAAAATCAAAATATTTTTTTAAATAACATTGGATTACCTATGCTTTAGTTTTTTCGTTTTAAAGAGCCCTTATCCAATTTTATGTTTGCGTTGGAAATAATTATGATTTCAAACTCAATTCCGCCAGTTTAACAGTGTCTTAAAATTTAATTTCTAAACTTGTAAATGATATTTTCGCCAATCTTTAAGACTTTCTTTTGTTCTGATAAGAATTCTATTTCGGCTCGTTCCAAAGTCTCAATCGGTCTTTTTAAAGGTTATCATTATTTCTTTTCGAGAACTTAGAACGTGTCTGCTAGCATTATTGAAAAGTTATTCTGTCCTTATTATTTATTCACTTCTGATTTATTCATTCTTAAAATTAGTTTACTCACAACTTATGAATGTATTTGCTGTATCATATTTCTGACGTCAGCATCATGAGTGAGATTAGCCAACCCAATTGAATGTCTTATTTATTAATGATGCTCAGTTGCTTAGTAACTTAACTAGTTACTAATTATCGCACTTTTCATTCAAACTTCTTTTGTAAAACGTTTCATTGAAAATACAATTTTTGAATGATTTATTAATTCATATAACTTATATTAGTTATAATAAGTTCAAAATCATGTAATTTTATAACATTTAAATTATTTTTTTAAAGAAAATTTATACTGTTCAATTATATTTAGAATGTTATATATAAAAGTTATGTTTAATGGGTAATGTCCATGAAGCTAACGCGAATGTTACGGCATTGGAAGATAAGATAAGTTTAGTTAGGTTTTTAAACCACAAGGTTCTAAAACTAAGACATTTTCAAACAACTTTCTTTCCGTCCTTCAATAAAACTTAAACTCATTTAGGTCAAAATCACCAACAACCAACTCACTTGTCTTAACCATCTCTCAGAAGCAAACAGCTCTAAAACCCAAGAAACTCAGAGAACAACGGCTTCAATCCACAGTTTTAATGTTTAAGGCGTATTTTGAAAGTTATAACAAAGTAAGATAAGGTCTTTGAGTCTAAATGTCTCCGTAAGCTCCACGGAATCTCTTATTTGGAGCACAAAACTAACAACTACGTCTATCAGATTACAACAGCACTGGTTGGACAACAAGAACCTCTTTTAACAACTGTCAAACGTCGAAAGCTGACTGGTTTGGCCATGTTGTCAGGCACTTTCACTGTCCAAGACGGTGCTACAGGGCACGCTCCAAGGAAGTCGTCGTCGAAGCCGTCAGATAAAAGAGCTGGATGGGCAATGTGAGAAGGTAGACGTCCCCTTGAGCAGTCTTCTCAACGCTGCTAACAACAGAACAGAATGGCACACTATAGTCTATAGATGCTTCTTCTTTTTTTCCCAACGACTTTTTTTTTGGTCTATACTGTTCACAGCCTGACAGACGCATGCCATGTTACAATGGTTCTGAGAACCATGGTCTTATGCGCCGAGGCGCCACTCCACACGACGTACACATCTTTCAATGCATACGTCGCAAACACCGCATGATGTACACTAGGTATATGATAGTTCCCGGTTGCTTGTCAAGGATTCGAACAGGCTACCTTTGAGTGGCAAGTCCGACGTCTACCATCTAAGCCATCCCCGCTCCCCAACTTACTCAGTAACGGACATGATGATGATAATGATGATGAGGATGATAATAACAATAATAATAATTATTATAATGTCGAGCCTTATTATAGTGGTGTATAACCCGAACGGGCTTCCAGGCCACTTAGGGTGCATATTTTCATATGTGGCTTTGGGTTACTAGGGCATTGGTTGCACTTGAACCTAGGACCTTTCATTATTGGTCAAGCCGAGAGTCGTTGCCAACTAAGCAATCCGTTCACCCGATGATGATGATAACGATGATGTGGCCCTAGATAAATACTTATGTTTATAATGTAATTAAACTATTTTTTAAAGTGTTTTCTATTCTTTTTTGCAATATCTCCGTGCTCTAGCACGTCGACGTAGTCTGTTTCATCCAATCTATAATATTTCACTTCAATCTGAAGTTGCCCATCATGATTTTAAGACCGTTGTTAACCTTCTTGACACTGCTAAGCCGTCTCCGGTCAACCATGATGTAGTCGGTAATTTGTTGTAATGGTACAAGCTCCAGAGAATATTTTGGTATTAAAGATTTTATACTTCTTTTTAATAGATTTTTGATATAATCATTATCGTCAATACAGCTTTAGTATCATAACCATCATTATCACCACATAATCATGATCCTCATCGTGATCATCATCATCATCATCATAACGGCAACATGTAGTTTATCACTTGGTAGACTGCTTGGTGGCTCATTTGTTCTATTAACTGTTACTGTTACACTAAGTTTACAGTTTGTCGTGTAAACTTTAAATAAATTTTTAAATAACTATTTCCAAGCTGAAAAAGATTATAATGAAAGGATCTTTTGAATATTTTTTGCAAAGAATATATATTTCAGTTAAGCTCCTCTAATGAATATTTTAAACTGAAAAATTTACTTTTACTAAGCGCCAAAACACTTTCATACAGCGCTATTCTCTTTCTATTTGTGGAGCGTTTTTCAAGAATAAAATATATTTTCAAATTGTCAAAATGTATATTAAATCCATGGTTCTTGAGGGCTTTAAGTCCTATGCACAGAGGACTGAGATATACGGGTTCGATCCTGAGTTCAATGCTATCACAGGCCTCAATGGCAGTGGCAAGTCAAACATTTTGGACGGCATTTGCTTTCTTCTTGGCATCACTACCCTCTCTCATGTTAGTGAAAACTGCCTATACACCCTTATATGATTTATTGTTCTCCTTTTTTTAACATACATTTTTTAAATTTCTAAAAGTATTTTAAATATTTAAATTAAAATTGTTAATGGGTCCTTGTAGGTGAGGGCATTGAATTTGAATGAGTTGGTTTACAAAAATGGTCAAGCTGGTGTCACTAAGGCAACTGTAAGGTAAAAATCATTTATCAAAATTCGAAATATAGTTCATAAAATTCAAAAGAAATAATTTACATTCACATCCAACCATGCAACAGCATCACTTTTGACAACTCGAACAAGGAACAGTCTCCTTTGGGATATGCAGACTTCAATGAGATCACAGTCACCAGACAGGTGCCATCATAGACTATCCACCTTTATGTTCTGTTTTATCTATGCTATTTGATCTATTACCATTTTCTTCAACCCATATCATCACCCAACTTCAAGGCACAAAAACTTCATGTCCACCATTCCATCAACTTTTAATTCTCTCTCCAATCCATCCAACTCATCCCACAATACCTTCAATTCATCCCATCCCATTTGACCATCCTACTCAACTGTCCTCCCAGATCAGCATTGGCAACCGCAACAAGTACATGATCAACGGTCACCAGGCGAACAACCAACGCGTGTACGAGCTCTTCCGCTCCGTGCACCTCAACGTCAACAACCCTCACTTCCTCATCATGCAGGTGCCTCATCCTCTGCCAATTAGCAGGATTAATTAATTAAATTCCAGTTTAATAGGGTTTACTCTCTGATGATAGTGTTCCTGCTAATTCTAATAATACATTTTAATAATTCTATTAATTCTATTATTTCTATTTGTACTACTTATAGTAATCATTTATCTGGGTTTTAATTGGTTTAAGAGATGAAGATGATGATGATATACATGATGACTCATCCACAGGGTCGCATCACGAAGGTCCTCAACATGAAGCCAGAAGAGGTCGCAAAGCAATCATCTTCCAGATTTATTTAAAATGATCTTTGATCTGGACAAGTACTACCCAGTCTTTACCCACTCTTTGATCAATCTTTACCCACTCTTTAATCAATCTTTACCCACTCTTTAATCAATCTTTACCCACTCTTTAATCAATCTTTACCCACTCTTTAATCAATCTTTACCCACTCTTTAATCAATCTTTAATCAATCTTTACCCACTCTTTAATCAATCTCTAATTAATCAATCTCTTAGAACCTTCCACCACCCTCTCTTCAATTTACCATTTCCAAACACATTTTCCCACACACCACCACTCTCTATAACCACCACCATTGCCAACCTCCTTCACCACCAACCACCATTTCCACCACCACTACTAATCACCTACCACCAATACCACCTCACACCACTACCACCTCCCACCACTACCACCTCCCACCACTACCACCTCTCACCACTACCACTTCCCACCACTACCACCTCCCACCACTACCACCTCCCACCACTACCACCTCTTTCCACTTGCAACCACCACCTCCACCACCACCTGCACCACTTCCTGCCAGATCCTCAGCATGGTGGAGGAGGCGACGGGCACACGCCTCTACGAGAACAAGAAGGAACTCACGAGCAGACTGCTCGCCAAGAAGGACGAGAAGCTCTCCGAGATCGACAAGGTGTCGCTGTTGTTTCGCTTGTTGGTGTTGCAAAAGATACAAATGTTGTTGTTGTTGCTTTAAAAAATACAAATATTGTTGTTGTTGCTGCAAAAGATACAAATGTTATTGTTGTTGCTTTCTAAAATAAATGTTTTTTTGATCCTTCATTAAAATCCCTATTTTGTTGCTGCTCTTGTTGGAATATTTCGTCATTCGTTTATTTTTATTCTTTTTGAGGTTATTGTTGTTAGTGCTGAATAATGGAAATAATAAAAGAAAACTACAAAATGAAATCGTAAACTGCAGTGCATCTTATTGATTGACGACAGAAAATTCTGGAGGAGTTGAATCCCTCCCTGTTGAAGCTGAAGGAGGACCGGGAGGCGTACCACAAGTTTCAGGTGCTGTGCGCTATATAATTTGAATAAAACTACTACTACTACGACTACTATTACTACTACTACTACTACTACTACTACTACTACTACTACTACTACTACTACTACTACTACTACTACTACTACTACTACCACTACTACTACTACTACTACCACTACTACTACTACTACTACTACCACTACTACTACTACTACTACTACTACTACTACTACTACTACTACTACCACTACTACTACTACTACTACTACTACTACTACCACTACTACTACTACTACTACTACTACTACTACTACTACTAACACTACACTACTACTACTACTACTACTACTACCACTACTACTACTACTACCACTACTACTACTACTACTACTTCTACTACTACTACTACTACTACTACTACTACTACTACTACTACTACTAATACTACT